>CM067175.1:55731943-55822525 GCA_034093135.1 Erigeron breviscapus | reverse complement strand
CTACCTTCACACACATCTATGGTATAGATGATCTGTCCGTACACAGGTAAGTCTGACTAAAACACTATACAAAACTTCAAATTCACTTTATCTTCCGTATTTGACCGTTAGAAACGGCTCCTTCTTAGGCTATATAATAATACCTTAGCATACTTTTCTCCATGCCATATTAACTTAACATTTTCCTTTCTTCAGAATCTAACCAAAATCCGAAACCTAATATCAAAAATGTTGAGTCCTTTCCTAATCGTAATTTACATTATTATCATAGCGTGGTTAATTACTGTGGCTCAACTACCATTGGATGAGGCTTATCCGTGGTTAGTAGCGTTTGTTCTTGGTGTGGTTCCCTTACTGTTCGTCGCCACATGGGTTTCTTTGTATGGTTTTTAAGTATGTTGCATTCCTAATTGTTGTATTTCCGCTTAAATAATGTAACAAGTTTTACTTGTATTCTACGAATAATGAAATACAACCTTCTTCGATCTCTTTTGGGGATTGTTGTCGATTAGGGAAATTCCCCAGTTAAAAGAATTTCCCATATTTGTCTTGATAGATTTTTATACCAAGTTCATTTGTGTATTTTAATCGTTGATCGCCCATCATAATTTTAGCCTTTCAAATAATTCTTATTTTCAAATTTAAAGTTCTTTTACCAAGACACTATTGTTATCCAGTTGGAAAAGTCGACATATTTTTGTTGATAACATTTGTCTCATTTTCTTAAATTCAATCATTAAAGGCGATCCACGGGTCAAAGAAACAAATATTACCTGGATCACTCCTGAAACAATAGTCTGGATCAAAAATTCATCTAGGGTTCAAAAAGATGAATTAGCAATTGATATGGTTCTTGAAAAAGAAGCAGTGAAGAAAAATTGTGATGCGTGGAAGACGGTCTATTCATTAAGCTATTAATTAAGTTGAGGATTTTCTCGACATAGTATACGCTTTTGAGTAAACTGTTCAGCTTTTTTCAACCTTGGTTAAAGGGATGATAAAGTTTATCTTTTTTTAAAAAAAAAATATATTTCGGTAATTACTAATTACCGTAGCAATGATTAAAAATTTATGTAGTTTATGGACACCTGTCTGTTCTTTCAGGTCACATTTCCCTTTTCATCCTCTATAATAGAAACGCGTTTTCTTAAGGAAGAATGCACACTAAATCTTCTTTCTCTATCTCTTTTATTTACTTAGTTCTTCATCTGCTAATTTTTTTTAGCTATTCCGTTCACAGCCAGCTTGTGTTCTAACAGATCTCCGACTTTCTCTTTGGTAAGCTACATTTTTGTACTCTTTCTCATCTTGGATAATATACTATCTATTTATATGTTTATATAAAACTTTTATCTTTTAATTCATGTTCGCTTAATTAACAATATTGTTCCACCGATTTATCATAAGACAATGAAAAATTTTGGTGCCTCTTCGAGCGATCCAAAAGGCAAAAGGCCAATGACTCAAGAGGATCTTGAAGATCTTGAAACAAATAGGGTCAAAAGGATTAAGCAGGAGGCCGTGATGTTAGGTATTTCCTTTGAAGTTTACAAGGCGATGGTAGACGAAGATGTCCACCTTTTTGAGAAACAAACTTCTGAAGATGAAAAACTAGCAAAAATTTTATCTCAATTTTTAACAGAGGAGGAATCTATCCTTGTGAATCGTCAAATAAAAGAAGATGAAAAGTTTGCAAGAGCCCTAGCTCAGCAAGACGAGGATAATCTCTCTCAAAGGGAGAAGTCCATTTTTGCCATGTCATCTGAAGAAGAAGAAGAAAATCCCAATATTCCACCTCTTAAGAGAAGAAAAAGAGATGCTGCTGGGGGAAGTAACATGTCAGGGTCGAGCTCTGACAGAACTCCCAATTCTTGAAATCAAGAGGGATTTTATAGAAATATTTGGAATCTGTTATAAATTTTTATAAATCAAATCTTAAGTTGTCCAGAATGTGTTTTTTAAATCAGAATAATATTGTTGATAATGTTTCTTATGTATTTGTTATGTCAATTGTCTGACCAAAACTTATTGTAGATAAGAAGAACTCAATATAATCATGGACGCATGGCAAACCAGATGATTGGTACTAGTGAATGGGGAACATCAATCGATGATTTTTGCCAAGACTGGCTTCTCCAAAATACAGTACCAACATCACAGTTAGAACCCTCAACAGAAAATGTCAGTGCATCGTTCCCAACTCTTGTTGATGCAGTACATCATGGAGTTTCATCTCCAATCCCAATGAACCCTTTATATCAAAACTTCTCTTTCAATACACCAGAAGCAACATTTCAGTTGAAATCAACATCCCAACCGAAACCATCATTCCAACCAGAATCTTCCGAGGAGGGTAACAGGGCACCAGGCAAACGTCCAATGTCAGACTCACCCACACTATACCCCAATCCAATTAGTGACACATATTATGAGGTCTCAACCTCAAACAGGGTGGAACCGGTTGATACGATAATGAATCATGGACCAGAGTTTGAGAAGCACATAGAAGACTCATGGGCTTATATTTGCAAGCTCTATAGTCGTAAGAAAAAGTCCGCAAAAGTATCGTCCTCGAAAGCCCAAAGAAATGTAAGGTCGAAAAGGTCTTACCAGTTTGTGAAACAAAATACTACTTTGGTAGTATTTGGGGAAGAAATGGACGTATCAGAGATGCCAACACCAATATGCTCATGCACAGGGATACCTAGGGCCTGTCGCGGTTGGACTACAGAGGGATGGACCTCCACTTGTTGTACAGCTACTCTTTCCATGTATCCGTTGCCAACATATGTCGGGCCAAGTCGTATTGTAAGGTTGTCGGGGAGAAGAATGGGTTGTAGTACATTCTCAAAGGTCATAGAGAAATTATTGTTAGCAGGATACGATCTCGATTGTCCAATTGACTTGAAGGATCATTGGGTTAAACATGGGACTAACAAGTATGCATTGAATAGATAAATGTGTGATCTTCATAGATTCAGGAATTTATTGTACGTATGTTTATATTTAATCATAATAGAACTTTCACAACACTAGGCATTTAGTGCGGTTGGCTAAATGTGCGAAAGGGTGTGGCCTAGACCCAGGTTCGATCCCGGGGACGGCCGATTTCACCATTTTTATTTTTATTTCTTTATTGCATCCAATTACTATGGCGAGTTATATATATAGATTGTGCAATATATATTTATACCAAAGTTCTCGCATTCCAATTACCCGCTCTACTTCTGTTCATAGTCTACCCTATTATTGGTTTCATTAAATTATTCTGATAAAGTTATTCAACTTTATCTCATTTAATTCTAGATTTAAATATAATAATGCTAAATAATTGGCTTTATTGGCGAGAAATTATTCTTTGTCGGCCATTTTGAACATTATTGTTCTTTGACATCATTGCTTACGTTATATAAGCAGACATCGTAGTGAAATAATATATTTTACTCCAAAGTATAAAGTCTACTAACAATGAAATCTGAGGGACTTTACTCTACTGATATCATCTATACAGAAGAACTCATATAATTCTTTAATTACTTAACTTCTCATGACCATTATGTTTGTTCTTGTTCTAGCCATCTCCTTGAACACAAGCTAATTATTACTAAATTAATCTCAATATTCATATTAATAGTATTTCCAATCATTCGTTCGCACTAGATCACATAACCATTTCATAGTATTTTATTCATTTAATTACCATAGTTTCCAAAACTTCTTGTCTCATCCTATCAATCAATCATAGCTATAAATTTGAACTTAGTCTATAGTTCATAATAATTCTTTGGTCTACAATTATAGATTATAAGTATCTAAGACCTTAATAAGCATGTATTCTAGATCTTATTCTCATACTGTTATTCCAACAATGACTGATAATTGTAGACAATTATAAATAATATAGCTTAGACATGGGCCATCCGGTAATGCTTATAATATAAGACATACCATTGGCCAGCCCATTACATTACCAACTCATCCAAAATCCCCTATACCTGTACTACTATTTCAATTAACATAGATTTCAATTCCACACTAATTCTAACAAGTTTCAACTCATATCGCATCAGTCAAGCTCTTGTTCACAATATATCGTTTCAGTTCGAATTTATGACATACTGTTCAAATTCAAATTCATAACATATCATTCAAGGTTCAAGTTCTCAATACATTATTCATATCATAATACTAAGGCAAATGTACTAATGTCTTAGCTATCATGCCATCATGTCAAATTCATAATAACTTATCATTATTCATATAATTTACAATCACGAAACATTCAACACTATATAAATAAAAGGGGTCAAGTCATAACAAGGTGGGTAAAGCATAGTCCGAATCTTAACTTCAACATTCAACACATTAAAGATGTTTGTATACAGGGTGTACCAGCGGCTAACCCTCCACACCGTTAATATATTGAATGGATGTCGGGACTCGGTTCCGTTATGCTCTCTAAGTATTGGTCGGGTATGTATACAGGGTGTACCAGCGGCTAACCCTCCACCTAACCAACACTCATTAAGCATATCGGGTTACCTACTATACTTTATCCACGAGGCGCAATCCATGATACCATAAACTGTCGTAAAGTATGGGGGTAATCATAGAAACGTTGATCAGGTTTTTCTATGATATCGCCATACTTTACTAGTTATTGCTATCACTTCATTTTGCTAATACCTAATAATATCACAAATCTCAAATTAAACATACATACTCAACTTCATCATTTCACATTCTTTTCATTCTACGAACATCACCAGTGTACACTTTAAAGGGGTTCACATACGTTTCACATTGCACATAATTTCCTATAATGCATGCTATATGAAGTTTTTCTTAGGTTATAGTCTAGGTCAATCCACCTAAATCTCTATAACCACGGCTCTGATACCATTCTGTAACACCCCAACAATGGCGGAATCATGGGATGTCGAGAAATAGCACATATGAGTATGGAAATTACATAGAGCAACACTAAATGGTTTATTGTCAAACATATCAAACATACAATAGTTCAAACCAAGGTAACCTCATAAGGTTTACATGCAAATCACACAACAATATTTTACATAATTTTCATAAGTTCATCCCCAAACAAGGGGGCATATGGGTCAGAGACCATGAATACTAAGTCGCCTTATCTCTAACATCCAATTATTCCTGATTTCTGAAATTACCCTGATTACCTGAAAAGTGTACTAGCAAGTGTCAACACAAGGTTGGTGAGTTCGTAGGTATCAATTAATAACATTAATTATGATGATATATCAAGTATTTGTACAATATCATAGAGCAATAACAATACTTACTGTAAGCTCTTTGTGTTAGGCATATGTTCACACAACAATCATTTCTTCAATTACAATAATTAAACAAATATGCCAACAAGTACCAATGATATCAATTCAACCCATCATTATCAACATATATCACACAAGGTTCCCTCCAAAACGGGGTGTGCACATCATCAAATATCGCACAAGGTTCCCTCCAAAACGGGGTGCGCACATCATTAAATATCGCACAAGGTTCCCTCCAAAACGGGGTGCGTAATCAATATCAACATCATCAACAACATCATTATCAACAATTACAACAAACACAATAACCAAATCAAGGTACTGGGATCAATTCCCATAAACACTCACATAAGCAGTTATCTATATAAGTATATATATAAATACATATATATAAGTACACTTTCCAGCCCGAATCTCAATTGAGTAGGGAGTTACGAAAACTCACCTTATTCTTGATAATTCAACAGCAAAGTAGAAGAGATTGATGTAGTCAATGATGACGAGTGAGTCAACTGGCCACGTTACGTATTCCCTAATTTCAATGTTAATTGATTTATATTCGTGCTAAATTCCAAATATAGACATACAACTATAAGGTTATCTTTTTAATACGCTTGTCAACGTAATTTACTTCCTGTGTTTTTATAAGTCTTTGAATTTATCTTTAAGTATCATTTCAAGTATTTTCTAAATGAAAACTCATTTGTGTTGCAAAAATTTAAAAGGACTAAATTGTCATTCTTGAAACTTGAGGGGCTAAATTGTCATTCTTGAAACTTGAGGGGCTAAATTGTCATTCTTGAAACTTGAGGGGTTTAATTTGTCAAATGTCAAACTTATAAGGACTGAAAATGACAACTTTGAAACTGTAGGGTAAAGATGTAACTTTCCGTTTGTAATACGTATCCGTAGGATATATACAGTATTCCTCCGATATTTCTAAATCCTTTTGAAGTATTTTTAAATAGTATGTATTATAATTAATACGAAAATGTATTAATTATATAATGAAGAGATACCATGAATGGTGGAGGTGCAACAAATACACTTCATGCCCGGATAATTATACGAAGGGATCTAGTAGGGCGGTAACAACGGGGGCAGGAACTTTAAATCGTTTAATCCAAACCTAGTCCGGCTACAACCCATTATCTCCCCCATCTATATAACAAAAGGCCTGCGATCATGAAGTGCTTTCGTTTAAAGCTTATCAAGGATATTTTCTATTCAAAAACCAGAAAATCGACAATACGAAATAATTCACAGATGATGAATAGTATTAATAGGATATTTACTGTATTTAAATGTAGGTATGTATCAATTGAGTATAAAAGTAAGTTGACAAGCATTTCAATACATAACATATAGTCATATAATCATAAAGCAAAGTATAGTAAGGTTTCATAAAAACACTTACAAGTATGGAGATATTATTAGTTCTAAGATCATAATTTCGACGTACGAAGAACACTACTTCCGATTCAAATGAGATTTGTCCAAGGCTTGGACTTGTTTACTGAATAATTGAAGATTATTCCCAACCCAAATTGGTTATTATAACTAGAACTTTTGAAGATCTTTAGAGAGATTTGTTGATAACAACTTCTCTTGACGATTTTCGGCGTACTTTGAGATCAAAGCGACTTTGCTTATACTAGAACAATCAAGTGTTCTTTGAAACTTATAACAAGAAGGGGGAAGATGATTTTAGACTTATAGAATGCTAAATTGAGAGAGAATGAAGTTTAAGGTGTAAGTATTTGTGATAACTTAAGTCTAGTATTTATAGTAAAATGTTTTGAAAGATATTTAGTAAAACCATGGGTAAAGTTGATGGTTTTGTAATACCATGGGCAAGGAAAGCTTATGGACGTGTACTTTGAAGGGTATTTTGGTCTTTTCACATTTGACAACTTCCTAGAAGTTTCCTAAACGTCACTAGTTGTTTCGGGATTGTTTACTAGTCGGTTCAGGTTCGTTCCTTTGAGTTTTTAAACAAGATTTTAGGATATGTTTCCGAGAAGTATTTAAGTCTCAATGAAGTAGTTTATTGTAAGATGAAGGCCATATCAAAGTGTTAAAACACTAGATATTAGGTTCTAGGAAGTCTTAAGTTCTTTCGAGAAAGATTCACGCGAAAAAGCAACGTTTTACAAACTTTCATGAACTTTTATTCTTTATATGTTTTAATTGCTCATCATCAATGTTTTTGATCTTTGTTTTGATAATTTGTATTATAGATTGATTAGTTATATAATCAATAAGAAAACTCGACACATACTCAAACACTTAATCATGCCCTATCTTAGCTTTAATAAGCCCTTAATTATCAAAGATTAGCCTAATTACACATCGTTTTATATATATCCATAAAAGTTTGCCACGTTTATTAATGGCCCAAAATGGCAAATGTTACACAGGGCGTAACCTACGCCCCTTGTATTTCCACCTGGCGTAACCTACGCTCCATATGGGCGTAAGGTACACTCCCTTTATTTTCAGAATTCCAGATTTTGCTTCCTTGACTTGTTTGACTTGTTTCTTGACCCGATTAGTCCCATTTCATCACTTAGAGCCTGAAATCACTTAACAAACATAAAAACGCCCTACTCGTCTATTAACAAACACAAAACAATCCAATTTTACCCATTAAAATCATGTACTTTAGGCGTTTATCAGATGCAGAGGCTATATCACAACCTGCAATCCCATCTTCATCTAGTGACAGTGAGGAGAATGCCAATGATGCCAGTTCACTTGGTGATTTCCATGTCAATGATGAAGATGATGGCATGGCAGGAAATGATGAAAATATTGCACAAGTTGCAATTCCTGAGGGTAATGATCAGAATAATCTTAACAATAATCTAAGAAGGTCTAATAGAAATGCAGGAATGCATCCTAAGTTTGGGGATTATGTTCTTGATGGTAAGGTTAAATATGGCATTGAAAGGCATGTTAATTACTCTCATTTAAGTAAAGAAAACTTTTGTTTTTCTACTAGTCTTCACAAAATAAGTGAACCAAAGACTTTTCATGAGGCTTGCACCAACTCTTATTGGACTGCAGCCATGAATGAGAAAATGGATGCACTTAATATGAATGATACTTGGGATATTACTGAGTTGCCACTTGGCAGAGAACCATTAGGCTGCAAGTGGGTCTATAAAGTTAAATATAGATCCACTGGTGAGGTTGAAAGGTTTAAAGCTATGTTGGTAGCTAAAGGGTATAATCAAAGAAAGGGTTTGTAAGCTAAAAAAATCATTGTATGGGCTTAAACAAGCTCCAAGACAATGGAATGAAAAACTTTGTTCAACTTTGATTCAAAATGGATTTAAACAGAGTAAAAGTGACTATTCTTTGTTTATTAAAACTGAGAATGATGTGTTTATTGTCTTATTAGTATATGTTGATGATATAGTTTTGACAGGAAATAAACTTTCTGAAATCAATAAAGTGAAAGAATTTCTAAGAACCAAGTTTCTTATTAAAGATCTTGGTGAACTCAAATATTTTTTAGGAATTGAGGTGTTAAAAACTGAGAAAGGCATTTGTCTTTCACAAAGAAAATATGCTCTTGAGTTACTTGCAGAATATGGGATGCTTGCTTGTAAACCTTCTAAGACTCCTATGGAATCCAAACTGGTAATTTCTGGTCATCCTTTGAATGGTGATGATAAACCTGTTGAGAATGTTACAGACTATCAGAAGCTGCTTGGTAAGCTTATCTATCTTACTCACACCAGGCCAGATATTTCCTATGCAGCACAAAGTCTAAGTCAGTTCATGCATTCTCCTTATAACTCTCATTTGAAACTTGCTTTTAGATTGTTGAGATATATTAAAGGTAGTCCATGAACTGGTGTACATATTTTTAAGAGTCCACATATGAACATAACTGGTTACACAGACTCAGACTGGGCTAAATGCAAGTCCACAATGAGAAGTGTAACTGGTTATGCTGTGTATATGGGGGATTCACTCATTCCTGGAAAAGCAAAAAACAGTCTGTTGTGTCAAGATCATCTGCAGAAGCAGAGTATAGGGCTCTTGCTTCTTTAACTTGTGAAGTTATGTGGGTTTCTAATTTACTTTCAGAATTGAAAATTCATGTTAGAAAACCTATTTCTTTGTTTTGTGATAATAAGGCTGCTATACAGATTAGTTCAAATCCTGTTTTTCATGAGAGGACAAAGCATTTTGAGCTAGATTTACATTTCATTAGAGAAAAGATTTTGAGTGGTTTAATTAAACCAATAAAAATTGACTCTGCAGAACAGACTGTTGATATATTCACAAAAGGTTTGTCTTTTGATCAACATGATAAGTTGGTCAAGAAACTCAATCTCTTAGACATGTTTAAACCTACAAACTGAGGGGGTGTATTAAAGATAAGCTTTCAGTTTATAAGTTTAAACATGTATTGTTATATATAAATGTTCTTATTATGTGATTAGTAAACTGCAGGGACTAATCTTGGATATATGTATGCTGGAAGGATCAGAAGTGTTAGAAGATTCAAGCTAAGGACTAAAGCTTAAGTCGGTGATATATCCAAGAGGGTGTTTTGCAACTTCTGAAGACAATTTATATATATACACAATTTGTGTATTCAATCGATATTCATTCATTCATTCTATCATTTATTTTCGATACATTTTTCTCTCTGTAATCGCTTTTTCCCAATTAGGGTTTTTAATACTTAATCAAATATCATCTTGATATTTGATAATATTTCTGTAATTGATCGATATATATAATCATAATAATAATAATAATATTTGTTCTTCTTATTTTGAGGTTCGATCCTTATTCAATTCCAAAACTATATTTCATAATAATTATTTTCATACTTCCACGCGAGTGGAAGTTCCACCCGATTTCCACCACCCATGCGTGGTTCACCGTCGGCGGCGGTGTTCCACTAGTGGTTTGACCAACCACTCGTCTTTAATCCGGGTGATGCGAACACCTTAAGAGGAAAAGTTAAAGTTACCCTATAGCTTAAAAGAAACTTCTTTACATTAAGCACATCATATAAATGAAAAACTTATGTGAAAAATAAAAAGAAAGTAGTATCCTAAGTCCAAACATCAAAGGACCCCCAACGGTAAACTCTCACATTTTTTCACATATCATATAGTACGTGTATTCATACAATTAAAAAACAAAAACAAAAAAAATTAAAACAATTACTATTACTATTCGTATTTTTGTATATTGTATATTCTTATGTATATCTGTTTCTAGGTAGTCACATATAATACAATTAAAACCATCTCTCTTTCATCAATGATCATTGAAGGGAACAAAATCATCCATTTATGCTCATGATTTTTTAAACCTGAATTTCACATATAATATACTTCTTTGTTTCCTTTCCAAGTGAGAATAACCCACAAAAAGGTGTCAAATTTGAGGTTGGTTTTCTTTGTTTTTCTTTGATGGTTATTGAATTTCTGATATAGGATCCCAAAATGCTTGAAACTTGATGCTACATTTCAATTTGGTATTTTTTTAATCTTGCAAAAATATTATTTTATCTTAATCAAAGGATGTTTCTTTGATAACTTATCAAAACTGTTGTTTAAAAAGTTTGAAACTTGATGCTTTATTTCAATTGGGTGTTTTTTGATCTTGCAAATTTATTAGTTAATTTTGTCAAAAATGACATTTCTTAGATTATTATTACAATTCTTGTTTAGGTTCTTAAAAAGTTCAAAACTTGATGCTTTATTTCAATTGGGTATATATTAATCTTGCAAACTTATTAGTTAAGTTTAATTAAAATGATGTATATTTGATAATTGTGGTAAATGTAATTGGATCATGTGCTTGGTTGCTTTGATGAATGAATTGGGGGTTCTTTTGCTTGTAATTTTTGTTTTGATTGAAAAAGTTGCAACCTTTTTTTGGGTTTGATTCTTTCAAAAGATGTTGTTGGTATATAATCTATCTATTTAAGACCACAATAGTACCCCAATGCTTTCTCTTTATGTCTCACTTTTCTGCTTGTAGAATTTATACGTAACAATTGTTTGAAATGTGGATCTTTTATGGTTGATGATCAATTTGTGGAACTCTTGAAGTTCTTTTATTCGTGTGTTCAATATTTAGAAAAGATTATTGTGAACACCCATTAAATGCCCATACTTTGAGGGAACGCATATGTTTTTCTTGATGATCTTGTAACTAGGTGTGATTGTTTAAGTGTTTTTATGATATTTTATCACTATTAGTCACTTCTATTAGAAAGTGTTGTTTTTTTGGCGATTTCCATAGTTTTTCGGATGCTGTTTGGACGCTATATTGGGAGATGTATAGTTTCTATTCTTGTGTTTCCTTTTTCGACTGAAAAAAGAAGCAACTTTTCGTGATGGGATTTTGGATTTGTAGGTTATGATGTAATGCTGTATCTTATGTTTCTATATGTATAGTAATTATTATTAGTGGTACCTGTTTTCGCCTTTTATTTTTATATCCTTCGTTATGCAAGTTTAAATGCTTTTTGACTGACCAAAAGCTTTTACAGGTTACTCTTGATAGCATCGGCAATCAACATTGGTCTTTAAGTGATTGTCTCCATCTCTTTCCACACCAGGATTGTAATTTGGTTTTAAGCCATTTGGTTGATGGTAACTACCCCTACTTTCATTTACTTAGTAAAGCTTGCGGAAAAGATTAACGAATAACAACCTTCCTAAACCCACGATTAAAACTGAATTGTGGTATCATATGTTATGGAATTCAGTAGTGGTTAAAAAAGCTAATAGTAGATGGATGATAATGGCTATGCTGTTTTTTTCTATACTTCCGCTATACTGTTTTTTTCTATGTAATCTTGAAAGGTAGCACATTTCTCTACTTGCTTATATTGCAGGCGACCAATGAAAATCTTCCTCCAAATGTAATAAAGCAGCTTGCTAGGGAATTGAAGAATCTTGATGAAACCCCACCGGAAGGAATTAAAGTGGGAGTAAATGATGATGATTTTTCAAAAATATATGCAGATATTGAAGGCCCAGGTTGCCTTTTTTTTCTTGTTTATGTCTTTTAGAGGGAGTCCATTATGTCCAATATTCTTACTCAATAGCCCTGTTTTGCAGCTGGAACACCTTATGAAAATGGTGTCTTTCGCATGAAGTTGATTCTATCTCGTGACTTCCCGCAGTCACCCCCTAAAGGTTTTGGCGCAATTTTAGACACAATGGTCTTGCATTTATTAAATCTTCTTGTTGGCATGCTAAACTTATACAGAATCTTTAAGAATTTTTAACTTATGGAGATACGCAAGTTGTGTGCCAAATTTATGTTATTGCTATAATAATTTGGTTTTCTGCATGTAGTGATCTAGGAGGATCTATACATTTATGAATACTCCGGGACATGGCCCATTTGACTCGCTAGATATAAACCATAACTCAGTCACTTTGTTTCTAATTTTATCACTGGATTTAAGAAGTCACCATCAAAATCCAATTAGTTTTCAAAATTGTTATTTTGAATGTTGTGGCTGGAAGACTCTGTGAAAAAGTTGATTTGGCTGGTTGAATGGTTTTTGTAATTTTTAAAAGATTGATGATCTGTAAAGGTTTACGAAATCAGTCACCAAACTATTAATGAACGGTTAGTTATTGCTGCAATTTGCCTGAAGACAACTATGTTAAACCCTGGATTCTTGATTCTTAATCCCTACATTCTGAATTCGTTTCATGTGAATGTTGTAGGTTACTTTCTGACTAAGATCTTCCATCCAAATATTGCAACAAATGGTGAAATATGCGTCAACACATTGAAAAGAGATTGGAACCCGAGTCTTGGCTTACGCCATGTTCTAATTGTAAGTTCAGTATTCTTGCCTTGTTTTAAGCTAGAGCTGAAATTCATTGAGAGGTTAATGAACTCTAGAGTCAATGTAATATTTCAAACAATTTATTCAATTCACTGTACAATTTTTTTAATAAAAAAAAACTTCTTACAAGAAAACTTTAAAAGCATCACTTATCTTTCTAAAACACATGATTAACTCACCAACTTGATATTTGAATGAACCACACCATAGGGTCAATCTACTCTTACAAAACATCTGCTTGGGTTTTGTAATTAATGTTTTCTTAACAAGTAAAGTAAATAAGTTTGATCGGAGTGTGGTTTTAAAAGGAATTTATAAAAGTACAATTAGTTTGTTATAAATTGGTTTTGTACAATGACTTAGATGGATTTTTTGTAGTAGTAGTAGTAGTAGTACAAATGTACAATACCCTAGTTTTATATTTAATTTTTTTGTTAAAACTTAAAAGGTAAAAATTACCCCGGCAAATTTAATAACAAAGGATTAACATCACAATTACAGAAATGTGGAAGACCACATAAAGGCTTAGCCAACAAAACTAAGTGCCTACACATGACAGGCTACGTGTATACTTTTAACACCATAATTGTACCAAACAGAATTATAAAGAAGAAACAGAAGAAACACAGCATATAACTAATTGTATGATAGGTAAATACGAGATTCTAGTTCCCGCAACTCCTAAACTGGTTTGAGTCCAGCAACTCCTAATAGTTCTCAAAGAACTGATATAATTTCCTGAATAATCGGTGACCTATCACCTTATTTAACCAAGTTGTCTAACCCTAAAGTTGGTGCACAAGAAAATACTAAAATTAAGAAATTAACAAAATTAACTATTGAATACTGACACTTTGCTCCCTTGTGCTTTTAGTTCCAGCAGATCCTATCACACCAATACACCCTAGAGTTCATTAACCTTTCATTAAGTTATGTAATTGCCGTATATCGTATTGCAGGTAGTCAGATGTTTATTGATTGAGCCATTTCCAGAATCTGCGCTAAATGAACAGGCTGGCAAATTGCTGCTTGATAATTATGATGAGTATGCTAGACATGCCAGGTCAGCATGCTATTTTGCGGTTTTGTTAACAGTTGCTATTTGAGTAAAAAGCCTTGTCTTTTTCACATGTCAACTATGTGGCTTGAAGAAATTTTGAAATCCCTTTAGAAATTCTGAATAATATAATGCTAGACATGCCAGGTATTCAGGTAAGAGCTATAGTCATGCGGCCATTTGGAGTTTTCCTGTTGATAATTTTTTTAGTAAAAAGCCTAGTTTTTTTTTTCACATTTCAACTACGTGATTTCAAAAAATCTTGAATGATGCCTTTAAAATTTTTGAATAATGCCTTTCGAATTGTATAATAGTTCCTTTAAAGTGAATATGCCTTGATTCCCTTGAAGAAACCATGAAATAATGTCATCATGAAATTTAATCTTGAATAATGGCCAAACGAATACATGCAAATTAGAGTATGCTAAAAGAAACCTTGAACTTTCTTAATAATGGTTTACACTAATCTTGAGTAATTGCTCAAAGAAATCATGAAATGTTGAATAATTGACATGAAGAAACCTTGTCGAAAGGTTGCATCTATAAGACGCTTGATTCATAAATGATATGATCATGTTCTAACAATTAATTACAGGCTGTACACCGGAATTCATGCTCTGAAGCCAAAACAGAAGTTTAAGGCAGGGGTTATATCCGGGTCAACTACCTCTGTAAATGTAGACCAAACCTCTTCGATTTGTAGCGTTGACCCTAAAAACGCGGTATCAGGTGTAGTGGTACCTACGCCTTTGGCACCTTCATTGAACACCATGAAAGGCGGAAGTGGTCAGGATCATCCAACAACTGCTTCCAGCCCGACCCCAACAATTGAGATTGGAGTTGGAAGTGGATCAAGTAATGGGCCGCCACCCATGACTGCGCATAAGAAAGAATGTGGGTTGGTCAAGCCTCAAGCTGACAAAAAGAAGATTGATGCCAGAAAGAAAAGCCTGAAAAGATTGTAATATTTATGTGTTTGTTGTATTGTTTATATGAACAAATGTAGGTTGAGCTCGCAACTGTTAAAACAGCCTTGTATGAGTTGTATCGTTGATTTGGTTAATTTAAAACATGCTTCTGATTCTTTTGGGTTTATGGGACTTCAACTTTTAAGAAGTTATTCACTTATGGTTATAAATGTCACTTGGTTATTTCTTAACTACGTACTAAAGAGTTATGCTGTTATGTTACTTTCATGTCGAAATCGTAACTATTGAATCGATAAAAATGGACCCTAAAAGATGACACTTATTTTTAGAGGAAAACCTCAATTGGGTAGAAACCACGGACAAAGGAAAAAAGACATATCGTATGTAGAAAATAAGAATTACATGTTGTCATGTGGCAAGGGTATAATAATAATTCTCTCTCGTTAAGGAGACATCTTTTGGGCATAAATGAGTTCTATATATGGGTGGTGGTTAAGTTGTAATATCAAGCAGTAATTACAACAATTGACAAATATAGTTAAGCATTAAATTGTAAAGCCACATTTGGTGTGGTTTAAACAAACATCTGAAAAACTTGGAGCCTAATCTTCTTGTTCAGCCAATAAGTCAGGATCTATTATGTACCCTTACTAACTTAAAATTAATTTTGTGGGAGCTTAGAATTTTTGTTGCCAGCAATGAAAGAAAGGTTCATATTTTCTAAAGAATGAAAGAATTTAAAATATTTGAATTCATTTTCTGGCAGCCCAAACCCAACTAGTCATACAAACCAACGGGCTTTTAGCAAGCTAACACTTCTAGAGTTCTAGATAGTAGAGACTTATGCAAATTGTAAATAGCATTTTTAGTTTTAAGAGAGAATGGTGTTCATTGTTTTTTAATGATATCCATTTGACCATGTATAGAGACTACTAATCCTAAATAAAATAATGTACGGTAGTACTTTGCATTGACCAGCAGCCCATTACCAGGTTAATGGTACCAAAAACCAAAATAAAAGATTAGTAAAGAAACAACTTTTCAAAAATTAAACAAATGGAATAAAAAACTTATTCCAAATTCCCCATTTATTATCATGACCACAAAAGAACCTCTTGCCCCTAAACAATCTATAATCACATATATTTGGAAACCATAATTAGTTTTACCAAAACAACATTACTTTACTCTTTTTCTAACAAAGGCAAGCAAGAGGCCCTCAAACTAAAAATACTATTTACAATTTGCATAGTCCTCTTCAATAGACAATTGGGTTAATGCAAATTCATTCACTTTCCCCCCTAATTTAACTTCACAATAGAACCAGCTTTTGATGTAAATTGGTTTTCAGTCTCTGCCAACCCTTGTCCAACATAAGCTTTCATTCTTCTCTTCAACTCTTTCATCATGAGTTGTCTATCGAGACTCGACGAAGACAGCAGCCCTCTATTCTCCTCGGCTCGTCTTAAAAGATAAGGCATGATCTGGTCAACTGGCCCGAAAGGCAAATACTTGCTAACACCAAACCCAGCATTCCTTAACCCGAATGTCATGGCCTCTGACATTCCATAAAGTGAAGCAAACTCGAGCTTTTCGCTATCTTTACCAATGCCCAATTCCCGTGCCTTTAGTGCAGCTAGTTTTGCTGCAGAATTCATTCGAAAATACAAAGTTAGTACAAGCCCAATTCGCGTTAAAGATCTTGAATTTCGTCTCAAGAAATACCTCAGCTTTCGAAATATTTGTTTTCAACGACGGATTTTCAAGTAACCAAATCAGTACAACCCTGATTCAGAATACATTTTTATCAAATTTGGTGCACTATATTTATCTTTTCATCATCTTAACAACATAAAAAATGCAATCTTTATCATCAAACAAACCTAACTAAAATAAATAAGTAAATACCCTTGTAACAAAAACTCTAAAGTTTCAAACTTTTACCTGATTCAAGGTTATGGGTTGCAAGAATGAGACCACCAGGACCATTAGAGACCTCATCAAGCATAAATGAAGCACACCCATTGTAACAATTGTGTGTCTCATTAATACTATTATGAATCGGCGATTCGACCCCTAACGAATTCGCCAACTGGCTTTCGCTCGACATATATGCACCTCTAACAAGCTTAAAACCAACTGGCAAACCCATTTTATCTGCAGCTTTCTTGGTTTCAAACATCCTTTCACCAGCATCCTTCAAATATGCTTGAATTGTGCCGAAAATCATGGCCTTTTCGCCTTTGTTGTACATAACAGCAACCGAATATGTAAAAGTAATCGATACCGGATTGGACTTAAGTATCTTTTACATCAATGACCACATGTACATTGCATTCTATGCTTTTGTTACAAATGTTGATTAATCTTTGATGGGCTAATTCAAGATCATGTTCTTCTTGGGCAGTTAAAGGTGTGGGCTTTTCTAAAGTGTGGTAAAATGGGCTGGATTCCGAAAAAATCGGAAGGGCTTTGAGTTTCCATGGAAGGTTTGTGGATGTTGGATTCTTGTATTCCCATCTAAGAAGATCACTCACTCTTTTTAGTAGAGAAACTGGAGTTATTGCTGTGATCTTCACAACCACAAAACTGACCTGTTTTGAATAATAATTATTACTTGAGTTAGTTATAAGGATACATACATACATATATATATTCATACATACATACATACATACATACATACATACATTCATACATACATACATACATTCATACATACATACATACATACATACATACATACATACATACATACATACATACATACATACATACATACATACATACATACATACATACATACATACATACATACATACATACATACATACATACATACATACATACATACATACATACATACATACATACATACATACATACATACATACATACATACATACATAGATACATACATACATACATACATACATACATACATACATACATACATACATACATACATACATACATACATACATACATACATACATACATACATACATACATACATACATACATACATACATACATACATACATACATACATACATACATACATACATACATACATACATACATACATACATACATACATACATACATACATACATACATACATACATACATACATACATACATACATACATACATACATACATACATACATACATACATACATACATACATACATACATACATACATACATACATACATACATACATACATACATACATACATACATACATACATACATACATACATACATACATACATACATACATACATACATACATACATACATACATACATACATACATACATACATACATACATACATACATACATACATACATACATACATACATACATACATACATACATACATACATACATACATACATACATACATACATACATACATACATACATACATACATACATACATACATACATACATACATACATACATACATACATACATACATACATACATACATACATACATACATACATACATACATACATACATACATACATACATACATACATACATACATACATACATACATACATACATACATACATACATACATACATACATACATACATACATACATACATACATACATACATACATACATACATACATACATACATACATACATACATACATACATACATACATACATACATACATACATACATACATACATACATACATACATACATACATACATACATACATACATACATACATACATACATACATACATACATACATACATACATACATACATACATACATACATACATACATACATACATACATACATACATACATACATACATACATACATACATACATACATACATACATACATACATACATACATACATACATACATACATACATACATACATACATACATACATACATACATACATACATACATACATACATACATACATACATACATACATACATACATACATACATACATACATACATACATACATACATACATACATACATACATACATACATACATACATACATACATACATACATACATACATACATACATACATACATACATACATACATACATACATACATACATACATACATACATACATACATACATACATACATACATACATACATACATACATACATACATACATACATACATACATACATACATACATACATACATACATACATACATACATACATACATACATACATACATACATACATACATACATACATACATACATACATACATACATACATACATACATACATACATACATACATACATACATACATACATACATACATACATACATACATACATACATACATACATACATACATACATACATACATACATACATACATACATACATACATACATACATACATACATACATACATACATACATACATACATACATACATACATACATACATACATACATACATACATACATACATACATACATACATACATACATACATACATACATACATACATACATACATACATACATACATACATACATACATACATACATACATACATACATACATACATACATACATACATACATACATACATACATACATACATACATACATACATACATACATACATACATACATACATACATACATACATACATACATACATACATACATACATATATATTAATCCGATATTACACGGGACTTTTCTATTCATACACATAAGTCAAAATTTTAAGACAATAATACCCTTGTAATATACTAAGATACATATAAACACATATACATACATACATACATATAGATATATATATATTCAAGAAATTAGAAATGTAAAAAAAGATTGTAAATAAAAAAGGAAAAGGACATACAGAAGGTGGCAGGAATTGTGTAGATTCAACAGTTTGAATAAACTGTTGTGCATTCTGATCACAAGATTGATTATCAACAGCATGTTCCAGCCCATAATCCAACATCCCTCTCAACCCGGATTCCCATAACTTTTTAACAGTCCGACCCGTTTCATTCAAATCCGAACCCGCAACAAAATGTTCATAAGAAATATGTTTAATAAGATTCGTGATACCATCTTTAAACAAACCAACTTCCATAAGTTTTGACTTCATGACCCACATGCCCATATCAACAACCGGGCCCACAGCCGCTAAATTAAGGTTAGCCGCCGACCGTAAAAGTTTTCCTGTTTTTACCGATGAAAACAACCCCTTTGTGTCGTCGAAATCAAAGATTGTTTCGTCGTCACGTGTAGTGTTGATCACGCTGTGAACATTTGTGGGTGTGGTGGCGCGTGATGGCAACGTGGTTGTGGCGGTGGTTATGATGGTTGTTCGTTGGGCCGAACGGAATTTCGGCGTGGTGAGAAATGGTGATGAATTGACACGTGTGATTAATGATCGGATTATCTTGCCATTGGTGGACATAGCCTGACGGTTTTCTGTGGTGGTTTACGACGGAATAAGGAGGTTGATGGATGTTATATTGTTATTGAATTGTTATTGTTATTATATATATGTATATATGTATGTATGTATAGACGGATCAAGAAAATTACGAAAATGGAAAAAGAATGGAATTAATTGAAAGAAAGTTTTTTGAAGGGGCAAGTTTTTAGGCAGAATGTAAGCAAGAGAGTTTTTTTGTTTTTGTGAGGATTGTCTTTAAACAAGGTGGTGTATATATAGGGAGAAAAAAAAAAATTTGATATTCGGGTCGGGTTATGGGTTGGTTAGGTGAGTGGAAATGGGTTATGGGTAATAACGGGTTTATTTTGGGTTTTTGAAATGTGGGGACCGTAGGATTTGAGATGGGACCCACAAGGGGTAAAAAAAGGTAATTAAATATGGGAAGTGGTGAAGTCACGCGTGGTGGAGGGATCAAGTTGAGATTCTGTTAAGACAAAAACAGTCGTCGGTATCCCGTCAAAGATTCCGTTCCCCAAAGTTCCTGGAATCATCAAAAAAGAATTTCCTATTAAAAACTTCAATTAAAAAATTTCCTATTAAAAATTTCAATTAAAAACTTCAATTAAAAAAATTTCCTATTAAAAACTTAAAATTCTATACATGCGTAATAACACCCAATCTTAAGTATGGGGAGAGGAGACGTAAACATTTTTGTCTCTACCTAAAAGTAAAGTAACTGTTGTTATAAGAACCTCCGACCAGACGAGAAAATAACAAGAGAATATAACAAGTTTATTATCCAAATTTACAAAATACGTAATTGTAAAATCAAATGTATAAGTAAAGATTCGGCTTTAAATTGTCTAATACATGAATATATAGAAATCATTATTGGATATTTTAAATGAGTGATCGACACAAATCGTCCTTGTGGTTTACACAAACAGTCAGGTTTCGTCCTTTAACTTTCAAAACCTCAGAGATCATCCTTTATAGGAGGATAAGGTTCACCTATGGTCCTTTTCGATAACTGCCGTTATCCCATCTCCGTTAGGCACCTCACGTGTAAACCACGTGAGGGTAGTTTAGTAATTTGGCACCTTTTGACTCTCTTTGACTCTCTTCTCTCTCTTTTCTATCTGTATATATCGATGTATATATATATGTTTTCCCCCAAAAAAACACAATTAACCCTAAATCTTTCTTTCTCAATCATACCCGATCCCCATAAGCACACCACCAAAATCGATGTATATATATATATATTGATGTATATATCGATGTATATATATATATATATATTATCCCAAAAACAAAATCCCCAAATTATAAACCCTAAATTAAAAACCCTTTAATTTCTTTCTTTCTTTAACCCGATCAAATTAACTATAAAATCAAGAATGGTGTTTTGTTGGTGCGGTAAGCAAGCAATAGTTCGAACATCATGGACTGACAGAAACCCAGGAAGGCGTTTTTTTGCTTGTCCAAAACAGGTTTGAATTCAAAGATTCATTGCAATTTGGTTACAATTTCATCTAAAGTGGGCGTTGTTGGTCTTGCAGGCTTCCAAATGTCGATTCATTGGATGGCATGATCCAGAAATGTGTCAACGTGCTACTGACATTATACCCGGTTTGCTTAGGTCCAAAAATCGAGTTGAAGCACAACTGAAACAAAGAGATGAGCAAGTGAAAAGATTGAAGACAATGTTGTTGCTTGCTGCGATTGTAATTCTGTTTCTTGTATCATTGTTACTTGTGTGAAGTGGGTATATAGATTTAGGCAGTGGATTGTTTTTGGTAATTGTGTAATGCTAATGCAGAATTAAGTGAAGATTGTAATGCAAAATTAACTTTCAAGTATCAATCAAAATGGTAGTATGTTATATAAACTGCCAGAATTGTAATTTTCATACATTCTTGCAGTCTTCATTTTAGATAAACTGCCAGAATTGTAATTTTCATACATTCTTGCAGTCTTCATTTTAGATAAACTGCCAGAATTGTAATTTTCATACATTCTTGCAGTCTTCATTTTAGATAAACTGCCAGAATTGTAATTTTCATACATTCTTGCACTCTTCATTTTATATAAACTGCCAGAATTGTAATTTTCATACATTCTTGCAGTCTTCATTTTAGATAAACTGCCAGAATTGTAATTTTCATACATTCTTGCACTCTTCATTTTATATAAACTGCCAGAATTGTAATTTTCATACATTCTTGCAGTCTTCATTTTAGATAAACTGCCAGAATTGTAATTTTCATACATTCTTGCAGTCTTCATTTTAGATAAACTGCCAGAATTGTAATTTTCATACATTCTTGCAGTCTTCATTTTAGATAAACTGCCAGAATTGTAATTTTCATACATTCTTGCAGTCTTCATTTTAGATAAACTGCCAGAATTGTAATTTTCATACATTCTTGCAGTCTTCATTTTAGATAAACTGCCAGAATTGTAATTTTCATACATTCTTGCAGTCTTCATTTTAGATAAACTGCCAGAATTGTAATTTTCATACATTCTTGCACTCTTCATTTTATATAAACTGCCAGAATTGTAATTTTCATACATTCTTGCAGTCTTCATTTTAGATAAACTGCCAGAATTGTAATTTTCATACATTCTTGCACTCTTCATTTTATATAAACTGCCAGAATTGTAATTTTCATACATTCTTGCAGTCTTCATTTTAGATAAACTGCCAGAATTGTAATTTTCATACATTCTTGCAGTCTTCATTTTAGATAAACTGCCAGAATTGTAATTTTCATACATTCTTGCAGTCTTCATTTTAGATAAACTGCCAGAATTGTAATTTTCATACATTCTTGCAGTCTTCATTTTAGATAAACTGCCAGAATTGTAATTTTCATACATTCTTGCAGTCTTCATTTTAGATAAACTGCCAGAATTGTAATTTTCATACATTCTTGCAGTCTTCATTTTAGATAAACTGCCAGAATTGTAATTTTCATACATTCTTGCACTCTTCATTTTATATAAACTGCCAGAATTGTAATTTTCATACATTCTTGCAGTCTTCATTTTATATAAACTGCCAGAATTGTAATTTTCATACATTCTTGCAGTCTTCATTTTAGATAAACTGCCAGAATTGTAATTTTCAGTACCTTCAGGCCACAACTCTATCATTTTCATCAAAAACAGGAATTTTTCCTTCACATAAAACTGTCACTCTAATTTTATCATTTTTGACAATCTTCAACTCCCTCCTGGTCTCAATTGCAAGGCTTTTCACCAATTCTTTTACCTCATCAGAGTTCCCAAATGTTTGACCAACTTGGAAATAAGTTTTATCAATCTTCCCACTTTGAACTGGCTGCTTCTTTGCCAACTTTCTCAACAGTCTCTTCCTAATTCTATTAGTTTCATCTTGTGAGTCAGAAGCACTTTCAAAGTCTTCATTGTTCATTACCTCAACCTCTTCATCATCACCAACAACTTCATCTGTAACAGGAGGTACATTGCTACCCATGAACTCTACATTAGGATCTACATGCAGTTGAAAGTCTCTCATGTCCACTTCAACATCCTCAATTTCATTATCTTTATCTCCAAAGTAGTCACTATCCTCACTGTCTTCTCCTTCACTATCTTGACTATCTTCATTATCTTTATCTTCACTATCTTGACTATCTTCTCCTTCACTATTATGACTTTCAGTACTACCCACTTGTGCTTCTTCTAATGGTTCTTTACCCTTATCAGTTTGATTGACATTCACTCCCTCATTCACATTGTTAGTTTGCATGTTCTCTTGACTACTAGGGGTTAAAACAGGTTCGTTCTCATTCCAATCAAGCAACAATCTCCTATAAGTTCCTTTATTCTTCATGGGTTTTGATGGTCTAGGCCTAGATGAAGTGGGTATAACATCAGGGATCTCTTGAATCACAACTTTTGATGGTCTAGGCATAAAATACTGATCTAAATTTGACATGCCATGTTCAATGTAAACACTAAACATATTAGTTTGTTCAACATAATTACCCAAGTTAATTACATCTTGATCACTAGATAGGGGTTGCAAACCATCGTCTAATGAACATCCTGGTTTCAAAAAGTAATAAAACATCCTTTGCCCCTCCACATAACCTAAATCCTCCATAATGGAGTCCATTTCATGAACTGAAAACTGATCAATATTAATGCAATCGGCATAGTTAATCTTACCCTTTTCATATGTCATTCCTGGCCATGGTGTGAAAAACCCTCCATGGTGAATCATCATCGAAAACAACCCAGCATAACTTCCTGCATTTTAACAAAAATAGAGGCTGGTTAAATACTGAAACTTGAAAAAATAATGAGCAAAAGCAAACAAATAAACACTCACGATAGATACTGTCGAGGTCCCAATCTTCACCAGGCACACGAATGGTATATAATGGACATCCTGTCATTTTTGTTTCAAAAGTTTAAGATTTTACATGGAAGAAGGAAATGTGTAGTTGGTGGTGTGCTTATGGGGATCGGGTATGATTGAGAAAGAAAGATTTAGGGTTAATTGTGTTTTTTTGGGGGAAAACATATATATATACATCGATATATACAGATAGAAAAGAGAGAGAAGAGAGTCAAAGAGAGTCAAAAGGTGCCAAAATACTAAACTACCCTCACGTGGTTTACACGTGAGGTGCCTAACGGAGATGGGATAACGGCAGTTATCGAAAAGGACCATAGGTGAACCTTATCCTCCTATAAAGGATGATCTCTGAGGTTTTGAAAGTTAAAGGACGAAACCTGACTGTTTGTGTAAACCACAAGGACGATTTGTGTCGATCACTCTTCTTATATTTAAATATTAAATTGATCGGCAATATATGTGCATTTTATTAGTAAAAACAAGATAGTAAATAACGTTAAAAAAAAACAAGATAGTAAATACTTTGATCTTAACCTTAAGATGATATAAATTAGTAGAAATATTTGTATTTATATCTGTTCATGTGTTGGGATTTAACTCATATTTCTTTGTATTTTGCCTATATATAATTAAAAGATATATTTAATTGGGTTTAGAAAAAAGCTTAAAATGGAGAAAAACATTAACCACATGTGTAGCTTTTCCTTAATAGATCAGCTCAAACAATGTACATTTATCTTTGATTACCAAAATTATGGATTAAGACCGGATTTAAACACGTGAATGTTGGAAAAAAGGTGAATTTTTCCCCACTTTGGACATCAATAAATATATGGTCGAGTGACATATATCGAGAACCATTTAGTGGGTTTTGTAGTCTCTGGCCAAGGCTACGCAACGAACTAAGATGCGTCCAAATTGGGTTAAAGGTGAATGAGATGTCGAGTCTCAAAGGTGTGTGTTTGGAACAAAAAGTTGGAAGTGAGGTAACTTGTCCCACATTGGGGTGGGAACTAAGTTTATGCTTGTTTATAATCATGAACCTCTAAGCTATGTCAAAAGCTTGTGTTGTGTTTTACTCTGACTCCTACCCGCGCGCAGGGGGGGTGCAGAAAACGGGTTTTTGGGTCAAAATTCTATGAAACAATGCGTGTACGCGCGACCTGCGGACACGAATGCATCTCCAAAAATCCGGGCCAGAGAAAAACCCGACCCGTTTTAAGAATAATCTAGAACAGGCTTTTGGCTTCCTGAAATTGATGAGTTATGATACACAATAAATATCAATCGCCATTATTATTGATTAATGATATTGATTGTATATCAGTTTCTACTTTGTGTATATAAACGTCCTATCTTGGACTTGTAAAGACACACAAAACATAGAATTCGGTATTTAAGGTACACTCGTGATTATGGCTTGCACTACGGCAGATATCCCGCAGTAATTGAAGGACATTGTGATGCAAATTGGATATCTGACACGAATGATTCCAGAGCAACAAGTGGGTATGTATTCACACTTGGAGGGGCAGCCATATCGTGGAAATCATCTAAGCAAACAGTTATTGCTAGATCCACGATGGAATCAGAATTCATCGCCTTAGATAAAGCAGGTGAAGAGGCAGAATGGCTACGTCAGTTTATTGAGGATATACCAAGATGGCCCAAGCCGGTATCGGCCATATGTATACATTGTGATAGCCAATCGGCAATTGGCAGAGCTCATAGCACAATGTACAATGGTAAGAATAGACATATCAGGCGTAGACATAATACGGTACGACAACTAATCTCTACGGGAATTATCACTGTTGACTATGTGAAGTCAAAGGATAATATTGCGGATCCGCTCACAAAAGGCTTAAGCAGAGAGTTAGTTCAGAAGTCGTCCATGGGAATGGGACTGAAGCCCATGAAAGGCTAAGTTTATATGAAGGAAAACCTAACTCAGCTGACTGGAGATCCCAAGATCTGAGTTCAATAGGACAACCTAATTGTATGAACTGGCGAGGTCACTGTGGGGGGGAGTTATAAGAAAAACCCTACAATCTTAAAAGGGGAGATTATTATATGATTTAATAATATTCCTAGTCCATTCCTAAAAGTGACAAGTTACGAGGATAAGCCTATGGCTTTTAATGATTCGGGTAGCCTATATGGTGAATCACCTATGTGAGAGAGAAGTGGGGTCGCTTCTTAGGGTATTGTTGGGGGCACAATACTTAACAGTTCTTGCAGAAACAGGCGCATGTCCAGGACCATAACGGACATAACTATGAGGACTTGACTTTGTCAGGGAGAGTCTTGTGTGAAGCGTATTGTCGCCTACACAAATGGCAGACGAGTTCAAAGACATCACTGTCTACTCAGAGCCAGTAGACTAAGTGTGTTTCATGAGCGAGGGTTAAACGGGTAACACCTACCTTCGTATGCAAGATTCAACTGTTGGAACTTGAATGGAACACTGTTGTTTCTGAGATCGACCTCCATTCATGTGGGGGATTGTTGGAAAAAAGTGAATTTTTCCCCACTTTGGACATCAATAAATATATGGTCGAGTGACATATATCGAGAACCATTTAGTGGGTTTTGTAGTCTCTGGCCAAGGCTACGCAACGAACTAAGATGCGTCCAAATTGGGTTAAAGGTGAATGAGATGTCGAGTCTCAAAGGTGTGTGTTTGGAACAAAAAGTTGGAAGTGAGGTAACTTGTCCCACATTGGTGTGGGAACTAAGTTTATGCTTGTTTATAAGCATGAACCTCTAAGCTATGTCAAGAGCTTGTGTTGTGTTTTACTCTGACTCCTACCCGCGCGCAGGGGGGGTGCAGAAAACGGGTTTCTGGGTCAAAATTCTATGAAACAATGCGTGTACGCGCGACCTGCGGACACGAAAACAGGCTTTTGGCATGGCATCTTTTGGCTTCCTGAAACTGATGAGTTATGATACACAATAAATATCAATCACCATTATTATTGATTAATGATATTGATTGTATATCAGTTTCTACTTTGTGTATATAAACGTCCTATCATGGACTTGTAAAGACACACAAAACATAGAATTCGTATCACACACACTTATTCACTTTGTAATTTTTGGTTTCAGAAACAGCATCCATCCCTGTGCTCCGTTCTTCTTTCAGGCAAGTGATCAATGTCCGGCAGTACGCTGCTTTCAACCGGTGTACCATGGGAACAGACGCCAAATCTGTTTAAGGGAATTGTGTCAAACACAAGCCCGGTTTTCCCTTTCTGTTTCATGTTTCTTTGTTTTGCAGGAACCGTTCGTGTTGCTGGTCTTCCTTAATTTTAATTTCCATTCTGTTTAGTTGCTTTATATTTATCTACTATATTGTAACATGTTCATGGGTTACTCGTGTTATTATACTGTTTTTCCAACAAACTTAAACAGATTGGTTTAATAACACGATTGGTTATTAACTTGTTCCGGTTTTCTTCTTTCAGAATGGAATCTCAGCCCATGTTCTCTGTTGTTCCCACTTATGTTGTTCCAACTTCTGGTGTCTCTGCAGCTTCTGCTGTGTCTGCTATCATGACATCTGTTGTCTCTGTTACCTCTATGCTAGTTGCACCATTGCCTACTGCGGTTGCAACTCAGGCTGAAAAACCTGAGAAGTTCAATGGTGTGAACTTCAAACGTTGGCAACAAAAGATGTTCTTTTATTTGACAACGTTGAACCTTGCGAGGTTCTTGACTGAAACCGCTCCCCAAATCACTGAAGGGGAGATGGATGCTCAAACTGTGAGCGCCATTCAAGCTTGGAATCATTCTGAATTTTTGTGTCACAACTATGTCTTGAATGGCCTGGTGGACTCGCTCTATAATGTTTATTGCAAAATGAAGACTGCCAAAGAATTATGGGAGTCATTAGAGCGCAAATATAAAACAGAAGATGCTGGCACCAAGAAATTTGTGGTGGCTAAATTCTTGGAGTTCAAGATGGTTGATTCAAAGACTGTCATGAGCCAAATCCAAGATTTGCAGATTATTCTCCATGATATTCATGCTGAAGGAATGACACTGAGCGAGACATTCCAAGTTGCGTGCATGATAGAGAAACTGCCACCAAGCTGGATTGATTTCAAGAATTATCTTAAGCATAAGAGAAAGGAGATGACCATTGAAGATCTCATTGTTCGTCTTCGTATTGATGAAGACAACAAAGTTGCTCAAAAGCAAAGTTGTGTCCCAAATTCAGCAAAGGCTAATGTTGTTGAATATGGTCAATCTTCAAAAGGTAACAAAGGCAAGGGACGGGTTGAGAAGAAAGGCAAAGGGAAAGGTCCAAATCTTGGAGCCAAAGGTGGAATCATGAAAAAGAAATTCCAAGGCACCTGCTACAATTGTGACAAGCCTGGTCATAGGGCAAATGAATGCAAACAACCAAAAAGAGAGACCCCTCGCCAAGCTAACATGGTTGATATGGATAATCTGGTAGCTATGGTCTCTGACCTCACTATGATGATCTCTGAAGTTAACTTGGTTGGTTCTAATACCAAGGAATGGTGGGTTGATACCGGTGCCACCCGCCATGTTTGATCTGACAAAGATCTGTTCAACACTTTCAAGGAGGTTACTAATGGTGAAAAGCTCTTTATGGGAAACTCTGCCACTGCTGATGTGAAAGGCGAGGGTAATGTGATCTTGAAGATGACTTCTGGAACTCACTTTGCAAAATGTGTTGTATGTTCCAGAGATTCGTAAGAATCTTGTGTCTGGTTGGCAGTTGAATAAGTTTGGTTTCAAAATTGTGTTTGAGTCTGATAAGGTCGTGTTGACCAAAAATGGTGTGTATGTTGGAAAGGGCTATGCCCTCAATGGTATGTTCAAAAAGAATGTAATTGCTATCAATGGAATGAATAAGACCGGTACTAGTTCTGCTTACTTGCTTGAGTCTTCTAATGTGTGGCATGGTCGACTTGGTCATGTCAATTTTAATTCCATTCGTCGTTTGATTAAATTGAATTGCATACCAAATTTCCATATTGACTCAAATAACAAATGTGAAACTTGTGTTGAAGCCAAATTAACAAGAGCACCATTCAAATCGGTTGAAAGAACTACCGAACCGCTTGATATGATACACACAGATGTGTGCGATCTAAAATCCATTCCAACGAGACATGGATATAAGTACTTCATCACGTTCATTGATGATAACACAAAGTATTGTTGTGTTTACTTGCTGAAAAGTAAAGATGAGGCAATTGAAACCTTCATTGCTTACAAGAATGAAGTTGAGAATCAACTTGAAAGGAAAATCAAGGTCGTACGAAGTGATAGAGGTGGTGAATATGTCTCACCTTTTGCTGAATTTTGTTCACAAAATGGAATAAGACATGAGTTCACTGCACCCTATTCACCTCAATCAAATGGGATTGCTGAACGAAAGAATCGAACCTTGAAAGAAATGGTGAATGCCATGTTGGTGAGTTCTGGTGTAAGTCAGAACATGTGGGGGGATGCCATTCTATCGGCAAATTATCTTTTAAATAAGATACCCCACAAGAAAAAGGATGTGACGCCATATGAATTATGGTGGAAAAGAAAACCATCCTATGAATATCTCAAAGTGTGGGGGTGCCTAGCCAAAGTAGTTGTTCCACTACCCAAGGCCCAAAAGATAGGACCCAAAACTGTTGACTGCATTTTTATTGGATATGCTGATCACAGTAGTGCATATCGTTTTCTTGTGCATGAATCCAAGATTCCTGATATACACAAAGGATCAATAATGGAATCAAGAAATGCCTCATTCTTTGAAAATGTCTTTCCATGCATTGCAAAAGAATCTGGAAATTCGTCTAGGATAGTCAATGAAAGTGTCCAAGATGAGACACTCAATGAGCCAGTCCAAGAGGAATTGGAACAACCTGAGGAAGAAGAGCTTGAGCCTAGACGAAGCAAAAGAGCTAGGACTGAAAATGTAACACCCCAACATGGCGGAATCATGGGGTATCACTTAGAAAAGCACAGCACGACATGGAATTATGTAGAGTCAAACTATATGCATTCATAGGATTGAAACAATCCACAAACTCACTCAAATGTATACAATAATCAACATATATCAAAGATACACACTCAATCAATATTAAATGGAAATGTTTAAATGATAGTAGTTGATCCTAAGCATAACCCGTAAAAGGGAAATAAGGATCACGGATCCAGAAAGTCCAAGGCAAGTCCAATCCTAACAATGCAAGCACAATATCATCCAATTTGTCTCTGATTAACTTGATTACCTGAAAAGTGTACTAAAATGCGTCAACATAAAGTTGGTGAGTTCGTAGGGACAAGTAACAAGGAAACAAGTATGTATCGGGATAACAACCGTTAACGATAAGCGAGGATTAGAATATCTAATCAAGTCCAAAGAAACCCTAAAAGGTTTCACATTAGCACAGTTCAATACAATCAACGTTTCAACATCAACGTCATTATACAATACACCATTAAACGTTAATCAATACGCCTAACATGATATATCATTAACATGATAATCAAAGCGACAATCATCATTAACCAATACGCCTAACATGATATATCATTTACATGATAATCAAAGCGACAATCATCATTAACCAATACGCCTAACATGATATATCATTTACATGATAATCAAAGCGACAATCATCATTAACCAATACGCCTAACATGATATATCATTTACATGATAATCAAAGCGACAATCATCATTAACCAATACGCCTAACATGATATATCATTTACATGATAATCAAAGCGACATTAAACCACAAGTAATCATATCAACAATCAACAAATAAACAATTAACATCTCGGTCCATATCATAACAAGTGAATCAACCAACAAATACGATGCACATACACTTCTTATAATTCTACTTTAAAGGAATCATCGATGCTTATATATAGGGTCCCCGCAGCCTTCCCACCACATCTACTATTCATAAAAGTATAATTATCTTCCATGTATGTACAACTATCTAAAGCACAACAAGTATTCATAACGAAGTCAAATTTAACCGAGCAACAAGTCAATACATTAAACAAACAATCAATCCACAAGCATGTACACTTTTCAGCCCGAATCTCAATTGAGTAGGGAGGGTTTACGAAACTCACCTGAAACGCCTGTCAAACAGTAGGAGGTATGTAACAGTCTGAAATGTACCCGAATAGCCCAAACGTATTAGTCTTCGGTAAAGGAAACTGTATAGAATAACCCATTTTAATAGAGTCATCAGTTTAGTAAGCAACTGACGGACGAAGGACTAAAACTGTAAACAGTTTAACGGTTAGGACTGAAACTGTCAGAAAATCTAACGAAGTTAACGATCAGATTATAATTTATATTCTTGCATATTCATTATGGAAACTTATAAGGAGTTAGATAACCTGTTAAACGATGATTCTTGGAGATTGATGATAACAAAAAGGTGGTGGCTCACGGTGGTTCCACGGTGGTTATCTAGAAATGAACCAAGAAACGTTTAGGACATATTAAGCTCGAACAAACAAGCATGGACAAGTCTGGAATGACTTGTTACGAACCTTGAACACCTCTTTGATGTTTGAACGTCAAGTAGTGGTGTGGAAGTGGTTCACGAAGCTGTGAACAAATAAAAGGAGAAGGAAAAACGTTGAGAGAGAGAAACCGAGTTATGGTTTTGTATAGAGTCTTACTTACGATTCTTCACCTTTCCTGGACGTTGAGGAGAAGTTTGGTGGTGGCAAGAAGGTCGGCAATGGTCTTGTATCGTAATATCATGTCGAAGATGACGATGAATAGTGGAAATGGTGGTTTCCTCGGTGATGAGTTCTTGGCAACAAAACCGACAGCAACAGCTTCTAATGGTGGTGATGTACTAAAAAGAACGGGTAGTAGCAGCTGCCGTTGCAGTATGGTGAATTGCTTCGGTGGTGAAGATGATGAACAGTGAAAATGGTGGTTCGGTGGAAGCAACAAACCGAGTAGCAGCAAGAGAACGAACAGCAGTAGTACACGAGCATCAGTGGTAGTAGTATAACAATAACAGTAGCAGTAGCTGCGATTTTTGTGGAACTCGTGACCAACCAGCAGCAACAACACGAACATGGACATAGAGCAGCAACCCATCAGCTTAATGTTGATGATATTTGGGTGGTGTTTCAAAGGTGTTGGTCGCGGGGTGTTGAAGAAAAAAGAGTAGTGGAGTTTAATGATCCATGCTCTCATACCCATCTCCATACGTATGTGTATATATATATAAAGTTGGCTGTCCATTTCACGGGTTAACATCACTTAATTACTTTACAGCTCAAAAGGATAAACCGACAACGATACGTCGATACCCACCAATAACTCAAAATTAATACGGAGTATATACTAGTTAAATCATCATTCACTGATAGAATATAAAGGATAATTAAAACTTGTTTTCATGATGTAACTTCCTACGTTCTTTATTATTTTCTATATTTTGTGGATGTCATGTATATATAATATTAAAAGTTGAACAAGTCATGTGGCATTATTTAATAGTGATTATATTAGGTTAGGTAGATAGATGGGGTATTTATCCAGTTAAGGGATTAGGTTCATGATCAATAACAAACAACTGAGATTTCACAAGTATTCTTCTTTACATAAAATTATGTTGGTCTGTTTAGTTCAAGAGAAAGAGAAAAGGAATCAAACAAAAACCAGTTGTCCTTTGTCAAAAGCAGTAAAGTAACATGTGCCACCCAATAATCACGGATATAATTATTTGTATTTATGTCAATGTAATAATCATTGTTTGCTAAATGTTTAATCCGTGATTTAATCTAAATAGCTGACGTTATTTTGTCAGACTTTAAATTTGATCTTATTAAGGCTTTAGACATAATACTTTATGATTTTTATATTTACTCAGATTTTTGCGAGTTGTTACATTATTCCCCAGTTAAAAGGATTTCGCCCTCGAAATCTAGATTGTATCGAATAAAATTATACTTAACTTGATTTACGTTTTATCTCAATGACAATAAATCGATATTAGAGGACATGGCATCTAAGTATCTATTCTACATTAGACAATTACACATAATTAACAGAAAGATACAAGGCGCATCCCTAATTGATGCCTTCACTCTCAACAGAGTAGGATGAACTCATATGATTCTTAAATAGAATCCTTCTACTCTCAACAGAGTAGGATGAACTTACACACAATCCTCCACAGGATTAACATTTAGAGATAGCATATATAAACATTCTACAATTTGTACATACTTAATAACCAACAACATGTATTCCTATAGTATAGTATAGATGATTTGTCTAGACACAGGTAAGTCTGACTAAGGCACTATACAGGATTCAAATTTATTTCTCTTTCCATATTTGACCGTTAGAAACGGCTCCTTTTTAGACTATATAATAATACCTTAGCATACTTTTCTTCATGCCATATCAACTTAACATTTTCCTTTCTTCAGAATCTAACCAAAACCCGAAACCTTATATCAAAAATGTTCCTTTCCTAATCATGATATACATTATTATCATAGCGTGGTTAATTACTGTGGCTCAACTTCCATTGAATGAGGCTATTCAGTGGTTAGTGCGTTTGTTCTTGGCGTGGTTCCCTTACTGTTTGTCACCACCTGGGTTTCTTTGTATGGTTTTTAAATATGTTGTATCCCTAATTGTTGTATTTCCGCTTAAATAACGTAACAAGTTTCACTTGTATTGTACGAATAATGAAATACAACTTTCTTCGATCTCTTTTGGGGATTGTTGTCGATTAGGGAAATTCCCAGTTAAAAGAATCTCCCATATTTGTCTTGATAGATTTTTATACCAAGTTCATTTGTGTATTTTAATCGTTGATCGCCCATCATAATTTTAGTCTTTCAAATAATTCTTATTTTCAAATTTGAAGTTTTTACCAAGACACTACTGTTATCCAGTTGGAAAAGTCGACATATTTTTGTTGATAACATTTGTCTCATTTTCTTAAATTCAATCATTAAAGGCGATCCACGGGTCAAAGAAACAAATATTACCTGGATCACTCCTGAAACAATAGTTTGGATCAAAAATTCATCTAGGGTTCAAAAAGATGAATTAGCAATTGATATGGTTCTTGAAAAAGAAGCAGTGAAGAAAAATAGTGATGTGTGGAAGACGGTCTATTCATTAAGCTATTAAGTTGAGGATTTTCTCGACATAGTATACTCTTTTGAGTAAACTGTTCAGCTCTTTTCAACCTTGGTTAAAGGGATGATAAAGTTTAGAAATTTTATCTTTAGTAAAAAAAATAATTCAGTAATTACTAATTACTGTAACAATGATTAAAATTACTGTAGTTTATGCACACCTGTCCGTTCTTCCAGGTCACACTCCTATTTTCATCCTCTATAATAGAAACGCGTTTTCTTGAGGAAAATGCATACTAAATCTTTATTCCATCTTTCTTTAATTCACTTAGTTCTTCATCTGCTAATTTGTTTTAAGTTATTCCGTTCACAATCAGCTTGTATTCTAACAGATCTCCGACCTTCTTTCAGGTAAGCTCATTTTTGTGCTCTTTCTTTCTCATCTTGGATAATATACTATCTATTTATATGTTTATATAAAACTTTTATCTTTTAATTCATGTTCGCTTAATTTAACAATATTGTTCCATCGATTTATCATAAGACAATGAAAAATTTCGGTGCCTCTTCGAGCGATACAAAAGGCAAAAGGCCAATGACTCAAGAGGATCTTGAAGATCTTGAAACAAATAGGGTCAAAAGGATTAAGCAGGAGGCCGTGATGTTAGGTATTTCCTTTGAAGATTACAAGGCGATGGTAGACGAAGATTTCCACCTTTTTGAGAAACAAACTTCTGAAGATGAAAAGTTAGCAAAACTTTTATCTCAATTTTTAAAGAGGAGGAATCCTTGTGAATCGTCAAATAAAAGAAGATGAAAAGTTTGCAAGAGCCCTAGCTCAGCAAGACGAAGATAATCTCTCTCAAAGGGAGAAGTCCATTTTTGCTATGTCATCTGAAGAAGAAGAAGAAAATCCCAATATTCCACCTCTTAAGAGAAGAAAAAGAGATGCTGCTGGGGGAAGTAACATGTCAGGGTCGAGCTCTGACAGAACTCCTAATTCTTGAAATCAAGAAGGATTTTATAGAAATATTTGGAATCTGTTATAAATTTTTATAAATCAAATCTTAAGTTGTCCAGAATGTGTTTTGTGAGTCCCTTAATTAACGAGATGGTTAACCAATAGAAAGTGTAAAATACAACAAGTCTAATAATCACTAGATATGGACTAGTATTACTTGTAAATAAAGATGCAAGATATATAAACAAAGTAATACAAGACTTAAAGCAATAAACAAATAAAGTGGACCATTATGTATGTTTCATGGGTATTTTATTTATTGATGTGTAAATAAAATACAAGGTTGTTGCGGAATCAAGATAACACGATTAAGTGAGTATCCTAACAACCTATGAGTTACAAATGATCTATATTTGTCAAATAGCTCTTTAGGATCGAGATACTTAAAGTTGTGAAGTATCCCTGTTTAAGATCGAGTGTATTTGGACAAATTCACTTAAATGCAAAAGGAATGCTTAAAAGTATTTTTGTCAAGGAAATGACTTTGTATTTATAGGCAACAAATTCACCAGTGAATTTGTGCCGTACAAATATGGTTGCATACATTTAATGATCCGACAAGAACATTAAATGTATTGGATAAGGAATAAGGATAAAGTCACATCAAATGCAAGTGTATCCTTTTATCCAACCACCTTTACACACAAACTTTGGTAAAGAACAAGTGGATTGTTCTTTGGAAAGTGTGTAAAGGCAAAAGTCAATCCTCGATATAGTGTTCAGACTTGCAGGATCTAGAACACTAACAATCCTCCTTTGTGCAGATCTGGTAAGACTTCCAGTGGACTCCGCCATTTGTCAGTCTTCTTTCTTCAGACTTCAGTCTTTGACTTCAGTCAGAATGTCTTCAGTAGAATAGATCTGGACTGGGGGTGAAGTCTTCAGTGAGCTAATCTGGAGAATGCTCCAGATTACCTGTACAAGTAAATGCTCACTAGTCTTCAATTATTTCTGGACAAATCTTCAGAGAGGACTCCAGATTCCAAGTCTGGAGTAGGTCCAGTAGAATATGTTTTCTGGTCAGATCTTCAGTGAGCTCCAGTAGTCGGGTCTGGAGCGAGACCAGCAAAACAAGTTTCTTAACAAACTTAAATAAGGTTCCAGTAGTCCAGTCTGGAGCAAGTCCAGTAAGTCTGGACTAAATCTGGACCTAACAAATTCCCCCTATTTGTTTAGAAATAATGCAAGTATTTTTCAGACTTGTAGATATACAAATTTGTATGTCTGGAAAACACTTGGTCGATTTAAGTCTAATCTAAGTTACTGGAAAACACTTTATAGATAATGAGTGTTTTCAGTTTCATCTTTTAAGTTCTAACTTAGACTAAATCTGGTCATTCTACTTGTAAAAATAAAAACTTGCAACTATTATTACTTTCATCAAAAAGGAAAATAATTACAACTTTCATAAACAAATAATTACAACAAGTACAATGGTAAGAGTTCAGGCCCTTCTTCTCGAAGTCCTTTCTGGAGCATCTTCAGTAGCCTTCCTCTTAGGAGATGGAGATGATGGAACAGACACTGGTGGTCTCAGACCTAACACAGCTTCCATTTGTTGAATTCTCTTCCAGACTTTCTCAATTCTTTCATAAAAGCCTTCACATCTGGAGAGAGATCAGTCTTGCCTTTGAAAGTCATCCATCTCCTTTAGTTCAGTCCATCCAAATGCTTGGACTGAAGTATCTTTTCTTTCATCAGTAAAGTTACCTTCTCTGGTCAACTTCACATTAAACCTGGTCATACCTTGATGATGTTCAGCCAGTGTGATTTCAGCATTAATTATTCTTCTTGCATTGGCCCTGAACTTCATCATTTCATCATATTTAGCCCTTTGCCTTGCCAACTGGACCATATCTTCAGTATCCCTGGATACACCACTCTGTTGTCCTTCAGTGGACTGGTGTTCTTGTCTATTGATCTTCAGAGTGGTATCCAGAGGAATAAAGGTGCTAACATCACCATCTTTAATTGCCTTCAGTTGCTTGGCAGTAAGCTTGGGTAGACCAGTCATTCTCTTCCTGTATTCCAGTTCCAGAGCACCAGCATTTCTTCTTATTTTCTTCTGGAGGCTTACCAGCTCCTCCTTTCTTTGTCTGATAAGCTCTGGAATGGTTACACCATAAATCAAGGAATCATATACCTGTTCTTCCTCTGCATAGAACGAGCGTATATGTACATCATTCAGTGCATCAAGACATTGTTGAACTCTGGGATCCTCTTTCATCCTCTTGAAAACTTCAATATTTACGCCTAACCTGCCAGCGTTGTAGGAGTCCAGAGTACCCATTGTTGCCATATCCCTATGATGGGCCAGCAGTTCATCTCTTTGATTATTCTTGAATATTTCAATCATAATGCACTGTTGTTGTAACTTCCTAGATGTTTCATTGTCAACATCTTCAACTTGTTCTTCTTCACCAGACACAACCTTTTCTTTTCCTTTAACCGCCTTCAGTGTAGTAGGAATGTCTGGGAAGGTTTCAAACTGGGGCTCACTGGCATCAGTACCAGTAGCCTCTTCTTCAGTCTGCACAATGGCTTCAGTGCCAAGTGCTCTCTGGGCCATACGTGCACTGGCATCAGTACCAGTCACTTGCCTTCTCTGAACAATGCTTTCAGTAGCGACTGCCCTTACAACCTCTCTCTTCTTCCTTAAACTTTCTTGGACACCAGATGATGGAAATGATAATTTTTCCCCCTTGGATTGATCTCTAGTCCTGGACTTCAGATCATTCCATAACTCTTCCATCATTAGCCTATCCAGAGAGCCAAATGTTCTGCCTTGTTCTGGCAAGGAAGCAGTCATACCTTTCTTTAATTCCAGCACTTCCTTCTTCATATTTTCAATTTGTTCAGGCAAGTGCTTAGGCAGCTTCTCATCCAGTAGCTTCTCAAATTGTGGTAAAACCCCATCATAAATACTACGAAGGACAGTCCCAGAAACCTCTTCACATAATTCTTTCAACATGTGGTTTCTGAACTTCCTTGTACATTCATCACTTAAAATACTTACAACTTCTCCTTGATCCAGTACGGGCCTACTCTCCAGAGAGCTTACCCTAAAAACCAAGTTCTTAACCTCTTCTTTCAGCCCTGCCAGTTCGCCAGTGACTGCAGTCTGAACAGAAGACACCAGTCTGGATTCAAACCCCTGGGCTGCCACTTTAATGTTTTCAGTATTTTGATTTGGTGGCCAGTACCAGTTCATCCAACTTCTCGAACACTAACTTCTCATTCCCAGCGAACAAGTTCATTTCTGAAGAGAGATTATTTGATAACATAGACTTGAAGTCAGAAATAACCTGGGAAGATGAGTGCAGTGATCTCTCCAGGTCCGCCACCTTACTAAGAAGGCCTTGGACCTCGGTTGAGGAAGAAGTGGAGAGACCAGTGGGTGGTTCCAGATGAGAAGTCAATCTGGTCATCATTGGTACTTGTGTCCAGTCCTCTTCAGTTTCAACATGTGAGACTGGCACACTTTGTTCGGTTGGGTTGACTGGAGGTTGAGTTGTAGGAATGAAAGGAGTGAAATATGGAGTTAATTGAGGAATGGAAGGTGGTGGAGGTGGTGGCATTGATTCTGGTGGGGGTATTTCTGGTGTAGGGGTAGGTATTTCTGGTGAAGGTGTTGGTATTTCAGGTAGAGTTTCTTCTTCTTGTACATCTTCACCCAGAAAATTTAAACTTGCATCAAATCCCTCAGACATGGGGGAGTCAACATCATCCCATTCTGGAATATTCCCAACATCAAATTGTTCACCAGACTGTTCACCAGTCTCTACTTGTTCACCAACCTCAACATTCAAATCTAGTGGAGCCTCTTGCTCACCAGATGCTTCAACCTGCTCAACAATTCAGCAATATCTTCTTGTACCACAGCCTGGACTTCAGTGTCCACTCTCTGGACTCCTCCCCTCATCAGACGCCTATGTGATCTTGGTCGTCTGGAAAGCTCAACAGTTTCTGGTCCACCAACTGGAGCCACTTGTCGAATAGGTTGAACCAATTCAACAATTTCAATATCTTCGCTACCAGCAGGTACTTCAACAACTTGGACCCTGCCTGGTGCCACATTCTCTTCTATTCTTTGAAGTGACAACATTGATTGAGGAATGTCCACCTCACCATCTCTGGACCTTAAGTTGGTCAGATCTCTCATGTACTCACTCATTGAGAAATGAGTGGTTTCAAAATCGTACTGGGCTCCAAGAACGTTCTTAAAAATTATTGAGAGAAACCGAATGTATGGTACAAAGGGCTTTCTACCTTTTACCTTTAAACGCTCTACCAGATTGTCAAATAATATCTGGGCAAAATCAACCCTTAGCCCAAACCACAAACAGTAGGCAATCTGGAGGTGGGTTTGATTGATCTGGTCTAACCCTCCAGAACTACCTCCAAGGCACTCGACAATATGTGTGAAGAAGTATCTCCACGAATCCGTCAGTCTGCTCATATAAATAGTTCCTTTTCTTAGCAACTGACCATGCTCATCCACTATCTCTGTATGCCCCATCAATCTGCATACCTCTCTGAAATTGATACCAGTAGGGAGTGGGATTGCCAACTCATTCTCATCCAGATAGCCTAATTGAAGAGCTGCTTTGAGAGAATCTACTGTAAAAGCCAAGGGTCTGGTCCCTTGCTCAAGAGAATATTCAATAGATGAATTCGCTTCATTATATTCGGCTGTGTACCAGAATTCACACAAATAATCGTGATACATCTTTTCTGGATTTATTGTTAGAGCACCATACAATGGACATGAGAGAAAAAAGGTATTTAATCTCCCAATGATTGATTGTGGATCATGGACACTGGATAGCGAGAGTTTTGCCATCCAGTTATTCATATTCATCCTTATAGCCTTTGCTTCAAGGGTGATATGAGGTGCTTTAACGACATCTGCAGCCGGAGCATATTCAGCAGATAGAAGATTTCTTGGTGAGTTTGATTGTCTAGGAGCCATTGGAATTATAAATGAAGATGAAATTGAATGATTTTAAGGTTTATGATGAAGAATTTAATGAATTGCAGTTAATATAGGAGTTATATGATTGGAAAATGAATGAAGAATTTAAGAATTGAATGAAGGAATTTTAGATTTGGGAGTAAATGTTCGAAGTAAATGAAATTGAAGTGAAAGTGGGTATATATAGGAGAGAGAATGTGGAACTCAAACGGTTTATTTGAAATTATCAAATATAATTTTTGATGTGTTCTGAGATCCGCATTAATTACATCACATCACACATAAATGCATGACGGTTTACAGTCCACAAAACAGTAACAACTTGTACTTTTTGTTTTCCCAAAGTAAAAAGACCATCATTGTTTTGAAAAACTTACATGCCACGTAGGATTTATAAGATAAAAATCTTTGAAAAAGTTTGCTTCCGTGGCACACACAATGACCAAGTATTTTGAAAATATTATGACTCATTTCAGTGCATCTGGAGGTTGACTAGACACTCCAGTATCACTGGTGGATTAGTCCAGTGAACATGTACTGATGGTACACTGGAGGGACACTCCAGTAAAGTACCAGTGAAAACCAATTTTGAAAGACTGGAGACCTTAAACTTGCACGTCAACTAATACAGACAAATGAGAGGGACACATTTACAAGAAGACATAAGTCAACTCAAACACGCACTTCACCCTGTCCATACCAGTGAGAGGGACATATTTACAAAGCACCAGTAATATTTTCTGAAGAATTTGTCCAGTGAGAAAATTAATTCCCCCTGAACTTAAACATTTTTAAGAGAAAATATTTTTCAAGTCTTCCCTGGAATGTTGATACAGAAATAAATTTTTGAATCTTTAAATCAAAGATCCTTAGTAGTACACAATGGCGTTCAATACCAAGGTTCCAGATTTAAGGGGTTAACATTCCCAACTCACCAACAAGATATTCAAAAGTTTTTACATCCAGTGGTTTAGTAAAAATGTCAGCGAGTTGTTTGTCAGTGGGAATAAAATGGAGTTCAATGTTGTTTTTCATAATATGATCGCGAATGAAATGGTACCTTAGATCAATGTGTTTGGTTTGGAGTGCATGACTGGATTGTTGGAGATAGCGATGGCACTGGTATTATCACAAAAGATTGGAGTTTTTGAATATTTAATACCATAATCAAGCAACTGGTTCTTCATCCAGAGTATCTGAGCACAACAGCTGGCTGCAGACACGTATTCAGCTTCAGCAGTGGATAATGAAACTGAAGTTTGCTTCTTACTGGTCCAGCTGACCAGTTTGCACCTAGGAAATGACATCCACCAGTAGTGGATTTCCTGTCTATCATACAACCTGCATGATTTGAATCTGAATAACCCATAAGATCCATGCCTGAGCCTTTGGGATACCAAAGACCTAGACTGGGACACCTTTAAGGTACTTCAGTATGCGCTTCACAGCGAGCATATGAGATTCCTTTGGATTAGACTGATATCTGGCACATAAACATGTTGAAAACATAATATCTGGTCTACGGCCGTTAAATACATCAGTGAACCAACCATGCCTCTATAGACAGGGGTGTTCACTGGTTTGCCATCTGGATCCGAGTCCAGTGTCAGTGGTGCAGAAATTGGAGTTGGTTTAGATGGTGAAGAATTCATATCGAATTTCTTTAAAAGATTTCTAACATATTTTTCCTGATTAATAAAAATTCCATCTTTGTTTTGTTTAATCTGGAGTCCAAGAAAATATGTTAATTCACCCATCAAACTCATTTCATATTCAGTGGACATGATTTTAGAAAATTTCTTGCACATGTTTTCATCAGTAGACCCAAAAATTATATCATCAACATAAATTTGTACCAGTAACAGATTACCTTTCTCATGAAGAATGAACAAGGTATTGTCAATTGCACCTCGTTTAAAACCATTTTTCAACAAGTGTTTAGTCAGAGTATCATACCAGGCACGTGGAGCTTGTCTGAGACCATAAAGTGCTTTGTCCAGACGATATACCCAGTGGGGATGCTTGTCATCAACGAAACCTGGAGGTTGTCTGACGTAAACTTCTTCTTCAAGCTTCCCATTCAAGAAAGCACTCTTTACGTCCATTTGGTAGACCTTGAACTGATGATTAGCAGCGAATGCTAAGAAAATTCTGATCGCTTCAAGTCTAGCCACTGGAGCAAATGATTCATCAAAGTCGACATCTGACTGGCAGTAGCCTTGTGCTACCAGTCTGGCCTTGTTTCTTATTACGTGGCCATCTTCATCTACTTTGTTTCTGAAGACCCATCTTGTTCCAATTGGTTCTTTCTTTCCAACTGGGAAAGGAACCAGATACCATACCTTGTTCCTTTCAAACTGGTGAAGCTCTTCTTGCATAGCAGTCACCCAGTTTGGATCTTCCCTCGTCAATCTTCTTAGGTTCTATCAAAGATAGAAAACTGACGTATAAGCATTGATTACTGGAGGCTCTTCTGGTCTGAACACCACGACTGGAGTCACCTAAGATCTGATCAATAGGGTGAGCTTTTGTCCATCTGGAGTACTGACCAGGATTGTTACTGACAACAATATCAGTGCAAGAATTAAGTTGAGTCTCCTCTGGAGTTGATTCTGGAGGAGGGTCTTGCCAAATTACTTCAGTATCTTCATCTGAGTCATTTAGATCACGATTTGCATCATGAAATTCTTCATTTGAAGGCATTTCCTGGAGGATACTGGTTCAGTATGAAATTCTTCACCAGAAGACATTTCTGGTAAATTCTCAACTGACACTGATACTGGAGTAGTACGCACATCTGAACCAATATTAATTTCAGAGGGTAGTTTGAAAATAATAGAGGGATAGAATGGAGTACTACTGGAGAGTTTCTTTTTCTGAACAGGTTCCAGATCAGGATGACTGGAAGCTGAGTCTGGTGAATCTTCATCTTTGTCGTTTATTGGATCAGATTCACAAAAGATAATTGGAGTTACTGGGGGAGTGTCAAGGGCTGGCTTTTTGTTGATTGCAGCATTTGATTCATCAAATGTGACATGAATTGACCCATGGACCTTCTCCAGTCTCTTGTTGTAGACTCTGAAGGCCTTGCGAATGGCTGAATAGCCTAAGAAATACCCTTTATCAGCTTTGGCATCAAATTTGCCTAGCTGACTGGAGTCGTTCAGGATGTAAACTGGACATCCAAAAACGTGAAAATAACCAATGTTTGGTTTTCTATTTCTTAAGACTTCATAGGCTGTCTTTTTGTGTCTTGATGTACACTGATCGATTCTGGGTGTGGCAAGCAGTTGCAATTGCTTCCGCCCAGAAACTGGTAGACAGTCCAGATTCAGCAAGCATACTCCTGGCAGCTTCTATTAGCGTTCTATTTTTCCTTTCCACAACTCCATTTTGTTCTGGAGAGCGGGCTGAAGAGAAGTTCTGGGAGATGCCAGTGTCAGTACAGAATGACTCCAGAGTTGCATTCTGGAATTCTGTTCCATTGTCACTTCTTAACTGACACACTTTTAGACTGTACTTGAGCTCAATTTGCTTGATAAGACTGATGATTTCAGCAGCAGCTTCACTTTTGGACCTCAAAAAGATCACCCAACAATATCTGGAGAACTCATCTATAATCACCAGGGTGTATCTTTTACCAGCACGAGTCTGAACGTTCACTGGACCAAAAAGGTCCATATGAAGCATGTGAAGAGGTTCAGTAATGCTGAAATTCTGTCTGGTCTTGAAACTGGTACGCTTTTGCTTACCCATCTCACATCCTGGACATGGTCTTTCCTTTTTGAAGGAGGCTGAAGGTATCCCATCTGCAAGTTGTTTTCTGGACAACTTGTTAATGTTTCTTGAAATTTAAATGGGATAACCTTTTGTGCCATAACCAGTGTGTGTCTTCATCAGCTTGAGTATAGAAACACTGCTCTGAAGGAGAGCTTTCCATATCCATCACGTACACATTCCCTTTTCTGGGAGCAATCAACACTACCTTCCAGTCCTTGTTGAATACGATGCCCTGAGCAACATTGAATAAGACTTGATAGCCATCGTCACACAGTTGACTTATACTGATCAAGTTATATTTCAAACCATTCACAAATGCAACTCGTCTGAACTTGACTTGTCCATTGTTCAGAACACCATATCCCTCAGTCTTTCCACAACAATCATTTCCAAAAGTGATGGAGGGTCCATCAGAAATGGTGAACTCCTCCAGTAGGGTCTTACATCCGGTCATCGTCCTGCCAGCTGCACGTCAAGATACCAGATAAGCTTCTTTCGATCGCCCTACACATACACCAGATATTGATCAGTTAGATTTGGGAACCCATCGACTGATGGGTTCACTGGACCCTCCTTATAGGTCCCTGGGGCAATCTGGTCTAGTTCACTTGTTCAATAGTGGTCTTAGAAGAGAAGACCACTGGGTTGATGGTTTTAAAACCTTTTCATTTTTCGCAACTGGAGAAATAAATTTGTCTTTCTTTGAAAAAGGTTTTGTATTTTGTCTAGGGCCAGATGAAGTACCCTCAAGAAAGTTAATCTTGCATTAAAACTTTGTGATTGACGAGTCAGAATTTGAATCTGGCTCTCTATCCTGGACAAAATATTTTCTTCAGATGATACCTTAGCCTTTCCAGTCAAAGGCTTTGGTAAGGGATTGGTCTGAGGTAAAGGTCTATTCTGCTTCACCTTTTTAACTGGAGCAGTCATCTGGACAGCTCCAGTCTTAACCTCTGGGGATTGAACTGGGTCTAAATTGGTCTTGGGTGTTACAGGCATATCATAAACAGTTGTGGGCCTTAACACTTCTGGTAATCGATCGATTACTGGTATTAATGATGCAACATTAGTATTTCCATCTAAATATGCACGTTTTTGAGCAGGAAATTGTTTAACTGAAGCATAATATGGCTTTTTAGTTTCTAGCCATGACTTTATTACCAGTTTTTCTTTCTCTAGAATGATCTCAAGATCTTGCTTTTCTTGAATCAATTGTTCAGTTACCAGAACCTGGGCTTGAAATGCCAGTTCAATGTCTTGAAGCTCTTTTAATTTTGATTTTAAAGCATTTATTTCAGAAGAATCTGTTTCTAGACCATTTAAACAATCAGATCTAACAGTTTCTACAAAAATCAAATCAGAATTTAAAGCTTCAGCAATGTCCAGTTTTAGTTCTTGGTCAGTTGCATTATCATAATCACTAACCTTTTTAATAACAATGTCCACCCATCGTCCAGATGTGACATCTTCCTTCACCAGGTGCTCATCAACTTCCAGAGCCATGTAACAGCAATCTCTTTCTTCTTCTTCATCAACAGATGAGTCATCAGAAGGAACCCACTTCTCTTCAGTTGTAGCAATCATGCACTTATTATGTTTCCATTTGTTGTGCCATGAGAGCAATTTGGGCCTTAAGCTTTTTATATTTCAATTTATAGCTATCATCAGGCTTATTATTTGAAGAAAATGGACCAAGCTTGGATACAAACTGGCTGGACCTGCAATCTTTCATGAAATGACCCTTTTTGCCACACTTAAAGCATGTCAAATTGGTCTTGTCAGTGGAAGAACTGGATGCAAATTGTCCAGATGGCGTATTTGCTCTTGCTTTGAAACGGTTAAACGTTTTAGCAATCATTGCAATAAGGTCATCATCATCAGTTTCATCACAACAGTCTGGAGAGATTTGACTGGACTCTCCAGAATCCATGAGTTCAGACACCATCTTCTTCATAGAAAATACATTCTCAGAATCAGTGCGGTTGTGGTTCAGTATGACTAACCACATTAGGACTACTGGAGGCATGGTTAAAAGCATCTTGTTCTGCCACCACTCTCTGAGCTTGATTTTCTTCAGTGTACCTGAAAGCTCCATAAAGAGTTGAGAGAGTGTGTGTGTGTGCAGAGTTTTACCTTGTCGTAAAACAAGTATCATGTGAGACCATTTGGTGGGTAGAATGTCACAAAATTTCTCCAGAAGTATATCCTTGTCCTTCTCAACCCCAAGACCTCTCAATTGGTTTATGATACTCATAAATCTGGTGTAAGTACCACTGAGAGACTCGTTAGGTTGAGCAAAAAATGACTCATACCTCTTGTTTAAGGAGACCTTTCTGGTGACAATGGTGTCATCTCCTCCTTCATGTTGGTTAAGAAGCTCATCCACATGGTTTTGGCACTAGGAAAAAGAACTAGTGTGATTAGGGCTTTATGGAAAGAGCATTCGAGATAATGTTTTTAGAGGAGGGTGTCAAGATTCACCAATAGAGCTTGAAAAGTAATCTTAAATTACCGTTGTTGTTTTTATATAGAATAGAGCTTTGAATTCTTATTTGTCATATTATAGTAACACAAGAATATTTTAAAACCATTATCATTAATTAAATATGTTATAAATCTTTAAACCAAAAAGTCGAGATAATTCTAGAATGAGCCGAATTAAAATAAAAAAATAGTTTGGTGAGGGGGCATGCAAGGAGGGGAGTGAGCTTAGCTGTTTGAAGGTTGTCGGTCTATATGGTTAGCTGTCAATTCACGCGAATATCCAAGTTCCAACATACATACATTTAGAGATGATAATTGTATTATATATTTTGATTAATTTACCATACTATACAAGTGTTACAACGGATTATACAAATGAGTTAAGCATAAGTATGGTAGATCTATCAAAATGTATGGTATTAATATCATCTACCATACATTTAAGGTATTATACAGTTCCCTTCAATTCGTCAAAGTCAAAATAAGAGAAAGAATTAATTAATATACAAATTTGTTCCTGAGGGTGTCGTCGGCATTCTTATCGGTATCCTATACATATATTGGCATGTGATATGATAACATCTCCGATTATATTGTGTCATCTTTTGACATTCGATATGGGCATCAAAAATCAGCATTTGAGAAATCGTTGGACCGCTTCTTTTGTATTTTTTATATATTTTCTTTTATCTATTTTTAGTTTTTGTTACAGTTTTAATATTGAGATTTGGCACGTGATAATCACATGTGACGTAACAAGCTTTAATTGGGTGTTATGCCAATTTAAGATTCGTGTATCGATCAGATCTGTTAAAACTTGTTAAGGTTATACACACACATATATATATATATAGGAGAGAGATCAAATGAGAAGGTATGTTAAGGAGAGAAGGGAGAGAAGGTTCTATGAACCAATCAGAACGTGACATGTGGCTTTAAAAAAAAAACGCGGTGACATTTTTGTAAATAATTTGACTTCAAACCCAAGCTGACCCAACCCACCCCAAGCTGACCCAACCCCAAGCTGACCCAACCTCAAGCTGATCCAACCCCAAGCTGACCGCCCAAGCTGACCCAACCCAACCCCAAGCTGATCAGCTTGGTTGGTCAGCTTGGTCAGCTTGGTTGGGTCAGCTTGGTCAGCCTGGGTTCTGGGTCAGCTTGGTGGGTCAGCTTGGTCAGCCTGGGTTCTGGGTCAGCTTGGTTGGGTCAGCTTGGTCAACCTGGGTTCTGGGTCAGCTTGGTTGGGTCAGCTTGGTCAGCCTGGGTTCTGGGTCAGCTTGGTCAGCCTGGGTTCTGGGTCAGCTTGGTCAGCCTGGGTTCTGGGTCAGCTTGGGTTCTACATTTGTGTAGATTAATCTACATTTGTGTAGATTAATCTACATTTGTGTAGATTATGTGTAGATTATGTCAAGCTGACCCAACCCAAGCTAACCAAGTTGACCCAACCTGACCCAGACCCCAAGCTGACCCAACCCAACCCCAAGCTGACCCAAGCTGACCCAACCTGACCCAAGCTGACCCAAAACCCATAATCTACATTTGTGTAGATTAATTTACATTTGTGTAGATTATGTGTAGATTGTGTCAAGCTGACCCAACCCAAGCTAACCAAGCTGACCCAACCTGACCCAGACCCCAAGCTGACCCAACCCAACCCCAAGCTGACCCAACCTGACCCAAGCTGACCCAAAACCCATAATCTACATTTGTGTAGATTAATCTACATTTGTGTAGATTGTGTCAACTGACCCAACCCAAGCTGACCCAACCTGACCCAGACCCCAAGCTGACCCAACCCAACCCCAAGCTGACCCAACCTGACCCCAAGCTGACCCAACCCCAAGCTAACCCAACCTGACCCAACCTAACCCCAAGCTGACCCAATCTGACCCAACCCCAAGCTAACCCAACCTAACCCCAAGCTGACCCAATCTGACCCAGACCCCAAGCTGACCAAACTGATCATGCTGACCAACCAAGCTGATCAGAACCCAAGCTGACCCAGAACCCAGGCTAACCAAGCTGACCCAGAACCCAAGCTGACCAAGCTGACCAACCAAGCTGATCAGAACCCAAGCTGACCCAGAACCTAAGCTGACCCAGAACCCAGGCTGACCAAGCTTCAGAAAAGTTTGATTTATTTACCAAAATGCCACCGCACATTTTTTTTCATTTTGACACATGTCGCGTTCTAATTGGCTCATAGGACCTTCTCTCCTTCTCTCCTTAAGACACCTTCTTTCAGGATCTCTACCCTATATATATATATATATATATAAATTACTAAGAATTGATATAATATGATTAGATATATGAATTGTATTAGTTAAGATATCTATGAACTTTTGTAATGTTAAGGATTAATATCATTATGTATTAGTTGAGATTTGTAAAAAATTTTGTATTGTTAAAGTTTTTTAGTATCAGTCAAGAATTCTACAAAATACATTATGTTAACAGGTTTCTTAACATGTCTTAACAGGTGCACCTGTTAATTTGTGTGTCATGTTTGGAAAAATGACACGATTAGTTAACAGATTCATGTTTTAACAGATTCGTGTCTTAACAAGTTTCGTATGACTTATTATGCAAGCCCTACTCCTGATTAGGAGGCTAAGACTTTTAAGTCATTATTGTGATGGTTTTTTCATCCCGGGAATTGATATTCGTATCACAAAACTTGATATATTTACCATACGGTATAATTATTAAAGCATAATGTACAAGTCAGTAAAGCATGCTTATGTAAGTTAATCAAAAGTTGTGGTACGAATATCAGTCCCTTTTTCATCCCTGTTGTTGTAACTCTTTTCATTAAAGGTCATTTATATACGGATTACGTGAAGAAATTTTTGTGCATTCACCTTCGCTCACCTTATAATTTCCTTCACATGCATTCACTCTAGGAAAAGAAACAGAAAACTATTTTGTAATATAATTTGTTTTCAAGCTAGGGGACTTTGATTGTAATATCCAGAACCAGAAGACAGACTGGAAAGTGGAAAAAAAGTAACACGTGTTATAAGAAAAATTTGTACGTGTTTTTTGATAAGTATAACAAGGTGTACATATGACCACCACCGTATACACATGGATATGAGTCATGCATCTACCCGCTTGTTACGGGAGTAATAAATATATTTCAATTTCCAATTAAGAATTTAAGATAAGTGAGAATTAATTATTATAAAACAAATATTAAAATAAATAAGATAAGATCTTAACCTTTGAATTATGATAAAATTGATATATGAAGATTCACAAACCACATATATACATATTGATGCAGAATAATTTTCATACGGTGAATTTCAATAAAAAGACATATATACATATTGATGCAGAATAATTTTCATACGGTGAATTTCAATAAAAAGAAACCTATTGTTTCATTTGTTTTATTTTAACTAGAATCTCTTCATATAAAATATTGATAATTATTTATATTTATTTTTCTAAAATTCATTTCGTATTGTAAATTTTCTAGGAATTTTTTTTTGTTTATTCTTTAAACTTTATTAAATGTATACTCTCAATCCTTCGGGTATGAGGACAACAACACTTAAACTATGAGCTGTTTTAACAATACGATTTCTCTCTCTTTTTATGATAAATATCCTAAAACTTAATTAATCAATTATAAACTTAAAAATAAACTTTTATATCTCAAGAAATCTCTACGATTTTGACTGATTTCTAGCAAAAAGTATATACACGTTTTGATAAGAGAAAAATAATCTAAAATACAGATTAATTTACAGAACATATATACAACATAGGAAATAATGGCGTAACTTCATGATTTGGCACTTATCGCGGAAAGGTAGGACCTTAGCCATGATGGAATGATGTGTATATGACTAGGAGTATTTAACTTAAGATTATACCAAACCCCAATATATTATTTTCCTTTTTTTCTTCTTCTTATTTTTGAAGTTAAAACTCAAAAATAATGCGTAGCCAATTTTAGTCAAACCGTCCAAATTTGATAATTGAGACGTACGTTATAAGAAGCAAGTTGATACGAACAGTCAATTTTCTTTTGTTAATGGCGACCCACTTTTACAAGTTATTAAAATTCTATATTTATTTAACAAGATCTATGACATCTAAAAATAAATAATTAGTTTAACGGAATATCATCTTTATTTCCTTTTAACATTGCGGATATTTTATTCCATCTCTAACTTTTGCTATTTCGACCCGACTTAAAAAGAGAACGTATGTCGTCCCAATTGCTCTCTTTATCTTCCCTATTACTCAAATGGCCCGAATTATATATATGGGAATATATTAGCTGCTCATGGGTGCAGCCCCATAACTACTCCAACCTCTCTTTATTTACTCAATTGACTATTTCTGAATCACCGTAATTTTCAACCCTAAATATCTACCTTTAATTACTTATATTTCTTATTTTAATCCTAATTATTAGGATACCATTTCTATCTCAATTCCTGCCAAAACATGAAACTTACCCAGTTAGCCTTCTAAATACTTAAGAAAATTGCCTCCTAAATATTTAAAGTAAGACCTGCAAATGAAAGATATATACGTACTAAATCAACAACCAAATTTATATATCCAATATAAACTTATAAAGTCAACCTTTAATATGAGTTTTCCAATGCACTACTATTTTGAGTGTGCATATCTCAAAAAAAACTGCGGTATGAGTTGATGGTACTAAGCTTATGTAAATGTCTTGAAAGAGAACCATAAAGCTATTTCTATCAAATCCCAATTTCATAAAGATGGAATTGTTTTTTCACCTTTTTAATACTGGGATATCACAGTATTTTGCAAGGAACAACATAAAAGGTAACACTAATGATAAAGACCATAGAATAGCAACCATAAAAAATTTTCATCAGTTGTTTATTACTTCAGTTGATAAAAAAAAAATGTTCAAATGAATAGAGGGATGGAGGTAAACTGGCTAAAGTAGAAATAAAGTAACCCATGAAATAGCAATATATACTTAACGTATAAAATGTGGTTATTTTAATAAATTGGTCCAGCCATTTGGCTGGTGGTAGGAGCAGTCATCCTATCCCCTATATGTATATATATATATAGGGGAAAGATAATTATAGTACAATCAATCCAAAAAGTACAAGGGGATATCTTCTTTTCCTTCTTCGGCGAGACTGCCGCTGCCAGCCACCACCTCCTTCTTCTCCGGCGAGACAACCACCACCACCACCATCATCTCCGACCACCCCAACCACGGCGCCGGCGCCGGCAGCAAAGGCTTCGCCCGTACCGTATCAAACCGCCACCATCTCTTGAATCGCCGCCCATCAAATCCATGCGATTCCCATATGCGTCCGGTGACAACCAGTTTAGAACGGATGAGGGCAACGCCCGTACCGTATCCACCCGAAAACGAACCTGATTCTCGCCGAAAAAGTCGCCGGAGGTGGTGGCGGTGGTTTTCTCGCCGGAGAAGAAGGAAGAAGGAGGAGGTGTGGCGGTCGCCGGAGAAGAAGGTGGTGGTTGGCGGCGGCAGTCTCGCCGGAGAAGAAGGAAGAAGGAGGAAGAATAACCTTGTACTTTTGTACTTTTTTGATTGCAGTACTTAAATAACCCCCCTATATATATAATATATATATATATATATGTATATATATATAAATAGTGAAAAGTTATTTTAGGAACCCAAAAATTGCAGGAACTTTTAGAAACTTTTTAAATCAAACTTAATCATTCATTATTTTATACATGATTATTGTTTTGATTGTTTTTGAGTTATTTAGGTGCAATTTTAGATTTTACAATTATGTAGAGACATAGATTATCATCCATTATACAATTTTTGGAAACATGAATTTTATGATCACATGTGCACGAATAGTGTTATGATCACATGTATGCAGGTCGATCATATGTATGCAAGTATTTTGTAAATTAATGTTTTCATGAGATTGGTGATGATGAAATGTATATAGATAGTTATATGAACATTTGTAAGCAATTATATAGTCATATGAACATGTGTAAGCAATCATATAGTACATAATTTTAATTTAAAGAAGGTTCTTAAAAGTTCCTGCAATTTTTGGGGTTCCTAATATAACCTTTCCCTATATATATATATAGTGAAGGGATCAAGTGAGAAAAAATATGGTGAGAACCGTGAGAACCACTAAAAACATCTCTAAGGGCCTTAGAGTTAAGGGCTACGCCCGTACCGTATCAAACCGTCACCATCTCTTGGATCGCCGCCCATCAAATCCATACGATTCTCATATGCGTCCCGTGACAACCAGTTTAGAACGGATGAGGGCAACGCCCGTACCGTATCCACCCGAAAACGAACCTGATTCTCGCCGGAAAAGTCGCCGGAGGTGGTGGCGGTGGTTGTCTCGCCGGAGAAGAAGGAAGAAGGAGGTGTGGCGGTCGCCGGAGAAGAAGGTGGTGGTTGGCGGCGGCAGTCTCGCCGGAAGAAGAAAATAAGGGAAGAATAACCTTGTACTTTTGTACTTTTTTTATTGCTGTACTATAAATAACCCACCCCTATATATATAATATAATAATGAGATATATATATATAAATATATAGATATGTATATATATATATATAGTGAAAAGTTATTTTAGGAACCCAAAAATTGCAGGAACTTTTAGAAACTTTTTAAATCAAACTTAATCATTCATTATTTTATACATGATTATTGTTCTTTGATTGTTTTTGAGTTATTTAGGTGCAATTTTAGATTTTACAATTATGTAGAGACATGGATTATCATCCATTATACAATTTTTGGAGACATGAATTTTATGATCACATGTGCACGAATAGTGCTATGATCACATGTATGCAGGTCGATCATATGTATGCAAGTATTTTGTAAATTAATGTTTTCATGAAATTGGTGATGATCAAATGTATATAGATAGTTATATGAACATTTGTAAGCAATTATATAGTCATATGAACATGTGTAAACAATCATATAGTAAATAATTTTAATTTAAAGAAGGTTCCTAAATTGTTCCTAATATAACCTTTCCCTATATATATATATATATGTGAAGTGATCAAGTGAGAACCAAAATATGGTGAGAACCGTGAGAACCACTAAAAAACCATCTCTAAGGGCTTAGCCCTTAGAGTTAAGGGCTACGCCCGCACCGTATCAAACCGCCACCATCTCTTTGGATCGCCGCCCATCAACTCCATACCATTCTCATATGCGTTCCGGTGACAACCCCTTTAGAACGGATGAGGGCAACGCCCGTACCGTATCCATACGTTTTCAACACGTAACCCATATGATTTTTTACAAAAAAAAAAAAATTTAATTTTTTTTTGGAATGGGTTTTTGTTAAAAGAAAATAAAAAACAAAAAATTAAAATTAAAAAATGAAAAATTAAAAAACCACCCAAAAAGAGAAGAAAAAGGGAGGAAAACTAGTGGTTCTCACGTTTCTCTCCATATTTGTAGTTCTCACGTTAACCCTACCCTATATATAGATATATATATAAATTTATATATAGATGAAAATTTAAATTTATATATATACATATATAATATTTTATATGAATTAGAAATTTAAAATTCCAATTAACCGGAATTCTTTTCATGATTAAAAACTTAGTTTACAAAATGATATTATAAAATCTCAAAACCTTATTTTATTTACTTATTTTTAGTAGAACGAAATGCATTTTTGGTCCCTGTGATATCACATCATTTGCAATCTCGGTCCAAACTTATGCAATGTGGCGATTTTGGTGCCATAAGTCGAACATTTTGGGAATCTTGGTCCAAAATTAACTTTCCGTCTATTTTGCTTCGTTAGTGAGGCCATGTGCCAGACACATGATGGGCAATACTGTCTTTTCATACAAACAAGGACCATTTTTGCAAACTTACTCAAATCTTTAATATTCTTGTTCATGTATCTATCATCATCATCATCATCATCATCATCATCGCACAACAATAAAAAAATTACTTCATGGTCTTTAAACAATTAATTAGTTGAACAAAGTTAACAAAATTAACCCCTCATATATATATATTTTATACCACATATATTCAATTCATATATGTTTGACAATTTAAAAGAGATATGAAAGAGCAGAAAAAAATATTTTAAAAAATACCATACAATCATCCATGTACATTACTTTATTGATACGACTTAAAAATGAGAAGAAAAAAAAAACTTATCAAGATCCATTCAGAAAGCATGACATAACTCAATTCATATGAAATAACAAAACTTTTCAATGAAATGTCATAAGAAACGAAACAAATATATATCAATAGTAGATTTAAAAGTCGGAACTGTTGTTGTTGTAAACAAACCTTGTCGAAACCGCTCCCGTAAACGTCTCCGGAATTGTTGTTGCTGCAATAAACCTCGTGGAGTTGCTGCTGCAATCAAACCACCACCACCGCCGTAAATTTATTTGGTAAAAGAAACAAAGTAACTGGATAAGAAGTGAAGACGACGGAGGTAGGTTTTCGAGTGAAGACGACGGAGGAGATGCCATTTTATTATCGGACCTTATTTCCGGTATGGCTGCCATTTCTTCAGATGAAAGAATGTTGTTGCCGTAATAGTTTGCCGGCGGCAGAGGTAGGGTTTCGAGTAAGACGACGAAGAGTATGAGTGTAATAGATGCCGTTAAAAATAAATAAATAATTACTTACTCATGACTCATGAAACATATTTATATATTTATTTTCAAGGAAACTTTAGAAAAGTTTGTATTTGCAATTTAATTAATATGCTTTAAAATCAGTATTTTGCACAAAATAGTTAGTACTATTGATAAGAAACTATATAATCTTGTACATGGGAGAGGGCTTTTTTATATCTAACCTTTTGTTATGTGTTAATCATAAACCTAAGTATTAAGTTTAATACAATCCTTAAATAACTAGTATATAGTTTATGGATTTAAAATTGTCTCCAGCATATTGAATCGAAACTAACTTTACAAAAAAAAGTTTATGGATTTGTTTATTTTTTTATTTAATATAGAACGTGATTTACGAATTGAAAATGAAAATTTTAAAGTAAAAAATTTTAGGTCACGATCAAATTTAATATTTATATATAAGTAATTATTGTTATCTTATCCATATAAAATATAAAGTTGATGAAGACGTGACCTAATGGAGTGATATACGGGGATATAGATCCTCCAAAATCGATCAACTTTATACGTAAAGTTAAAGCAACTTTCACCATTTGATAAAAATCAAATGTCAAGATTGAAATTTCAAGTTTAAATCTTAACTCTTTATTTTAATTTAAGAGTTAAAATTACTTCAATTTTACTTATAAAGTTAATCTCAACTTAAAGGATCCTCATAATATATGGTTTAGAGTTGAAACGTTTGTTTTTTAGAGAGTAATGGAATCTGAAAATCTAATTTGAGAATGACTAGAGAGGTACCTGCGCAACACAACGGGGCGACAACGGTGGCGGCGGTAAGAGTGTGGTTATGTAAAAGGGGGTTTGTAGCTATTTTAATAGTTAAGGGTGTATTGTAAATAATTTCATTAAGAGTGTGTTTGGTAGAGAGAATTTAGATGAGAAAAATGGAAATGATTTCATTTCCATTATTTGGTAGAGAGATGCTTATGGGCAGAGAAATGACCATTTCTCATGAAATGGTTTTGTTCTTGGTTAATTTCCATCCAAATGAGGAGAAATTATAACTGGAGGTAGTTTTTTTTTTCTTGTTTCAAGAGTTGTTCATGTTATAAATGGGTTTATATAAAGTTGGTTGAACTTTTAAGGTTTTGGTTATAAAATATTATGTTTTTTTTAACATTTTTCAAGTCAATTCTTTATTGTTACTAAACAATGAAATCTATTAGATTTATCCACCAATTTCAGTTCTCTTTATTTCATTTCTCTGCTTCATTGCATTTATCTGAATTTATTCCTACCAAAAGCGTCCTAAGGGCACTATCGGTATATTAATTGGAGATAATTAAATTAGTGAATAAAAAATTAAGGTATTTTAGGTCTAGTGGATCATTGTTTGAGAAAAAAAAAGACTAATTTGTTTTATAAAAGAATATAAACTAATTGTTTTTTTTAACCTTAAGCATGACTAATTCGTTAACGACTCATTTTTTGATTTTTTTTTTTAAAGGTTGACTTATATAGAATGATTAAATAAAATATTATTATAAATAAATGAGAAAATATTATTGAAAAATAAATAATTTCGACGAAGACGTTAGTAAAAAGGCACAGAAATCATTTTCAATTTTGAAATTAATAGTGGTGGATAGGGACTCCAAATAAGTTGGAAGAAGTTGGGTGGTATCCAGCCGTCATCCGCATGGGATTTAAAGTGCGCCAAAAAGCGTTGGAATATGTATTAAATGTCTATATTCCTTTTTCAGTATTTTATTTTAATTGGTTTTTTAAATTGCGAATTGCAAATTAGTGACAAAATAAAATTCGTTATTCCTTAGCATGTTTTTTGATACGAGTTAAATTTAACCCAACAAAAGATGTATTATAAAAATATATTTGTTTGTATACTAAAAGTGAAAAAAAATAATTTCTTTATCGACAGATATGATCTACTTTTTTATGCATTATTTATATCAAGATTTTTTCCCCCCGAACATTCAGTCGATATATGACATCGGGGAAACCTCACTATATAATGGTAAAGCTTTGCACGTACCCTAGACAACAAGATGTTGACCATGAGCCGTTACAAGTATTAAGAGGGAAAAACCCGAAGGTTTTGTCATCCCTAAGGATCGAACTCAAGACTTTGGGTAAAAGCGGAAGTGTCTCTGGCCAGCTGGGCTGACTATATACAGTAATTGACATTAGCATTCAATGCCATTCATGATTAGATATATGATTTGAAAAAAATCTATATTTAAAAAAATCCACATGATACATGATTTATGTTAGAAAGTGTATATATAGTGAGTAATATAGTTGAAAACACACGTGAGAAAAAAAGGGTTCACTATTTAAGATTTGGTGGTTGTCTATTATTTTCGGTAAAGATCGATCCATTTGTATCTGTGGCTTAAACACCATTAGTAGTGGTCACTCGTCACCCAATAGCTATTTAGCTAAAGTTGTATAAGCATTTCTATTTAAAAACACGTTTAATTTAAGCTATAATTAATAATATAAAAGTAAAAATATATGTTTGTCTTTCTAAAATTTTCTTATATTTGGTTGTACCAATGGGCTTATAGCCCAGTGGTACCCAGACCTCAGTAACCAGTGGGCCCACAAGAGGGTTGCTACAATGCGCAGACCCAGGTTCGATCCTGAAACTCTTGTGTGTGTATTCCATGGTGAAATGAGGGAGTGCCCAGGGAGTCAGCCTGCTGGGGATGGTTTCATGGCTGGTACCAAAGTATACCGGGGGTTAAGGTGTCCCCTCCCAGCTTCAGCTTTTGCTACAATATTCTGCGACTTGTGGTGGGGCATGTAAATAAACATATATAACATGTTGATAAACAATTTAATCCTTTGAGATCCATGCATACATTTTGATACATTATATTATTTCGAAAACAAACAAATATCCACATATCTTAAATGGATCGATGGTTGTATATTGAATGATAATCCCTTAATTTTAAAGTTCTTTTTTAGCCATTTGGTCATAGATCAAGTGACTATCTACTACTGCTTATACAGAGTTCCATTATGGGGAGAGCCTAACAAAAAATCTACACGGGTTCTATCTTTGTCTCAGACCGGATTTAATCGAATCTATGTGGTAGTACCCGTTCAAGTGCACTTAGGGTGGTTGCGTAGGTATCATGCGGTATAAATGATTAATGAGTTTCTTCCAATTTACTTTTTTATTTTACATATAAACATAATATTTATTATCTAGATTTTGCAAACCCCAACCTCCAACACCCTCCAAGTTATAATGATCCATGGAAAGTAAAATGGTAATGATGAAAATAGTTTCATATTAAATAAAGAGTAAACGGCCGAAATCGTCCTTGTGGTTTACCCTAATAATCAAGTTTCGTCTTTAACTATTCGAAATGACACTGATAGTCCTTTTGGGGAGGATAAGGATCACATCCAGTCCTTTATGCAAACGGACGTTTTCTCTTCTCCGTTTTCTCCCTCACATGCCGTGCATGTGAGGGTATTTGTGTCATTTCACTCCTTTCTTCAACCTCCAAACAATACTCAGAAAATATCCTTGAGGCATTTCTATCAGTTCATCACATCAAACTCAAATCTTTATAAATCATTATCACAACAACAACACTACATATGAAATACTTAAAAGAAAATACCAGATCCCAAAGAAAACCACTTTTACAATTTAAAACAAATTGTACAAAAAACCCCTAGATCTTAAAGGAAAAAAAATGAACAAATACAAAAAAAACCTTTAGATTTATAAGTTTGTAAATTCGGCCACAATCCAACCCCACTAGGATCTGATCAGCCACCACCCTACACCACCGCTGCATCCGTTTTTAAAACCGCCACTGTCACATCACAGCCCAACCTACACCACCGCCGCACCACTTTTAAAGCCGCCTTTGCCCCCATCTAATCCATACCTGTACCACCGCCGCACCAGTTTTAAGAGGGGGAATAACATATGTTTGTATTCTTCGACGAGATCTGTAGGTGGTGGTGAGAAGATAATATATGTTGGCAGATTTTTGCGGCGGGGGAAGAACCAATTGATGATGATGCTTTTTGGGGTTTTTCCGGCGAACTCACTGCGGTGGAAGTTTTTTGTTGGTGTTTTTCCGACGGTTTTTGCGGCGGCGGTTTTGTTGGTTTTTCAGATCTGAAGGCTATGGAGTGGCCCGATGTTGGTGGTGGCCGGAAGGACTGCCATGACTGCAGCTGCGGCTGCTGTTTCAAGACGGCAAATGGATGCAAATAAGAGAGAAAAGGTGTGCTGTTTGTGTTTGTGTTTGTGAATGAAAAGAAAACCCTGCTTAGATATGTGATTCAAAGGTTGATGTTGATTTTTGTTTTGTGAGATAGAAATCTGATTATGGGTGTGTGTTTTTTCAAAGGTAGATATCGATTTTTGTTTTGTGAGATGATAATCTGATTCCATATGTATAATAAGAAAATCAATATGATATATTATGTGATTATTTTGTTTCTAGAAGATAAAAGTAAAACGTTTATTTATCTGGATTTTGGTATATAAGTTAGAAGATGGAAAATAGAAGTAAAAAATTTATCACCAATGGTCCTTTATAGTAGGAAAAAGACACAAATACCCTCACGTGAAAAACACGTGAGAGAGTTAACGATGGGAGAAAACGTCCGTTTCCATAAAGGACATAACTTGATCCTTATCCTCCCCAAAAGGACTGTCAGTGTCATTTCAAATAGTTAAGGACAAAACCTGATTATTAGGGTAAACCATAAGGACGATTTAGGCCGTTTACTCTAAATTAAATTGCATATTTATAACATAACTAACATTGTTATATTTAAAAATTATAAAATAATAAATTTAAACTTTGGGAAGGGGACTATGGGAGGATAGTGGGGCACCATGCATGAGAGTATGATGTGTAAATGAGTAGGAGGAAATTTATGGGGTAAAGAGTTGGTGGTCAATTTCCAATATATCGTAAATTGAACGTTAACTTACAAATTTTAATGGAATTTTTGTGTGTCATTATAATATGAGAAATGATATAGTTACAAACAAAAGTCCATTAACAATCTTTATTGAAAAAATGTATTAGGAAGGTAGTACATGTGGTTGAAATTTTCAACCCTCTCAAATCTCACCAATCACATACCTCCAACTCATTTTTCCTTTTCAACCCTCTCAATCAACCTCCTAATCATTTTCCATGGAATTTATCACTTTCTCAACCCTCCCAATTTTTTTTTCTTTTTCATTTAATTTAATCAAACATTTTTTTTCTTTTTTAATAAAAACTTAAATATTTCATTAAAATAAACTAAACATTACATAAACATAATTTAAAAGTACATAACAACATATTAGAAATTTAAATTATACATGATAATAAAGACACCTAAATCAAACTCTCAACCGATGGTGGCTGCATCGCCAGGTCATCAAGATCATATCGGAGCCGATGATGCACGTCCTCGTCCTGTAACTCCCGGTTTGCTTCCCGGTTATAAACTCTTGGCACCGGTGGATCCATAATATGAACCGGTGATATTGCCCTCCCGTTGTCTTTTATGATCATGTTGTGTAATATTGTACACGTGGCGACGACTTTTCCGATTTTCTCCTTTGTCCATAGCCGGAGGGGACGATCCAAAATCTTCCATTTTCCCTTGAGAACACCAAACGCCCGCTCAACATCCTTTCTTGCAGCCTCTTGTAGTCTTTTAAATTTCTTTTCATCTTGTTCTACTGGATGCGGATAAGCTTTAACAAACACAGCCCACCTAGGATAGATTCCATCGGTAAGGTAGTAACCACGTCTTTAATGTCGTCCATTTACGGTAAATGAACTATCTGGTGCAGGTCCATTACGCTCATTTTGAAACAATGGCGACTGCTGCAAAACGTTGACATCGTTGTTCGATCCAGCAGGACCGAAAAACGAATGCCAAATCCACAAGTCATAGGAAGCAACACATTCGATCATAATAGTCGGTACCTTATGATCACCCCTCGTGTATTGCCCTTTTAAGTATTTATGGCACTGCTTCCATTCGATGTGTGTACAATCAAGACTACCAAGCATTCCTGGAATGCGGTGTCTTTCTTCATGCGCTTGTGTGATGAGAGCAACGTCATGAGATGTCGGCCTACGTAAGAACTCCTTTTGATATAAAGCAATGACCGCATCACAAAAATACTCGAGGCTCTCGCGTGACGTTCGGGCAGCCATGCATAAATACTCGTCAAACGCGTCTGAAGGTTCACCCGTAGACAGTTGTTTGATCGCCGATGTGCACTTTTGAAGAGCCGTGCAACTTTTTTTACCCCACGCGTCGTACCCCTCTTTAAAGTACGTGAATCTAGCTTCAATATCACCAAAAATCTTCAAAAACAACCTCTTGCTCATGCGAAAATGATGACGAAAAAATGTTTCGTCAAACTTTGAGTCTTTAACGAAGTAGTCACACATTCGTATCGCGTGAGCTTCTTCTCGGTCTCGATCGATATACCTACGAGTGTCGGAAGAGGTGCCGGTGTCTTCAAGCTCGTCGAAACACTTGTTTAAAAAACTCAAAAGTACTCCCCGTAGACGAGTCGGATATCTCCGGCGGAACACAAAATGAAGAAGATGAGGAAGAGGAATCCATTTTTTGGAGTAAAACTGTAAAAGTGATGTTTTTTGGTGAAAGTGTGTGGAGATTTGTATTTGTTTTGTGATTTGTTTGGTTAAAATTTTTTATTTTTTATTTTATGTATGCAACGGTCAACCACAGCTGGGCCCCACCTCACCCCACACGCTCCTAACGGCTAGAAACCTTCAACTCGTAACCAGTTCAAAGCCAGCCGAAGCCCAACCCATTGGCAACCCGTTGGGATGGCGGCGGTGTTCCCTAGCGGGTTGAACCAGCCAGCCACCCAACCAGTTACCACTCCCTTCCCCCTTATCATTTCATCTGAATCAGTAAGAATCTTATTATAAGTAACTTTGATGACATACTATACGAGATATGATTCATCAATTATATGTATACATACGTTGTGTAAATGTGATTTGTTTCATATGATATTAGGGAATCTCGTTTTGATGAATGACAAACAGATGTTTTTGTAATATATGGAGTGATGAGTAATGAGTTAGTCATTTGTGCATTTTGGAGAATTATTTTTTTTAGTATGCATAAATGGGATAGATGGTTAAATATATATCATTATAAGGGGTAAATTTCATGCTTAGGACCAATTTATATAAAATAGGACATGTTAGATGTGCGTAATTTGTTAAAGAAAAAAAATACGTATCATTCTTTCTTTTTCTTTTTCTCCTTTTTTTAAGGACATATTATACACATTTTATACTTTAAGTTACATATAATATACATTCACACTAATTAATGCTAATCCTTATTCTATGCAAGTCATGTGCCTCTTTGGAGGTCATGAGTTTCAATCCCAATATTAAAGTTTAATAGAAAATGCTACGGCTGCACTTAACGTGTATAAAAATTTGTATCTTTCATATCAAAAGCCTATCCTCTGAATTTTATGATAAGTATACAACTATTTAATGCACCTTAACTGCAGTCCTAAAGACTGCGTTTAGCAAAACCCAAATTTAATTATTAACTTAGGGAAACATAACTACCAACGACCGTTAAAAAATAAGGATTAGAATACTTTATTCATTATTATATAATCAAGTTGCTAGAAATGGTGCAAGTTTGCTTAAGTAATAGTGACTCTGAATGTTTAAAGATCATGTTACTTCTTTTTGAAGTATTGCCTTTGAAATCATTTTGATATTCCGTACAACAGTTGTCTTAATATCATAATTAACAAATTACTAGAAACAATTAAAAAAGTATTAATATGGGACATATCGTCAAAACTCAAAATAACATATTAAAAAAAGGTCGGAAGTGTTAGATACTTAGATCCTGTGAGGCTGTGACAGCACTAATATTCTTTAACTGATTCTCAATTCCCTGGTTTGAAGTCTTTAACATATAGAAATGATTGTATAGTATGTTAATCAAATGTTTCTAAGATGTTTATTTAGTAAAGTCCGAATATGATACTTTTGTTCGTGCATTGGCCTTTGGCCATCTTGGTTAATTAGAAAAAAAAAAAGATATCTTGTTATGACTATTTTGTGCTACCATTGAGTTATTTAGCTATAAGGTATAAGGTTTTTCACACAAGTCTCTCAGTGATGCAAGACTCAGGTTCGAGTTTTGCTAAGGGGCATAATTTTATCCCTATTAAATGTTGTGCCTTAATGCCTTTAGGCAATTTAATTGGGGGATTTTCCTCCTACAAGATATTGAGGGCGAGGGTGCTTTCTAGCGCGGACCCGGTTAAGACAACGTAAGCTGGATCCCTGTTGCGAGCAAATGATCCACACCTTTCAGAAAAAAACTATTTTGTGCATTTAAAATGATATATACATGTCGATATATGTGACCTCATCGTATCTGTCTATAAAAGTCTATCAGTTGGATACCACATCCTTTGCCGAATCATTTTGTATCATTATCATATATTTGATTTGACACTCATCTAGTTGCCAATGAAGTTTGTATTGTTAGATTTTTTTCCAGTTAAAAACTAACACAATTTTGATCCTAAAAAAACTCACAAAATTGAACCTACTTAACATTCAAGATCAATTTGGGAATTGGATCATCTAATAATTCAGTTTGCAACTTGGGCAAAGATTCAATTAATCACTTAGCTGTATAAACTCCATGATATAAATGCATTTGATATGTAAATTAATACTTGTACGAAGTTGGTAGAACTCATGGTCCAAAATCCAAATCAGAGCAATATACAATTTTGAGTTTAGCTAAAAACAACCCCGACCATTTGTAAAGGTAGGTGAAAGGGTTAAGTGAAAGGTAAAAGTGAAAGAGGTGAATGGTTAAGGGGTATAGGTGATGAGATAAGGTGAAGGGAGGAAGTTGATTATGACCACCTAGGTAAAAAGACAAAATGTGTGCTCCATTTTTCATTTATATATACACTTTTTATTGTTTTCTTTTAGAGTAAATTACACTTTTCGTCCCTAAAGTTGGCACGTTTTTCACTTTTGATCCCTAAAGTGAAAAAATTACAATTTTGACCTTAAACTTGGCCAATTTTTTCAATCGTGGTCCTTTGGCCAGACGGAGTTAAATTTTGGCCGTTAACGTTACACCCGAGGGACTAAAAGTGAAAAACGTGCCAACTTTAGGGACGGAAAATGTAATTCATTCTTCCATTCATCTTCTCCAACAAGATTCCGGTCTCCGGTCATCTTCTCCGATGGACTCACAAACTTATTATTTACACCCAATGACCAACTCCATTTCTAGCTAGCCATTGAGGGACGAAAAGGGAAAATCATACAAATAAATTTATTCTTCCATTCTTTTTTTTCCGGTCATCTTCTCCGATCATCTTTTCCGATGGAATTTTCCGACTAGACATTTTATTTTCCGATGATACCTAATAAAAACTCGACTTTCAATCCAAATCTAAACCACAAACAAAATCATTTACTCAAATGATACGATATCAAATTTCATACGTACGAGTGGATTTTTGTTTACAACCAAAACTTTACAGTCAGTCAACCAAGATACGGCCCGAATTCACCCGTTATCCGATTTATGCTCGGAAAAAAACTTATAAGATATTGCAGATAAGTATCATCATCGCCAGTAATGTACATTCAACATCAAACTAGCCAGCCAGATAGAAATATAAATATAGATATGAATATAATTGAGCACCAGCAGCAGATGATAGAGCACATAATATATAATTTTGAAGGGTTGTTGATTGATAGATGAATGGGGAGTTTAGAAATCATTGGCTCAAACATGAAAACGACAACGTATCATGGAAGTGGCAAGAAAGAGTGATAAAGAGAGAGGGGGCAACCACCCTTTTCGTCGGTCAATGGCTAGCTAGAAATGGAGTTGGTCATTGGGTGTAAATAATAAGTTTGTGAGTCCATTGGAGAAGATGACCGGAGGCCGGAATCTTGTTGGAGAAGATGAATGGAAGAATGAATTACATTTTCCGTCCCTAAAGTTGACACGTTTTTCACTTTTAGTCCCTCGGTGTAACGTTAACGGCCAAAATTTAACTCCGTCTGGCCAAAGGACCACGATTGAAAAAATTGGCCAAGTTTAAGGTCAAAATTGTAATTTTTTCACTTTAGGGATCAAAAGTGAAAAACGTGCCAACTTCAGGGACGAAAAGTGTAATTTACTCTTTCTTTTATTTGATTGGATAGAAAGTGAATATTGTAAGGTATTGTAGGGTATAGTGAAGTATTAAATTTAAAGGTGAATGGTTAAGGGGAAAAATAGAAGGTGAAAGAAGTAAGAAGGTGATGCTGATGTGGCGGAAAAAGTGTAGGTGAAAAGGGTGAACGGTTACGAATGGTCTTACGAATGTTTGTACATTCTTGTCATTAAATTCAGGAGTAGATTTTTTATATGTAAAAATGTATTATTAACAATTTTATTAACAAAATCCTATTATTTCATATTCTTAATTAATTAATGGTTTAACTTTATGCGAGCCCTCAAGACAGTAATAAATTCTAGTGAGGTACTACTCATCTTACATTTCTATCTCCAAGTTCGAACTTGTCTATTTTCTTGAAAAAAAGAAAAGAGAAAAGATTCACTTTCGATTTTGTCCAAAAGTAGCTGTCAAGCACTCTGAATTGTATACTCCAGAAAATTGAAGGGGCAAGATTGACGATATTTCCTAAGCTAAGATTATACACGAAGACGGTTATTTGACTCGGATGTATGCGTCACCTTCAAGATGTTTACCCGATAAGATTTACATTTAAATTCTCTTGCAAAGACATCAAGACGCTTAAATACTAGGTGATGTTGGCGGTGCTTAGAAAATATGAAATTAAACGTAAATCATCAGTTCCCACTAAAATTAGCGTCGCGTCATCAAAAAGCGGCAATAAATATAAAGAGAAAATGTTACAAATGGTCCATGTGGTTGGTCATATTCTCATTTTGCCCCTGTGCTTTTTTTCGTTGCAAACAGTCCTTGGGTTTTCCATTTTCATTGTCAACAGTCCCTGACACTAACAGTTGTTAGTTTAAGGCCGTTAGTAAGGGTATAATCGTCCATTCACATAAAAAACACCCTATCTCCTCCTCTCCTTCCGGCCACCACCACCAATAAATCTGGTCAAACACAAAACAACTCTGAATCTAGCCTAACACACAACTATTAAAATTAATAATTTCAATGTATAAAAATTATATGGCTCTTTCAATGCATAAAAATTAATAACAAAGTAACTAAGATTTAAAGGATAAAACATACATATTATTATTATCAAGAGGGAAGCAGCCTTAATAGTTAATATACTATCATCAAAATCAATAAATAAATTATTAAAAAAAAAGAAAGAGAGGTGGTGTGTTCATGTGGGGAAGCCGCCGCAAAACACAAAAGTCTTTGACTTGGTGGAAGTTTGGATGAGAAGGAGCAGCAACAACAGCTTCGTTCGACTTCAACTTCGCAGACACCATCAACTCTTGTTTATTAACAGATAAGAAACTTTTTACTTTCTTCAATTCCAACCCATTGTTCAACCCAACATAATATCTCTTTCAGTGTATTTCAATCGAATATTAAATATCCTATTTCCTTAATTCTAACCCATTGTTCCCTATCTTTGATATCAATTTTTTACTTTTGAAATCCATTACACCACCGGAAATAACCTCGAGCCATCACGTTAGTCTATTCATCACCGCCACCACCATCACCCTCATCCCACCGTTCGCAAGTTCCGCACTCCATCGGACATCAGATCACCAGACCGAAACCCCCCACTGCCACCAATAACGGCTACCAACAACACCACGACCCCGACGAGAATGGCTTACACCACCACCATCGGGAAGCTGACAACAAATATGTAATACATCTATTCTCTTTTAATTTTTATTTGTTAGATGGGTGGATATGATTGTATGTATAAATATGAGTTGTTAGATAATGAAAATGATGATATGATCGATAGATTTGGGTTTATATATATAGATCTGAGTTTTTTGTTATGTTTTTGATACAGGGGCGAGTTGGATTTGATTATTAGGGATTTTGTGTTTTATGGTTTTGATGTTATGTATTTAATCATCAAGATATTAAATAGTTAGATCTATAATTGATTGAAGACAGAAGTAGGGTGAAAGAAAAAGAGAGAGAGGGGTAAAAGGACCAAAATACCCCCATATGCAATGCACGTGCAAGGTTTAAACGGCCAAAACAAACCGATGTTAGTGTCAGGGACCGCTTGCAATGAAAATAGAAAACCAAAGGACGGTTAGCAACGAAAAAAAAGCACAGGGGGCAAAACGCTAATATGAACAACCACATGGACCATTTGTGACATTTTCTCAAATATAAATTTTTGATGATTTTTTGATGATTTTGTTTGTGGTATCGGGTCATTTCTAGCTTTTCAAAGATTTCTAGATGTTTCCAGCAGTTTTCAGAAAGCATCTTATATAAAAATCCGGTAGTATTGTTTAAGAAAAATAACGTACGTTATATTTTAAACCATTGGATGTGAGTTCATGAATATTGGTAATACAAACCAAGGAAGTTGTTACAGACATCACATGTAACATGAGACCCTCAAAAGTGGGGAGACTATTTTGTAGCTCAACAACAATAGACTTTGACCTTAAGAAGGTCAAAGGGAGATCCTATACAAGAAATGGCAAAAAAACCCCTCAATTACATAGCATACATGTCTCAAAGAAGAAAGCTAAAATGAGAAAGAGAAATGTACTCACTAGCTTAGAGTTTGGTAACCCCCCAGAGAAGGAGACCCGTCATTCCTTGAGTCGTACCGTGATTTAAACGTGGGCATCCATGGGAACATCTTTCCGATTTCCTTGGTTAAATTAGAAGGGCTCATTTGTCTATCATTTATCCCGAACTTAGCCCTTTCTATAGCTTCCATTATATCTTCTCTTGCCACACATTCACCACCTAATAACCATGTCGAGACGTTAGAGTTAGAGTTGTAAAACAGAAAGCAGCTTCAAATGCAAAGTAAACTAAAAAGTTTGAGATAAAAACCTCGTCTAGCGGCAAGCAAAGCAGCTTCATTGACAATGTTGGCCAAATCAGCACCTACGAAGCCATGAGTAAGAGAAGCAACTAGGTTGCAGATAATGATACTGTCTTCTTCAAGAGGGATGCCTCTGAGATGTACAGCTAGTATCTTTCTTCTTCCAACTTCATCTGGTTCTCCCACAAACACTTTTCTTGAAAACCGACCAGGCCGACAAAGAGCAGGGTCCAGTGCTTCAGGCCTATTAGTTGCTGCTATCACTATCACACTTACATCTGACTCGAACCCATCCATTTCTGTCAGTAACTAAGTAGCCAAAAAAAAAGAAAGAAGAAACGAAAGACAGCTGATCAGAGATATGATTCGTTTCAATGTGGTAAAACTATTACTAAAAATGTATCGTTCAAAATATACAGGAAGATTATTAGCCTTGATAAAATCTCTGCTAGACTCGTTCTATGTAAGGTTCATTAGTTAATGTAGTATAAATAAGTATTATCATAAACAAAGAAGTATTATCAATTTATCATAACCAAAAACTCTATTCCAGTGAGTAATTAAGATACATATAGAGGGTGTTTGATTTTGTGCCTTGAAAGTGCTTATGTTATACACGAGAGTCAGATTATCAATCCTAACCAAATGTGTTATGATTTGGTTGTTATTCATTTGTACTCGATATTATTTAGAGAACTAACAGATAAATGACCAAAAATGATATTTTTGTGAATAGTTAAGAAGTCTTGTGAGATTGGAGTTAACCTCTCGCAAATTAGGTTAAAAGAATAGGTAAAGAAGTGAAGTCACTTTTTTGTTGCAGCTAGGACGAAATTTACTATTTGACAGCTAAGTAATCAGATAATCAAAAGCCACATATCAAATATTCAGTTCCAACACGCAAATCCAAACACCCCCACCATAATACGGAATAGTATTACGTATGCATCTTACCTTTTAGTATAAAAAGAACTCACAGTTTAATAACTTGATACATCATTGAGAAAAAGACCTTCAAATTTTGACAGATAAAACTTATGTTTGTTTCATTTTTTTTTTTATAGTTTTTTTATTTTTAATCTTAAATTTTATATAGTTAATTTTCATATTAAGTGTAGATTAACTTATACTAGTATTTATATATAAAATTACATTTCTCAGACTAATGTTTGTAAATATTTTCACCTTTTAATTTACATCTGATGGACCCTTGAGTGGTTTATGCTTTATAGCTTTTGTTGATCAGATTTTTTTTTAATGTTTTTTACATTTTGGTTTATAACTATATATTCGATGAGAAACAAATCCTTTAATTTCTACAGATTTAACTTGGATTTTGTTTCTTACTAATAAGGTTAAATTTGATTTCTATCTTTATTTTCAGATATTAAATTTAGTATGACATGTATATTTGAGTTTCAAATTACTTTCATATGATGTTTATGAGTTGAGTTTAAATGTGAGAAGTTACAAATAACTTGATTAGTTTAGATAGCTTGCATATATTTTTAACATGTAAATAAATATAGTCTCTAAATCATTTATATCATTCAAGCTTCATCATTTCTAAATTCTAATCCATCTTTCTTTAAAGCTTATTACGAAATTGTGTCCAGTGATATCATATTCAATTTCTATCTTTTTGTATCGTATCAAACTATAAAATGATTGAATATGTGTCGTATCAAATTTTATTAACTGTAACAATTATATAGTTTTTTAATACTACTTAAACATTACATTATGTTTAAATGTCATGTTATGTATTATTACTGTACTATACTATATAGATAGACTATTATTATATCATTAATATGGTAATTATATCAAGGAAATGTAGTACCTGAACTATTATCATAACTGATTAACTATATCGCATGATTAATTTGGTAACCACTTTTGGTGGAGATGGTTACATCTAGGAGGCACACCGTTTTGTATTATATTACTGGTGTTAGTTGTCAACACAATATCTTTTGGTTCCTATTAACTTGCCATCTGATTGTAAATGGTTAAAAAGATCAAGCAAATACATAAAGTTATGTTTAGATAAATAAGAACTTCTTAAAGTTAGTAACAAGAATTAACTATAAAATGTGAAATATAGAGTGTACCTGATTTAGTGTTTGGTCCCTTTCATCATTAAAACTTCTACCACGCTTCCCCCCTACAGCGTCAAGTTCATCAATAAAAATGATTGATGGCGCATTCTTCCTTGCAACATTGAAAAGATCCCTGATACGAGCGGCTCCTCTTCCAACAAACATCTCCACAAATTCACTAGCAGAAACGGTGAAAAATGGTACTCCGGCTTCTCCAGCCACTGCGCGGGCTAATAATGTTTTCCCAGTCCCTGGAGGACCCACTAGCAGCACTCCCCTAGGTAACTTTGCTCCAAGTTTGTTGTAGTTAATAGAACCTTGGAGGCACATCACGATCTACAAACAGAAAAACCACATATAAGCATTCAATAAGAAGCATTAGTTGACAAGCAAGTAGAGTAGACTATTCACTATCTTGAATGGCAAATTGATATGAATCAAGTGGAGCTGATAGAGTCAGTTGGCTTGAATCCACCAGTCAGTTTATTACTGGACAGAACATGTGTTGTTTGTTAAGCATGTGCATGGATGTGTTACTTAGCCACCTCAAGGATAACAATTTAGAAATTTCAATCGATAATCTATATTTATTGATCCAATTTTGTTCAGACGCTGGTGTTTATGGTAGGTCACCCAGAATCGTAACAGATAAAACTAACACCTGTGGTGTTCTATATGATGCGTGGAGTTGCAAAAATGCAAACCACTCAAAACCCAGATTGTATCGCTCTTCTATTTGCTTTACCAGATAAAACTAACTGGTAAGGCACCAGGCTTGGGTGCAGAGTTGTTGATTTTCAAAGAGCATCAACTAAGCTGCTTGGTCAAATTGATGGTTTAGAAGTCCTATTTCTTGAAGTAGGCAATAAAATCAATGACGAGAAATATACTTCTGGATATACATATCTGGGGAGGAATGAAACTGGACATGTGATTGAAAGCTTCCTTGCAGATTTAACTGCCCAGAATTCTCCCACACCTAACCTATTATCCAGCTCTATTTTTCTGCCTTCTATTCCAGCTCTTTCACCCACACAGATACCGTGCAACTTGAGAAAGATGTGGTATCTGTGATGTCAGGTCGAAATCGAAAAATTTGGTATAGGTGTGTGTAGATCAATTTTAAAGGCCACTCTCAGAAGCTAAATAGGATCTTCGTCAGGATGTCAATGCAGAAGTTGAAGTTTGAAAACCATGCAATTAAAGTATATATTACGCATTGCGGCTGAAACATACAACTGTTAGGATATAATTGGGTATGAAATGTCTCAGAAGAGGTTCAATAAAAGAGAAACGAAGAATGTAGTATATCTAACGGATTATTGTTTCTCTTATTGGATGTTGCGATGTGTATGTGACCGTGGGCTAATTATATGCCTATTTTTTTGGGGAATTGAATTGGTTCAGGGAATCATTTCAGTGAGTGGAAAGAGTTGTGCTTCTATATGTTTTTTTGCTATTTATTCTGGTCCACAGTAATACTCTTTGGAAGGAACCACTATTACCAGATCATATTTATATCTAGTTATGTGAGTCAAATATCTAGTATGCAATAAGTACATGTTCTGTGGGTTGTTATAATTGGACATCTTGACCAATTGATTAAGTACTTGAGTTCAGTGAAGGGATTATGGCAATTAACAGACAGGGACCAAAAGGTATCCATAATATTATAAAACTTTGACTAATTTAGGTTAATGTATATTGAAGAGATTTGAAAGGTAACCCGACACAGTAAGGGGTTTAAGCATGTGATGAGTATTAAACTCTTATATAATAAAAGGACATGGTTACAGGCCAGTTGGAGAGCTCATTGAGCTGATGTATAGATGCCACTGCCAGTACCATGTGTTACAAACCCGAACACTTATGCTAATGTTAATCAATCTTGCTTAATAGCCAGCAGACATTACATGGGTTATGGGTTCTTGTCATATGCTATTCGCAATAATTAGCTAATCCCTGTATTCTGGTCCAGTATGCAGAATTCAGCAAATTGGGAGTCAGGAGATCACAAGAGGGTTAAAGCTACAAAAAAAAAAAGATTTGAGAGGCAACGCTAAACCTTATTGAAGTTGTTTGTGGTGTACCAAAGAAACAAGGATCCAGCAGAAGTCTTAATGTACTGGACTACTGGTCCAGTCCAGAATTTAAGAACAAGATCAGAAAATAATTAAGTAGAAAACGAAAGACTAGAAGAAGTTATATGATCTTTAAATAATGGTAAAATTGGATTGACCCAATAGTCACCATAATCATATTTTACAGTGGGGTATTTGTATATGTTGCTTCTATTGCTGTTCATATTATGTTATGGACCAGCAAAAGGATTCAAGTGGAGTGGGAACGGGTGTTGCTACAAAAAATATATAGCTTTCGGATTTTAAAAGGAATTGATTTTACCACCCATGAAGATGAGTGAACATTTGGAAGAATTATGTTACGACCCCACATCGGCCAAGTATGGGATTGGTTGGTGGTTTATAAGCCTATGTGTCCCCTCCTCTTTTGAGCTAGCTTTTGGGAGTGAGTTCTACACCTAGCTTATGGCTTGATGCGAGCCTGTTATCGGATGGGTTCCTATCAAAATAGGAGCTGCGTATGAATGCATGGATACTACAAACTACAAAGTTAAATAAAGGAATGCATTCAAATTTTATGGATAATGGTGGGAATTTTATTAAAGTACTTGTCATTAAGGTTTCCAAAAACTTGACAACAGAGGGAAAGTAAAAGCAATATCTGTGGTGACATTGAAGGTGCACGTATAATTGTCCCGGAGGATCAAGGCAAAGGAAGTCTCAAAATAACCAGCTCGATATTTAGAGGCATATTATGGGTTTTCAAGGATTCAAGAACCTCTTGTTTTGAAATCCTTGAGGACAAGGATTTCTAATAGATAGAGAGTGTTGATATGGATCAAAGCGAGCAGCTAAGGTCATTTAACTAGGACTCCAAGCAACATCCACAAGCTGTACTTATGTGATCTTGGGTTAAACTCATTGATTTTTGAGCTCATCACAATAGAACATTTTCTTGCAACAAACATGGACTTTGTCTTTTACATTTATTTCTGGCCTTGGGTTTTATACTCACGATAGACTGTTTTAACTCGAGAGCGAGCTTAACAATTTATCTAGGCATAAGTCATTAATGAGGATATGAGATCTTCTAGAAGTAAAACTCTGCTAGTGGAGTTCCACCGAAGGTTATCTTGTTGGACTCACGCATGTGTAAAGGCAACCAAATGTCAGGCAAAATTGGAATCCCTAAGTCAACAGTTAATACCCAAGAAAGCAAAGACAAATCAAAAGAAGCAAAGACAAATCAGAAGATGAACATAAGTTGACGAGCGGTTGATATGATGATTTAGAAACTTGGTTTTGTGTGGCTCATTAAGTTGAGACTTGTTTTCTTTGGATTGTGATCCAATCTAGTTACTCTAACTTCATATTACCTTTTACCCGGTTTAACTATCTTTTGATATCTTTCTACCTTGATGGCATTTTTATTGTTAGCCTACAGAGTCCAAAATGATTTAATAGTAATTATGAAGTTGGATGTTACAGAAACAGGTACGAATATGATTGGTATACCTTTTTCATATCTGTACCTCGATAAACTGAACTAATTAGCTCAGAGAAAAGATTCCTTGTTTTCATAGCTGCCATGTGTCCCTTTATAACATATTGAATGTAGTAATAACTTTATGTAAACGTATAAATGACAATAGTTATCCCAATTACATCAGTAAAGAAAAATATATTCATACTACTAAGTGGATTATAGGCTAATATGATACGGAGTATATATATTAGACTGTAGGTACAAGACCGTTAACAAGACAAGATGCTTAAACTCTTGTGGACTTCTGGCACACATCTATATAACAAGATGACTTGAATACTTGGGTATTTCATGTGACAGAAGGCTTAAAGATGTGGCAGTTTCTTAATACTTGGCCAAGGGATTGGCAATATTCATGTCGGTAGGAGTCACACGCCTTGTCTATGTGGATGATGGCATATAAACTCACACCAGAATGAACACTAGAAGTAGATTTTAAGTAAGTTCCTTAAAAATTATTTTCTTTCCTGTGCATAACCTGGTTTTGTAATTAGTATGTTAAATGAGATTTCCTTCTCAAAAGGATGGATGCTTACGTCTTCCTAAAAAAATTCTGTGAAATATCTTTACAATGGACAGTACCATTGATTTACAATGGATGCATAACCTGGTATAGTAATAAGTATGTTATACTGACAAGTTCTTCGGTACTGAGTTTTAGCATCACTCGCACTATATACTCTTTACTTATGTCACATAAGCTATTTACCCCAGAAGACAACCATAACCAATCTCATAAGCTATTTGATGTCCTTCTCATAATCTATTTGATATCCTTCCATATAACGAAAAGTAACATATAAATATAAAAAAGAAAACACATTAAGATATTGCGTACCTCCATAAGCTCTACTTTTGCGGTATCAACGCCCTCTACATCTTCAAAATTAACTACTTGATTGCTAGGCCGTCGCTTCTTTGCAGGGCTATTAGCAGAATTAAGCTGGCGATAGAAAAGCCACATCAATGGAGTTAGTGGAATCCAAAGTGATAGAATAGTAATCAGTGTACTTCTCATCGACATCAACACTGATTGTGGAGATGAACTATACGTAGTTCCTTTCTCTCTCATTAAACCAAGAAGATAGCTCTCATCATGATCAATCTTTCTCGTTGAGAACTGCCATTCAGGCAACGCAGTTTTCGTCTTTTTCAATTTACTCAACACATTCGGGCTCGTAACCTGACTACTCTTCACATAGTCATTGCTCTTCACTGTATCACTCTCAACCAAATTTTCGTCATTATCATCGTTTATTCCCACCTTCTTATCTTCTAAACTTTGAGCTTTCTCTACATGAAATGATCCAGTATTATAGTATATCCGGCGTGATCCCTCTTCAAACAAAACTTTCATCACCGACCCACTCTGCAGACTTGTTATCAAGTCTGAATACGGAACAACTTTAGGAGTTGGCATTGCTGTCAACTTCAAGAACAAGTAACACAACCCCAACACAATAGAAACACAAGTCGAAAGAGCAACTTTTTTCATATTCTTCCTCAAATAACTTCCTAGGTCATTTAACATCGAACGAACCGACACCCTTTTCAATCTTGTACTTAATAATCGCAACCTCGGCTGCAACCTAAGCCTAAAACCCTTCCTCAAAGAATTAGGTTCCCTATTCGCCAACCGATTTTCTTTGTTTCCATTTTCATTAACTAAAGACCTAATACACAACAATCTATCTTGAGACTTAAATTTTAGTGTAGAAGATGAATTCAAATAGTGGCATTTCATCAAACAGTTGGTGTGCATAACATGAAATCTTGAAATTTCATAACTAGTTAAAGATCCATTCTTTATAACAACAGGAAAGGCACCCATTTGTACAAACATAGAATTCAATTTTCCCATTTAAAAATTGTATATATCAACATAGGCCCAGTATAGATTTTAAGCCAAAAAAAATATATTCGCAAGAAAATTACCTGCTTTTAATGGTTGGAAATTGATATTAAACTGAATAGAAAAACACCCTTTTTTTGTAATTAAATTTGAGATGATGAGAAATGTTTGATGATGTTCTAACAAGCTTATCTACCAGTTTTCAAGGAAAAATAAAATCCAAGGAGTATTACTAAGAAAAAAGAAAAAAAATAGGAAAAGTTTAATGTTTCACTATAACCCCTCTACTATCAATTGGTGACGATTTGAGTGCTTCTAACTTGTAATTCATAACTTGTAAAGCCTTCAAAAGTTAATCTTTAGTACCGCGAATAGAAGCTTGTTGTAAATTTTAATGGCCTTTGTTCCATAACAATATAGTGGATCCCAAAATACACACACACACGTAAAAGTAAAATGATAAAAATACCACAAAAAATAATAAATGTATCATAGTATATTAGACGAATGTCCGCACGATGCAGCGACAATGGTAATATCGTCAATGTGATGGTGGCGACATTGCGAGTAGTGTAAGTTATTGAGATTAAAGGTTAGTTATTTAAGAATTAAATGATCGATATTATATATTAATATATTAAGGGTATATTGGGTATATTAAACAAACTAATAGATAATATTAGCTAGACCTAAAGTTATATTGGCAAGGACATATTGGGTATTTCAAAGGTAGAAAGTTAGAAAAGAAAAAGAGTGGATTTGATTTATTAAGGAGTAATGATAATGATAAGTATTATGAAATATTGTATAAATATGTGATGCATTGTTGTGGTAAACTTATTTGTAGATTATTTTATTCATTCTCGTGGTACGAATATCAACTATCATCCCGAATCGATAACTCATCATATAAGGGTAAGTGTTACTCAGAATAAACTACCTTGTCTTAAAGAGCAAGCGTTAACACATAGTAAATCTTCAAGAAAAAAAATAAAATCCCACGGGCATGTTTACCCTATGGTTCAAATTCATGACTTGGGGGTAAAACCCCAAATGCATGTACATTTACCAGTAAAAGAAAATATTTTTTTAACAATTAGTAATTTAGTATACATACCTGTAAAATTGTTGCTAATGCTATATGAACATTGATGACTCTAAAAGATGGATGTCAAAATTTGTTTTTCACAAAAAGGTGGAAAACAAATTGTTCAATCATGCTAATAAGGTTCGGGTAGCTAGTATAACATTTCATTCCATGAAAGTATGTATTAAATTCAACATATGCATTACATCCAAATTTACTCTTTTACATAAAAGGAACAAATAACAAATAAATGTTACATTTATAAATATAAATCATGATCTGTTTGAACCATTACGTTGATTGACCATATATGGTGGAGAAAGTGAAATAGAGTGCTTCCATTAAACCCCGGTTGATCATGGAGACAAATCAACAAACTTATCAATTGCTCAATCGCCGACAACACTTTAGATCAACCACAAAGTTGCATTGTTGACATTTGAAGATCATTTCATATTCCAACCTAGCAGAACATAAACCGTGACTCTTGATTCCTTGAGCGAACAAGAGAACATTGTGAATACCTCCAAACTTTATATTAACAAACTCATAAATTACATAAGAATGTATGTTATATCTAGCTCTTTCAAACTCAACTATTAGCGGTGCACAAGATGAATGAATTGATTGGACACTGGTAGAAACTCCTCCTCACAAACTTCACAATAGTATTCACCTTTATGATTTTCAACTGGGAAGTAGCTCAGGCTCAGGGGGTGCTTGTCACACTTGTGCTTAACTTCACGTGGCAATAACAAAGCACAGTTGACAGAGGAATGAAAATGGATCACCATTATTAGTTCTTAATACACATAGGCGGCAAAACTTTGGGTAATGATTTTGCTTATGAACCCTTGATAGGATATGACCAGGATTATTTTTTCAGGAATGAACGCACATTTAACATCAATATGATAGTCACATTGTAAACAACTATAGGCAAATCACACATTACAAAAAAATATGGAGAAACACTTATCAGGGACGTTTGGATGGAATTTGAGTTTTTGCAGTTCTCATCTTCATTATTGGCACACTTGTAAAATGGCATACTTGTGATCGGTCTGATACATCCATTGCATAACAGTTCAATCTTCTTCATTGGGTTATGACAAGATACAACATTGGTTCTTGAAGAGGTTGGCTTTATTGTTATCTTAAATACTCATTCATTTAAATTAAAAAATTACTTAATTATTTTATATAAATTATTATTATTCAATTTTTTATATAATAGAAATTAGATACACTAAACGAGTTAGAATAATCCTAAGTAAAATTATGTAGATTAAGGATTTACCGAAAGATGAGATGATGGACATGAATGGTTATTCTCTTGATGTTGCGCAATCCAGATGAGTATAGTACCTGCATTTCTCGCATTTATAAATCCAAAGGTCCTTGTTTTCCAAAAACTCGTAACATACCCTACACCTAGGATGAAATTTAGGTCGGAAGGAATAACAAAGAATGAGGGGATGGTTATGAGATATAATATTGTTTGTAGTCTCTTGAATTCTCAATGTTTTTGGTAGGAAAACACAATCACTATGAATGCAATAGTTGAAACAAGTGGTACACAAATAAAAAGTTCCCTTATGTTTTTTTCCACAACCATTACACTCGGACAAGATTGGTTTAAGTATAGCCGCCAAGGGGTGCCTATGGCTAGGGTGGTAAATGAGCCGGTCTTCTATTGATGCCTTAACACAGTTAGCATGAATTTTAAAATCACAATTGTAACACTCGTAAAAAAACCCAGATCTATCAGATGTTCCACATAAAACACAATACCATGTTCTGAACGTATAAGCATAATGTGAGAGGGTAAGACTATGATGGTGTGATGTATGTTTTAACTTTATAGGAAGATCTCCACAAAACTTATGGAGTGAGTAGTCACAGGATTGAGTACACTCATAGTAATATCTATGAAACCAATTGATTTCGAGCACATCGTTGACATTGAAAGTCTTTATGTGTACTTAAATCATGATCACCATCATCGTCATCATATTCTTCTTCATAATGTAGAAAATTGGGTTGCAAATCTACGAGATGGAGTGGATGCTCATGTTGAGAAAGTCTGCCCATTTTTATGTTTATCTCTAACGAGCGAAGGAAGGAACTGTTATGTGGTTTTGCTACTAATTACGAAGGAGTGTACTACAGATTGTTTGTTTGGAAGGAAAGTGTGTAAAAATCTGATAGAAAAATTGTAATGGAGCTTGAAATTTGTGTGATGAGATTATTTCTCACTAAGTAAAGATCAAAATGATCGTGTATATCCTTACGTGCTTCACAAGGTTTGAGTATACCTTTAGAATAAAGCAAAGTTAAAATCATAAAGTGAAGTATACTAAACTTGAGAAGTTAGAAAAGAACATCAACTAGAACGCATTCATATACTAAACCGTCATAAAAATGAAAGTTACCCAAAAATGTTTTCACGACCAGACCGGATGTCGAATCGCTTACTGGTCCACCGGTTGAAAAACCGGATAACGTCATTAATATAATATAAAACTATATAGAAAAAACACTGAGAAAATATAAATAAGTACGGTGATTAGTATTTCTTGATTTCTTCCCATGCAATGCATTTAGAACTACATACAAAAAGTTAAAGTAATTCTAGAATTTAAACGGAACTACTTAGATTAGAATTTTGGTTGTCATAAAAGTGAACTTTGCGATACTGTTTACTTTTGTTGGCAGCCATAGCTGGAATGTTTTTGCCACATCAAACCTTAGGTAGGGTGTGTTTTGTGTTGCAAATGTGTGTCAAATGTCTATGTTCTGAAATAGACATAACACAAGATTTATTTACACCTTTCAAAAGTTTGGCACAAGGAAAAACAGGAAAGATAGTAGAATCATACGCAAAGCAAAAATTGCAGACAATGGAAGCCTAAGGAATTCCTAGAATTTTGACCTTTTTTTTGTTCCTGAAAAATTATAAGTTCGCCTTTTTGTTTTCTTTTTTTTTGAAATTGGAGGTGTGAATCTTTAAATTCTGTTCATATAGTCATTGTGTTGTTCATCATGATTCCATTTTTTTTAGTGGATGATAGATAGAAAGAAAGGGAAATACTTAATGACATGCCACTTTGAAGATGAAATTTATTCTTTTTGGTACAACTATAAGTAGTTATTTAATAAACCATTGGGTAATAGCCCAGGGGCATTAGCCGCCACTTTCCAGGGGAGGTCTTGGGTTCGAGTCTTGCCAAAGGCAAACTTGAGATAATCAGAGGATTATTAAGTGGTTGAGAATTACCTGGACACTAGCCTGGCTGGGGGATTAGTGAGTACCAAATAATGCATGAGATCAGGGGTTTCCATCCAATTACCTTTTTTTTTTTTAAAGTAGTTATTCAATATGACAAACTTGAACTCGTCTAGCAAATAAATCATTGGCACCAACTCTTTTTGAGCTCGTCACTTCAGGGAATCATGCTTCTAGTCAAAGTGGAGAAGAAAAGAGGACTAAAGGGATGGGGAGTTGGTTGACCCAGGACTCGAATGCGTTGTTAAACCAATTAATTTTTTGTTTTTTGTTTCTCTATAATTTAATACTGATATATATAATAGTGGGAAAGAAGTAATATTAACATGAGTGTGTCATGTAATGTGTAAGTAAAGAAAAAGTGATGTGATTTTGATGATACGATGACGATGAGGAAATTACTGTTACGAGAGACATTCTTATCACGAGTCACCTCAAATATAAATAATAAAAAACAAAAACTGAAATCTAAATAATTTATTTCACAAAAAGGCTCTTGCTTATTGGCACAATGGCACTTACAATTTAGGGTGTTGATGGGTCGGTTTATTTGGGTTTCGGGTTATTCGGTTCGGGTTATTCGGGTTTTGAAGAATTATAAATTAACCCGTAAACCAAACCGAATAAGATTTGGGTTATTTGAGTTTGGGTTGTTCGGGTTCGGGTTTTTTGGATTGGGTTTTGGGCGAACCAAATAGAATGTGATTTAATTTACGTGCAATTTAGAATATTTTGTTGGTTACGCAACATTGTAGCAATATAATTTTAATTTCAAAAACTTGAATAATAGTGATATTCATGTATCCAAAAGTGTTGAAACACTTTTAATTATGCGTCTTTTGAATTCTTTCATAAAAAGATGATTATATTATCACAAGAAAAGTTATAGACAAAACAAATAAATTACAAACCATATAAATATAATGAAAACTATTGATATTAAATATATTATTTTTGACAATATATAAATTCATGTTTTTATCATTTGATATATTTATGTATTTTTAAACATTCATTATTATTTAACCTTGTACGCTTTTAATTTCTATAATTGAAAATTTAATATTCAAATAATATATACTTTAAACAAATTTGACGTGTTATATTAGTATATATAAAACAGATAAACATCTTATTCGGGTTATTCGGGTTGACCCAAATTATAAAATTTTCACCCGTAACCCAAACCGATTAAGCTTTGGGTTATTCGGGTCAACCCAAACAGCGACCCGTAAACCGAATAACCCAACCCGTTTCACCCAAACCCATTTGGGTTGCGTCGGGTTATTTGGGTTTGGTTATTTTCAACACCCCTACTTACAATGATATGAAATATTTTTCCATTACGTGGCATGCTATGTATATGTTTTCTTCAACATATATATAGGTTCATTGTATCCAAGCATATGTTGTAATTTAACAAGCACCAATTAAAAACATAAAATGGAGAAACTCAATTTTGCTCCTAAAATCTGTTTGTGCAAAAACATGTAGTGAGATCTTGTTTCGTCGGAAATACATGTTGTCTTTCTTATGCAAGCTAGAGATTGAAATAGTATTCCGACTTGTCTATCATTTTCGATCACTTTTAATACTCAATACGAATTATATAATTGGACCTAGCTTACCGACTACTTGAGAGATAAAATTCTTGAATTGTTTGTCTAGAGACAAAAGATAAAAAAAAAAGCAAGCAATAGACACTACAACAAAAATTTCATTTATTTATATCTACTTTAAAGAAGTGTGAATAAATTTTTTAATATATTTACACTTAAAAATGTTTAAAAAGTATACACATGTAAAAGTGTGAAAAAATTTGAAAAAATATAATTTTTTCACACTTATATGTGTGAAAAAAAAAATTCACACCTAAAAGTGTGAACAAATGTTAAACATATTCACACTTAAAAGTGTGAAAGTTAAATTGTAACACCTAATTTCTTCACACATTTCTTTTGTGAAGAAATTTGGTGTTACAAATTAATCCTTACACTTCTAAATGTGAACAATTGATATAATTTTTGTTGTAGTGAGAATATCATAATAAAATCCAAAACACTTGTCAAAAGAATAACGTACGTATGTCGTTACATAATATCGTTCATTCATGGCCACAAAATTTGCATGTTTGACAGATAAATAAAATTCCCTAATGGGGTGTGTGGTTCAAAAAGTGTCATACGATAATGCTAAGGCAAGAATATGATTCGAAACTCTATTAGGAGATAGATCTTGAAATTTCTTCTTTTATCTTTACACAAAATTAAATTATAAAAAAAAGTATTATTACCCTTACACATAAATCCACAATATGATAGCTACAAACTCTTTTTCACACTTTTTCCCATAATTGAATGCTTAAATATGTTATTTTTCCTTTTAACACTAAACAAATCTACATTATTCCTATTCTATTTAATACAACAAAAAAACATGATTATCAAAATTTATACCTTAGTCTTCTCCCCAAGGAATATACTCTAGGTTAGGGGTACACTTGGCACCCTTAATCTCCTCCCTTAATCTCCTTTTTTAGGCCTAAAGCTCTCTCATAATTAATCCTCATATTATAGAGCATTTTCTCCTAATATATTGTGGAGTTCACGAGGTTATCCCGATAATTTGGCTGATTAAGCGAGATTCCAAGTTGTGTTTTTGACAAATGCTAACTCATAACACCCTTATCTATCAAATACGTATTATATATTACTCCTATGATCATTAAATTAAAGTCATAGAAAATATTAGTATCATTAATTCATTATATATTTAAGGTATAATGGCATACGAATGTAACCACCTATGACAAAATGGTTATGTAATGTAGTGATCTACTCGGGTGGCTATGTAATGTATGCTGTTGAGTCAAGGATTCGCTGACCAGACTTGGTCGCTGACGTGAGTCATCAGCAAGTTATCAGCGAGTCAATGACTCTCGTCAGCGGGTGGTTTACTTTCCAAGTTGTGTGTCAAGGCGGGAAGTTTTCAAACCACAAGAAGACAAGAAGTCACATGGTGGTTCTTCCAACTGAACATTACCTTATATGGCAAAGGTACAGTTGGGACCAAAACAAGGGTTTTCTCTTTCATACCCGTTTTGGTAAAGAAGACAAAGGCTCCTGGATCCAAGTACAACGAGCCTATGAGAAGTCGACAACCACCATTCTATCACGATCATTGTAAGGCTGTGTTGCCCTAATTCCTCCCCTATATAAAGCAACACAGCCGCATCATTTATACTTTGTGTTTGTCACCACAAAGTGTGTGTCACTTTATTTTCTCTCTTGAAATTGCTTAAGTTTATAGTGTGTCTAGACTTAGCAATTATTTAGTTCATTTGTATTCTTGTAAGACAAGTTGTAATATCGACCATGTATTCATCGTTTAATCAATGATACATATGATTAGACTTGCTTAGATATTTGCATTTGAACTTATTCTTGTTCATGTTCTTTACTTTCTGTTCTTACATTCTTGTCTAGATTATTTATATTATAAGTGTGCAAATCCTGGACTGTCATGGAACAAACATGGAACCAACTCAACCTGTTCACAGCAACCCTCAGAAAAAGTTCCTGCCTGGAGTATGGAGGTTACTTTTTTCTCATGTCATTCAATGCCTTGGTGGGAACAGTGGGTCATTTGATCAGGCCACTGCTGCCCAGATGCAGATGATATATGCACTGGCAAATGGTCGTTTCATTGACTTTGCCAGTGTCATCTTTGAAGATCTAAAGGCAAAAGTTCTTGTCAAAAATAGATCGAGCTCAGTGCCCTTCACTCGGTTTCTCTCGCTGATTTTCAAGCATGAACTGAAGGAAGAATATCTTCCAAATGGTGCTACTGTCTTTTTCGCACCACGGATTGCCAGCACAGTGTACAAGGTACCTGCTTGTGACACTGAGGTGTTTGATGCTAAATATGTTGTGCTTCCTCCGGCAATGAAACAGGTACTTTACTCCACCTATCCTGATGTATATAAAAAGCGATCCTCTGGAGCTGGCTCGCTGGAAAACCCCCCAGCAGCCTCCAAAGCTCCCAAAAAGACCAACAAAACACAAGCTACATCTACTTCCACTTCACCTCCTGCTGATGTCCCAAAACAGAAGCAGCGAGTACCAAAGGGCTTAACCACAAAGGCTAAGACGTCCTCACAGCCCAAGGACATTAGAAACCCAGCCGGCCCATCAGCAGCCTCAAAAAAGGTTGCTGACGAGAAAAAGGGTAACAGCAAGCAGCCACCTCAATCTTCTGTAGGAGAGGTTGGTGAAGTACAAGGGTCACCCCAGCCCACTAGAGTTGAGTCTACCACTCAAATAATTCCTTCCTCTTCTCAACCCTCTGAGTCGTTGTCAGCAGCCAGATCACAGGTGATGCTAGAGACAACACATTCTACGGCCGATGACGTTTCAGTGGTACAACACACTGAGACAGAGGCACCAAATTCCCCAATCCCTTTAAATTTTTCTCTGGATAAAAGGCAGGTGCAGGTTGGTGAAATTGAAAATGTTGGTTTGGGTGAGAATGCTGAGGTGGATACCAGCATTGAGGAAAGAGAAATTGTTGAAGGAAATGTTGATTTGGGTGATGCTGAAGGTGCTGGTGATGGGGATGACGAAGTTGATGATGTTGTAACGGTTGATGAGGAAAGTGATTTAGAGTTGGGTGATATTGTGGCAGATGATTTCCAGCTTGACTCTTATAGTCATGCTGATGAAATAGAAGCAAGTGACATGGAGGTTGATGAAAATGATGATGCTGCTGTTGGTGGTGAAAATACAGCAGCCACTGATGGAAATGATGATGCTGGTGCTGCTGAAAATGCAGCAGCCACTGATGAAAATGTTGCTGTTGATGCTGCTGCTGGTGAAAATGCAACAGTTACTCTTACTGCAAGACCTAAAACTCCTCCAAAACAACCAGTGAACACCATGCTATCTTTGGGCATGCCTTCCTCTATCCAAGCTGTTCCTGGTTGCTCCTCTAAACTGCCAACATTTGTCGAAATATCAAGCAGGTACTGCAGGTTATAGTCGTCAAAGGTTGTTCCGCTAGCCCGAAGAAGATCTGCGAGGCCACAGATGATCCAGGGGCTTTTTGTTGATCACCAAGTTATTCTGAGGGATTCCGCACCTCAAGATAACTGGATCAAGCTATTGACGATCCGTACCAGGGGACTTACAATTGGTATCAGAGCCTCTTGGTTTAATACCGGAAGGTTATAGCTTGTTGGCGATAGACAATATTGATTTAGGGTCGTTTAGACGTGATTCTTTCACGAGTTTATGACCAGAAATCTTGTTTGTGACCTCGATTTGTGTTTGCAGCAGTCGAAGGTGTTATTGTTGGTGTTTAGGGTTTTGAATTCAAGAGATATAAGGATTCCAGCAGCCGTTGCGACCTCGCGGGCTCATATTACCTCATCCAGCTCGTATTGCGACCTAGGTAGCTAATTACGACCTCGCGAGTTCAATTGCGACCTCGTGTTTCGTTTGCGACCTCGTGAGCTCTTTAAGACCTCGCCAGTTCAATTACGACCTCGAGTAGTTAATTGCGACCTCGTTTTTCTTCACGACCTCGTGAACTTTTACGATCTCGTTTTTATAAACAGTTCGTGAATTTTGCTAGCTCGGAGAAAATGACGTCTCAATTACCCGCAAATTATCAATCGTTGCTGAATCAACTAATTTTGATGGATCACGAAACCGGAAAGGCCAACTCACCGCCCAAGTTGATAAGCCTTGATAGATATTTCAGTTGGAAGGGCAGATTCGAGTCATATTGCAGATTAATGGATGTGAGGATGTGGATATGTATTGTTAATGGTTATGTTCATCCCACTGTGCAAAATGACAAAGAACCTACTGGTTCAGGTGGTGGAAAAGCAGCTTCGTATGAGCAAATGACTGTCGATCAAAAGAAAGATTACGAAGCAGAAAGTAAAGCTTTAGGATCACTCTGAATGGCTCTCCAAGGGGAATTCTTGAACTTGTTTGAAATGTATGATAGTGCAAAAGGCTTATGGGATGCACTCAAAGAGCATTGTGAAGGTGATGATGATCTCAAGAAGAGAAGGAAGGATTTGCTGAAGAAGCAGTATTATGTCTTTACTAGCTTCATAGATGAACCTCTTGATGAGATTTTGATTCGTTACAGTCATCTGCTGGTTGAGCTTGCATATTTTGGGTACAAACCTGACCCAGAAGATGTCATCGAGAAGTTGTTGGAAGCACTTCCAGTTAAGTGGGAAGGGTTTGTCACTTCAATCCAACAAAATCCCGAATTCAGCTCATGGACTCTGGATCAGATCATTCGAAAGCTGAGAGGTCAAGACATGAAACGAAAGTCGAAGGAAGCAGGTAGCAGTGATTTTGTTCAGCGTCCTGAACTTTATCATAGCAAATCAAGCGCTCCTTCTGCAAAATCTTCAAGTGGAGGGATTACTGCCTTCTATAGTGGAGATGATGATAAGATGAAGATGTCAACGAATTCTGATAGCAACTTGATGTATGTAACTTCTCCAGAATCGGCTATTATAGTGCATAATGGGGTTCAGAATAGTAGTTCTCCAAGTTCGGGTTACACAGGGATGCCGATGAGCATAAGATCTGCTGAGGGACAATTGGGCATGCTCGCTTCATTTGTGTCTGCTCATGAAAAGTTAATTGGAGGAAAACTAACTGATCCTGATTTGGTTAGGGAGGATTACAAGCAAGTTGATCCAGATGACTTGAAAGAAATTGATCTGAACTGGCAATTAGCTATGTTAACATTGAGAGTTCAGCGTTTCATAGATAGAACCGGAAGGAAGGTTGTGAATGGCAAAGTAGGGTTTGACAAGACCAAGGTGAAGTGTTATAACTGTGATGGTTTTGGACATTTTGCAAGAGAGTGTCAGAGGCCAAGACGGGATAACAATTCAGCAACAGGTCGTCAGAACTTCAATCAGAGTGGTTCTATAGTGAGTCAGAATTCCGGACATCAATATGCTAATACTGGGAACTGAAGCTCAGGAGAAGCGGACAACTCAAGAGCCTTAGTTGTTCAATCTGATGGTACATATAATTGGGGTTCAACTAGTACCGATGATCAGAATCATGCATTCATGGCAATAATTCAAGAGCTTGATGAAGAAATGAATGATCTTGCAGATAATTCATTTGATCCTATGGTATGTGGCAATGATCATGATAGTGTTCATCAGAGGGTAGAAGAGGAACCTGAATCATCAGAACCAGTAAGAGCTGAGAGCGAAGATGTCGCCAAAGCTGAGACAAGCTTGATGGCACATCTTGAAGGTGTTGAACATAAGGAGCCACTAAGGAGAACTAAAGGATTATGGTTTGTCGATAGTGGATGTTCAAGACATATGACTGGTGACAAGAGACTGTTAACAGAGTTTACACCTGTTAAAGGATCTGATGTTAGTTTTGTTGATTCCAAAGGCGGAAAATTTCCGGGGTTGGGAGAGTTGTAAAAGGAAGCGTTTTAATTGATAATGTTAATTTTGTTGAAAAACAGGATCAGGACCTTTTGCCAGGCGTATCAATGTCTAAGAAGGACTTAGAAAAAGAAAAAGTCTATCTTACTCATTATACATTAAAGGGTAGTGATCGAGTTTTTACCGAGATGGAATTTTCAAGATTTTGCTTTCCTCGGGTTTTGATAGACAAGGTATGGAGTGTAGAAGTTAACATGGAGGATCGCAGCTGTGATCGTCCGAAAGTTGTTCCTCTTGTGTTAACTCCTGAACAAGAAGAGATTTGTAGGTCTCATGAACAAGCTGTCAAGGACTTTGAAGATGTGTTAGATGAACAGAAGGAAAAGATCCATGAAACACATGATCAATGTTCCAAGAAGAATTCTTCTAACTAGTTTATATTTATTTTGTAATAAACAAAGTACTATAGAAGATCATGTTTAGATGATTATCTATAGTACAGATTCTCATACTTTATGCTTTATTTTTGTTGTTGGTTATGATATATGTCAGTTCCAGAAGTGCACTAGTTTAATCACAGGGATGAAGAAATTGGTGTTCTTGAGGAAGTAGACATCAGTGGATGTTTGTCTTAGGGGAGAGATCAGATTACATAACAGCAAGTGAATACTCATTCACCGGATCGGTATATCACGGTTAGGTTTTCCTTTGTACTCTCATAAAGACAGATTGTAAATTCACCATATCCATTACCAATAATCCTGTTAAGCACAGTAGGACTAAGCACATAGACATAAGGTTTCATTTTATACGTGATTGTGCTGAAAAGAAATTAATAGTCCTAGAAAAAGTGCCGAGTGACTTTAATTTAGCTGATCTGTTTACTAAGGCTTTCGACCGAACTCGTTTTGAGTTGTTAGTCCAATTGATTGGAATGAGAAATCTATAGTGACAGTGTCTCTCAAAGGAACTATGTAAAATGAGTCAGTGTTTGTGTCGTAATGTATGTGTGTCATATAGTGTCAGAAAAACAAAATAAAAATGTGAAAAATCAGAAAAGAAAAAGAAAATAATAAAAGGAGTAAGGTCACTGCATCAAGACGATTAGACGTGACGATACTTTAGCTTTTAAGCCTACTTAATTGTACTTTAAAATGCTCAGTTCAGTGATACCATTATATGATGTATCGATAGGCACAAAGTACCAAGGTTTCCTTATAATCTGAACTTAAATGTATACAATGTTCTTATGGGAAACGAATTCAGATATATGGCTGAGAATGCTTGTTCTTAAAATAGACAAGTCCTTTAAATCTTATGAAAGATCTTGCATTGTAATTATGTATATTTGGTCTTTATATAGAAGGTCTCGGGTACATATATGTGTATGTATTGCTTTTTCGGATGTATATTTGTGACAAGATATGCAAATATCAAAATAAATCTGTTGAAAATATGAAGCTAATGTGGCCTTTGAGATTCGAACAAGTAAGTCCTTGGGGTGTCTTTGTATACCTAGCCTACCTAAAGCTTCCAACTTGGGATAGGTTGTCAGAAAGTTCGCTACACAGGTCTCATCGAAAGTCACGGGTTTTCATAAGTGCTTAAAAAATAATGTCACAAATATGCAAGTACTTGGCATTATGCAATGTTGAGTATATTTCCGTACGTGAGTCAAGTTAAGTCGCTTTGCGCGTGAGGAATCACCGACCTGTCACCGCTAACTTGATTCTTAAAGACTTTCTCACTTTATTCACCAAATGTCTTAATCTTAGTGCTTGTGTCGATTGTGAGAGTGTATCTGAATATGGGGCACATAAGTTCGCAAACATGATTAAGTGACATATTAGGCTACTCGGGTTACATGGTGACTGTCCTTGGCCAGGGTATATCGAAAGTGTCACAAACCAAAAAGGAAACTGGAAGTACCGAGTGTTTAAGAGGACAAACATATTGGTAATCATTTTTGGATCACTGTTCATAACTAATAATAAGAGAATTATTTCTCGCTAGTAGGCTTCTGTAACATGCTAATTTGA
>CM067175.1:55659443-55729443 GCA_034093135.1 Erigeron breviscapus | reverse complement strand
TGTGATAAATATCGGTAGAATGATAAGACAGGGATCTTAAGATTCTTACTTTTGAACCAAATTAAGACATTTTGATAGTTCGGTTCAAGTGCTTGAAGATTTGTAGTTCTAGACTAAGATAATGTCATATGTTTATGACTTATGATAGTAAAGAATAACAAATTTGGAGAAGAAAATGAAGAATGTAGTTCTAGATTAAGTCGTTACAATCGTATATTATAGTGATGAAATAATGAAGAATAACATTATCATTTTTATCTCGTTTATGTGTTTTGTTAAACAGCTTCTTGTGCAGGGAATACATGTCAGTAAGTTGTATTTTATATGTTTTGTCTGAAGATGTTGATCATAATCAGAAGAAACATTTTTGGAGACAAAGAATTGCTTTTGAAATAGGTTCCATGTTCCTGAAGTTTGTGATTCAAGTTTCAAAGTTTCTGGTTTTCATGGGAGTCAACTAGTTCAGGATTGATTGTTGGAAATTTTACCTCTCTATTACATGCCGGTTAGGCAAGGCGAGCAGGGACTCGAGATATGCTTAATTCGGAGAGATTTATTGTTGAGGGGGAGAACTACAACAAGCAATGGTGCATTAGTTGATTGTTATGACGATACAGAGAGTTTGAAGTTTGCTTCTCAAATCTGAAGTTTCAGAGGATCAAAGTTTCGGGTATGGCAATTATATTTTGTTGTCTCGAAATTTTTTTCAGTATATTTGCAGAGAAGTCAATCCAAAGGAAGGGTTTCTAAGTAAAAGACTGAAATATTCAAGACAATGCTAAGAACTTCAAGATGTTAATAGCAAGGTCATTATTAGTTGAAGATCTTAGATATAGAAATAATTTTATTTTAATATGAAAGATTATCAACTATGTTAGTAAAACCTTAGACATATGTAAATGTAGAAGGTTATGTGAAACCTTAGACATAGACATTAAGTGAATGTAGAAGATTATGTGAAACCTTAGACATAGACATTAAGTGAATGTAGAAGGTTAAATAAATCCTTAGATATAGACTTAATGTGATTGAAGAAGATTAAGAAAATCTTAGTCATAGACGTTAAGTGAATATGAAAGGTTATTGACTATATTATGCCTTAGACATAGAAATGTCATGTTTGAATGTGAAAGGCTGCATAGTTAATATTTTATGCCTTAGACATAGATATATTTTTTGAATATGAAAGGTCTTTGCTACCTTAGACATAGAAATGTCATATATGAATGTGAAAGGCTTAAGCATTGATTATTTAGATCATATAGTTATGAAAACATGTCATAAATTGAGGAGAAGTACCTAGTCAATTGTGTTTTCATAAGAATATGAAGTATTTAATCAATATTTTTTTATCATAGTTATGTATCCCAGTCATAAATTGAGGGGGAGTACATAAGAATGATAGTGGTTATAATGATTAGTCATCGTTATACTTCCTAGTCATAAATTGAGGAGAAGTACCTAGTCAATTGTGTTTTCATAAGAATATGAAGTATTTAATCAATATTTTTTTATCATAGTTATGTATCCCAGTCATAAATTGAGGAGAAGTACCTAGTCAATTGTGTTTTCATAAGAATATGAAGTATTTAATCAATATTTTTTTATCATAGTTATGTATCCCAGTCATAAATTGAGGAGTACCTAGTCAATTGTGTTTTCATAAGAATATGAAGTATTTAATCAATATTTTTTTATCATAGTTATGTATCCCAGTCATAAATTGAGGAGAAGTACCTAGTCAATTGTGTTTTCATAAGAATATGAAGTATTTAATCAATATTTTTTTATCATAGTTATGTATCCCAGTCATAAATTGAGGAGAAGTACCTAGTCAATTGTGTTTTCATAAGAATATGAAGTATTTAATCAATATTTTTTTATCATAGTTATGTATCCCAGTCATAAATTGAGGAGTACCTAGTCAATTGTGTTTTCATAAGAATATGAAGTATTTAATCAATATTTTTTTATCATAGTTATGTATCCCAGTCATAAATTGAGGAGAGTATAGAATTGGAGGTATAAGAATGAAGAATCAATTTTATAACTGGTTAGAAATATGAATTGTTACAAGTGGTACAGATTCGGGAAAGCTAAATTCGAGAAAGGTTTGGAAAGATTGATCGTTGAAAAGTTAAAGAATTTTGTGTAAGTTTATTAACTTTTCAGGTTAAGACGAAGATCGAGGAAAAGATGAAAATTTGATGCTTACAGGTTTGATCTTTTAAATTTTCATATTTCCAGGAAGTTCGTGGTAATCGTTGATCAATTATTCAGAAACTTTGACGAAATTTTGATTTTAAAGTGTGCAGGAGGTAATTACGACCTCGTAATTGCAAGAAGCAGAATACGACCTCATAATTGGTCGATTGGGCCTTGTGCAGATACGACTTCGTAATTGGGCCGGGTTGACCCAGATTCATTCGGGTCAAGTGGGTATATAAACCCATTTTAGCCAAACACAACCTCACATTTTATTTTATCAAAATATAGAATTACGACCCCGAAAATACTACTTTGCTACCCCGAATTTGATTTGATAGATACAATTAGATCGAGAGTTTTTGATTGATATTTTTGTGTTCATCTCGAAATTCTGAATCTAGGTATACTATCTAATCGTAATATAGTTATCCATGCAACAAGAAAATCAAGAAAAAGGGTTTCGAAATTTTCGAATTGGGTTTCCATATTTTCTTCGATTTTGATGTTTTCTGGGTAAAACTAAGGGTTGGGGTATCTTTATCGTTTGAATACGAGTATAAAGAAACAATTTTTACCAGTTTTGGTTGGGTAAATCGTGAAATCGCGTTGGGGAAGATGAACAGTGTGACGGACTCGTAAAAGTGGGTTTGCTAGCCCAGATTTGCGACCTCGTAAATGTCAATTTAATTTTGACTGGTTTGACTTTCGGAATACGATGCCGATTTACGACCTGATCAAATACGTAGCCAAATTGGAAAATACGACCTCGTATTTTAGAGTTTGGTTGACCGTATTTTGACCTTGAAATACGACCTCGTACAGGGATACGACCTCGTATTTTTGACTTAACAGATTTTCAAAAGTTTATTCTTATAAATATTTGAAAATGAGTTAATTTTTATACTTAACTTAATTACAGGGATAATTTAAGTTAATTTAACAGATTTTCAAAAGTTTATTTTAATAAAGATTTGAAAATGAGTTAATTGATTCTTAACTAAATTACAGAGATAATTTATGTTATGTTGTAAATTACAGGGATAATTTATGCTTTTGACTAAATTACCGGGATAATTTTAGTTGTGTATGTTATGCATATGAATTTTTATGTCTATTTGAGTAATTAATTATTTGTTATTGATTACAGAAATGGCAAGAAATTTCATAGCAGGTCATAATTATGTGATGAACTTCGATGATAATCAGGAAGGAACGACTTATTATCACGAGATATTTGCCTTCTTCAGAAGATCAAGGATTCATCATGTTCTTACACATTCTCCAGTCATATATTTAGATTATCTCAGAGATTTCTGGAATAATGCTGACTGTGTGAAGGCAGGAGATGTGTATATCTTTCATACCATAGTTGTTGGGCAGCAGATACAGTTCACAGCTGCTGATCTCATTAACATTCTTAATCTGGGCACAGTTGAACAAGAAGGTGGTGCTACAGGTCTCACCAAGTTCAGACATGAAGTCATTCAAGGTGCTTTCAGAAGAATGGGGTTTGCTGCAGATATGTCAAGTAAAACTCTGTTCAAGAAGGGTTTTTATGGCAGGTGGAGGTATCTTGCGCATGTGTTGCTGGTTAGTTTAAGCAACAAGAAGTCTGGTTATGATACGTTGAACCAGGAAGCCCAAGCACAGATGGTGGGCTTGGTATTTAACAAGCCGTATAGTTTCTTGAAATTCTTCTTCGATGAGATGAAGAAACAGATCACAACCATGGGAAAGAGGAGGTTTTTGATGTATCCTCGGTTCGTGATGATGATAATCAATGCTCGACTTCCAAATCTACCTGCTGTAGAAGAAGTGAAGCAAGTGAGCTCGATCATCCGACGTGGTTATGATGAGTTTGTGTCTCGATACCATAATGATCCAAATGCTCAAGATGTAGCATTATTTGGTGCGATCATCAATGCTAACTACATAACACCTACTGATGGGGTCATATCAGCTTATGAAGGGCCTCAGCCAGAGGGTGGTGAAGCTGCTGAGAATGTTGAGCAGTTACATGATGTAGTGGTTCAGGTAGATGCACCAGAAGAGCCTGAAGTTGTTGTACAGGTTGCAGATGATGTGATAAACCAACCTGGAGCCAATCCTGAGATTGTAGATGATCTATTAGAGCAAATAGGTGATCCAGAGGGTGATATTGCTCAAGTGCAAAGGTACAATGCCAATGCTGATGACCTAGTAGATGTGGACCTTGACCAAGACATAGATGATTATGTAGCTGAAGCTGCAGTTGGTTCTGAAGCAGTTAGAGCTAGTGGGTCAGGTACTGAAGAAGCTAGTGGGTCAGGAGCGGGTCAGGCTAGTGGATCTGGTGTGAATGCTGAAGGTAGAGGAAAGGCTGTTGCTGATGTTCAAGTAGACAGAGAGCCTTCTATCCATTCTGATGATGATTCTAGCAGTGATGGTGATGAAGATCCTTATAGATCTCATGCATTCATCAGAGTTGGATCTAAGATGGTTCCTAAACCTACTGAGGCAACTCAAGGAAGAAGAAGGAGAGAAACGGATGAAGATTGGGTGCCAGAGCAGCCTATGCCAAAGTGAACTAGACTTGTCAGGGAACAAGAGACTTCTGCTGCTGCTGGTGGTTCACAAAGTGTGCCAGTTGTTACTGTTCTTGAGACTACACAACCACAACCACAGCGACAAACAAGTGAAGAAACTAATCTTGGTGATCTGCAGAGACAGATGAATGAGATGAGAGGTTTGATCACTCGTTTAGCTGGTGATCTTAAGGTTGTTAGTGACAAGAATAAGATTCTGGAAGATAAGCTGGGCAAGGCTGAGGTAGTAGTGTCCAGTATGTATAAGATGTATTTGGCTCTAGATGAGAAGGTTATCAGGATGGAAGATGCATTGAAGAAGGGAGTCAAGATCGCTGAAGAAAAATTGCATGATCTCATCGATAACTATCTCAAGGTTAGAGCTGAGAGAGACAGCTTAGGTTGCAGAGGTGATGAGCTGGCTAAGGCAAGGCATGATGATGATCAGAATGAAGATCCAGATGCTGCCAGAGCTACTCAGGAGCTAGAAGAAGGTTCTAGTTTGAGAACAAAGACTTAAGGGGAGTCTAGCCAGGCTGGTGTTGCTGGCAAGGCAGTTTCTGAAGCTCCACAGACTCAAGAACTGGTTGTCACAGAGTTGAAGATGGTAGTTGAGTCTGATGCACCTCAAACCAAACTCCTTACAGAAAATGTAGACGTTGGCCAATTAAATAAGAGTAAGGATTTGGTAGGGCAATCTGATGCTATTGCTCTTGATAATGAGAATGCTAGTGCTCAGGATAGTGAGTCTAAAAAGACTGATTCTACCAATAATACTTCTACCGAGTCAGATTTGCATCCAATTATTGTGCATAGACTGGAGAAGAGGTTGGGATATGATCCACAAGCTCATATGAGATCTAGGGCAGAGATTGCGGATTATTATTATGATCCAGGATCTTTGAGGGATCAAGAGAAAGAACGGTTAGGGTTAACTCATACTCCTTCAGAGTCAGAGTCAGACTCTGATTTCGAGACTGAGACTGAGACTGAGAAGGAGCAGAGCAGGAGCAAGAAGAAAAAGCAGAGGAAGTAGATTAATGACAAAGACAAGACAAAGACATAAGTATGTTAACGTCTAGAAGCTATTGCCAAGGGGGAGTCTGTAAGTGCACGTCTATGTCAATAGCAGTCTAGATTGTTTGGGCTTATATTGTAATATGTCTTTGTAATGTGATTGTCATTAATGAACTTAGTATTATGCATAGAATACTAGATTAAGTTAAGTATTGAATGTATAGTAAATCTGCTAAGTGTGAATTGCGAGTTCGCAATTCACAAAGGAAATGCGACCACGTATTTACAGGGATAAATACGAGGTTAATCAAATAGGTAATACGACCCCGTATTTGCAGGGTCAAATACGAGGCCAATCACAGAATGCGACCTCGCATTAGTGACGGGCTGGGCTGGGTTTGCGAGGCCGATGTGCTGAAGCCCATGTCGGGTGTTACCTATATAAACCGAACCCTAACAGAGTTTAGGGTTGAACATTTGTCGAAATATCAAGCAGGTACTGCAGGTTATAGTCGTCAAAGGTTGTTCCGCTAGCCCGAAGAAGATCTGCGAGGCCGCAGATGATTTAGGGGCTTTTTGTTGATCACCAAGTTATTCTGAGGGATTCCGCACCTCAAGATAACTGGATCAAGCTATTGACGATCCGTACCAGGGGACTTACAACTACCTTCCTATAGTAATAGACTAAAAGTATGCAACTTCAACGTTTTCCCAACCGCTATCATGTATCCCAATCGCTACATAGAATCATGGAAACATATAGACGACAAATATAGGCTAATCCTACGATTTAGCACATATGGCACATAGTGAGTATCTTTCCACCCCCAAAGCATACAACATATAGTAGGGCTACGAAACTCACCTGACGCGAGCAATACAATCCACGGATGCAAGAAAGAGTTTATACGCAATTCAACGCTCACTTCTATCCAAACCTAGAACAATGGAACAAGACATGTGAGAATTGTATCTCACCATACCGCACCTTAGTTTCTGAACGTTCATATGGGTTTCGATTTGTGCACAGGAGTCGGTGACATGAAATTGACTAAGCTAAACGAAAGATCAAGGCTTCAAACTTTACCACAACCCATTACTAGTATAATCAAGCATAAAAATCAACTCTTTTCACAAACCCACTTTCTAAATCAAAAAGCCCTCTTTCAAAACCCTAAATCAAATTAGATTTAGCAAAAACCCAAGGATTTGATCAAGTGTTATGAAAATCTAGTTACCCAAGACATAAACAACATGATTTAAGTATTTAGGGATTAAAGTTTCATACCAAAACCTTCCTTGATGATGAAATCCGAAAATGAGACTTGTTCTTGGACTCTTGAAGCTTATTATTAATACACAATTTCTTAATTAACTTCTTGCCTAAATCTTGATCCAAAACCCGAATTGGAGAAGAGATGAAGGAGGAGGAGAAATGTTCTTCCATTATTAGAGAGATGGAGGAGAGAAAAGATAAGGTAGTGAGAGAAAGAGAAGTAGAGAAATGAGGAGGAAAGGAGTGGTGGGAAGGTTTTTGTTCCACCAAAGCACTCTCGCAGCTATTTCCGGTTTCTCCCGATAAATGATTCGTTTAGTTAAAACTTTTGACTCGAGGCTCGTTCAAATATTTCGTTGACATATTATTATCTATTTCGAAATTACGTTTTTAATGACTATTCATACGCCTACTTTTACCACCAAAAGTTTACTTTATTAAAGTTTGACTCGTTTCAAATTTACTAGTCCCGTTACGTTGACCGGTCAAAACGGCGGATGTTACATCATTCCCCAGTTAAAAGAATTTCGTCCTCGAAATTACGACGATTCTCACTCTCATCAAGGTTCAAATGTCCTTAATGCTACACCCTATCATCATTTGTAGCACGTGATCCCGTTTTGTATCATAGGACAACCCAGGTTTCCATTCACATGTCGTTCACATCCTAATCGTTTCGTCTCACGCACGCCATGATTGATTCCCCAGTTAGAAGAGAACCTCCTCGGACCGATATCTTACTTTGACTCCTTGCGGAATTCCCGAGTTAAAAGAATTCCCCTTCGTTTCTGAACTTTATTTCTTTACTAATCCGATTGGTATGACTCAAGCGTTTACATTTACTCTTGTCAGTATTCACTAGTTTTTAAGTTTTTGTTCATTCTTAGACGTCATCACATACGTATCAAAACGTGTTACCATTGCATTAACAAAACTTAATCCGGTTACACACTAGATTATAGGTGCCATTTAAGGTAAGTTTTTAGTATAACTCATTATATTATTAAAATCGGGTGACGTCGTACGCATCTTCCATACCAAGTGTTGAATTCTTTTGCCATGATTCATCGGACTCCGAGTCATAATTCCACTAACCCAACGGGTTTATTTACACCTTCAAGTATTCAATTTATTGGCTTATCCATATCGCGATTAAAGTCTTGTCCACTCGGATTAACATTAAGTGCAATTAGTTATAGACCGGTAACACCTATTATGACGATTTGACATATAGTCAACGCACTCGTGATGTGTTTCACCCATTGGTTGGCGGCTCATTCACTGAAGCCAAGCGTTTGCTCCCATTTCTGGTCATCCATCTGACAATGGGAGGAACCCTATCCATGACATCCAATCCCGACGGCACCTTCATTTGTGTGATAGACAACGATCTAGCGATCCATTCAAGGTCGAGTAGACTTGAGAATAGCACACTATAAGTACTCAAACTTCTCACATCTCACGTGTGACTCGCACTATGGCACTCACTTGGCCCATCGTATTAGGTTTATCGTTATCATCTCACCTTACTTAACTCGAGCATCGTCCTAAAGTTCAATCTTAGGGGCGTATAATACAACGAGGTTCTCATAATCATATTACAACTATACTTATATTCTCCACATTACTGACTAAGTCATATAATAAACAAGGGGGGATAACTTAGCCTAGAAATTTCTAATCGCCATACCAAATTATACATACAATTGCTCACGAGAACATTTACATCTATGCATGCATCTTCATTTCCTAACTATATATTTCAATAAGCAAGTTAGGCAACAAGATTATGACATATTCAAGCAATTAGGCTAGCATGACAACCTATACATACAATTGCCTCAAATGCCTACCTTTACGCCTGCATTATCAAGTCCTAATGATTTATTCCACCAAGCTAGTTAGCAACAAGATTTGGGCATATTCAACAATTAGACTTGAATGGAAACCATGCATGTTCTATCGTATCCTAACAATTCATTCACATAAGCAAGTTAGGAGGTAAGATTTTGCATGTTCTAACAACTAGTCCCGCATACCAAATCATACATTCGATCTCTCATACATTGGTACAACTATGCATGTAGTAACATTTCTCTATCGATTCGTTCTTATAAGTAAGCTAAAGAATAGGGTTTGAGCATACTCAGACGATTTAACATTTTTACCAATCTTGCTCATCCCGTTGCCTATTGGGTAAGCACATACTCATTCTTTCCTTCTTTCTTTTACACATGCATTACCCATTCCGTTATCTCATACATAAAAACCAATTTTTAACAATATAGTTTTTCCCAAAATCATGCAATGAAATTAGCATGTTAAATTCGTTCATATAATCGTCCACCAACTAATACATTTTACCCTTGCATCACCTAATATATTACTTCATGTAATACAATTCATGTCTAAACGTTTCATACAAGTTCAAGTCCACATACTATTCAACAATACATCCTCATTTATAATATACGAGTGTTAGGATACTTACATCATCATCAAACCCTCACTAAGGGTACACATCAACACGTTCATAACATGGTGTCCTACCAACTTATACATACGTTTACACATCATAATATCAACTTTACGTTACAACAAAGTGATTCATACACAACATACACATCCATAAATATCATTCACAACAACGTTATGCCACAAACGTGGACTTAAGCGTTATGCCACCAACATGGACTTAATCGTTATCACAATCATATACATACATATACTAATCGTCAAAACGTTAGAGGGGGAGAACTATCATACAAGTTCTGAACAACTCATCAACGCGTTTAATTCAAATAACAACAACGTTTACAACATCTACGAGGTACTCAATACCTTTTACTCACATATACAATAACGAGTAGATAGCCACCTAACGAAGCCACCACAACAAGGTGAGCTTAACGAGGTCACAACAACAACAACAATGTGAGCTTAAACATCAAACATACAAAACAACAAGCCATTCCATCATCAAATTTTCCAACCATAACATAAACACATACAAAGCCCTAAACAATGCGGTTAAAGTATAGTCCGAATCTAACTCCTACATCCAATCTACTAGTGGTGTATGTATACAGGGTGTACCAGCGGCTAACCCTCCACACCCCTAGCATATTAGATGCATGTCGGGATTCGGTTCCGATATGCCTTCTAGGTATTGGTTGAGTATGTATACAGGGTGTACCAGCGGCTAACCCTCCACCCAACCAACACCCATTAAGCATACCGGTTTACCTACTATACTTTAACCAAATTGTGCAATCCATGATACCAATAACTTGCATATACCACTGGGTTGCCGTAGAACCGTTGATCGGGCGTTTCTAGGGTTGCCACACTGTTATACTACGTTATTGCCATCACTTCACTTTGCTCTAAGTAAATACACACAACAAATTTCACATTCCATCATCAACCACATAACCAAGACAACATCAAAATCCATTTCAACAAGGACAACAACAAGGTCCATCTTAACAAAGATGACAACAAGATCCATCTTAACAAGAATGACAACAAGATTTATCTCAACAAGATAACAACAAGATCCATCTTCAACAAGATGACAACAAGATCAATCTCGACAAAGATGACAACAAGATCCATCCCAACAAGGCAACAATCAAGATTTGTCTCAACTAAGCAACACCAAGATTCGTCTCAACAAGGCAACAATCAAGATTTGTCTCAACAAAGACAACGACAAGATTCGTTTCAACAAGGCAACAACAAGATTCGTCTCAACAAGGCAACAACAAGATTTGTCTCAACAAAGACAACGACAAGATTCGTTTCAACAAGGCAACAACAAGATTCGTCTCAACAAGGCAACAACAAGATTCGTCTCAACAAGGCAACAATCAAGATTTGTCTCAACAAAGACAACGACAAAACCTTTAGTATTCGAGTACACAACGTTAATTCCTCAAATTTAGTATCATCCTCCAATATACGCTTGCATAATCTCACTTATGACCATCTAAGCATATTTCAACCATCTTGCATACGTTACCTCCAAGTTTCATCACAAACGCATAAGTTGCATATACTTGAAAAATCTTTACATTCGTTACCATCACGAAAAACTTCAAAGTATTCGTTTGAATTTTTGTAACAAGGTTTTCATAAATATTTGCGACCATGTGAAATGGAAAATTTTGCATTTCAAAGTTCGCCAACCATTTGAGAAATATTTGCGTTTAAGAAAGCATGTGACTACAAGTTTTAAAGAGTTAGAGACGTTGAGTTTTTCCAAAAATAAATACGTCATTTGAAAACATGCAGTTACACATAAGCTTTTATCGTACTTTTAAAAGTCAAGGTTTTGGGGAACCCAACGTTATTAGTTGGCAAACATTTTCAAAACTTTGAAATTTGAAAGAAGACATCGTTAGAAATTTCTCAATTTACCGGCAAACAATCCATATAATTCACATATAGCAATGCACACATAGTTTCCTATGAAATATACTATATGCGGGTGCTTAGGTTTTAGTCTAGGCCAAACCACCTAATTCTCTAAAACCTAGGCTCTGATACCATTCTGTAACACCCCACCAGTGGCGGAAACGTGAGATGCAACTGAAACAAGCTTAAAAATGATGTCCATTTACCACAACAAACTGTCATACACGAATCAAAATACAACATATAAATCCCATGAAAGGGAAAACAACCGAGGCATCGTGCCCGAGTCTAAAGATCTAGAATGCAATCAAACGATCCTTAGGTCCATCTATAGGCATCAACTCCTAGCTTGCAAGCAATTTCTCTTATACCTGAAAAGATACTCAAAAACGTCAACACTAGGTTGGTGAGTTCGTAGGATCACATAACATGTTCATACGATCAACAATTTACAACAACGAACATAAATAATCATATAACTTTGATACGGACATAAAATGATCATACAACCTTGATTGGATCAATAAATGATCACATAACGTTGATTGGATCAATAAATGATCACATAACGTTGATTTGATCAATAAATGATCATATAACCTTGATACGAAAATAAAACGATCATACAACCTTGATTCATTAAACAACGACCATATAACGAACTTGTAACCTTGGTTCAATAACCAAACGATCATATAACGAACTTGTAACCTTGGTTCAATAACCAAACGATCATATAACGAACTTGTAACCTTGGTTCAATAACCAAACGATCATATAACGAACTTGTAACCTTGGTTCAATAACCAAATGATCATATAACGAACTTGTAACCTTGGTTCAATAACCAAACGATCATATAACGAACTTGTAACCTTGGTTCAATAACCAAACGATCATATAACGAACTTGTAACCTTGGTTCAATAACCAAACGATCATATAACGAACTTGTAACCTTGGTTCAATAACCAAACGATCATATAACGAACTTGTAACCTTGGTTCAATAACCAAACGATCATATAACGAACTTGTAACCTTGGTTCAATAACCAAACGATCATATAACGAACTTGTAACCTTGGTTCAATAACCAAACGATCATATAACGAACTTGTAACCTTGGTTCAATAACCAAACGATCATATAACGAACTTGTAACCTTGGTTCAATAACCAAACGATCATATAACGAACTTGTAACCTTGGTTCAATAACCAAACGATCATATAACGAACTTGTAACCTTGGTTCAATAACCAAACGATCATATAACGAACTTGTAACCTTGGTTCAATAACCAAACGATCATATAACGAACTTGTAACCTTGGTTCAATAACCAAACGATCATATAACGAACTTGTAACCTTGGTTCAATAACCAAACGATCATATAACGAACTTGTAACCTTGGTTCAATAACCAAACGATCATATAACGAACTTGTAACCTTGGTTCAATAACCAAACGATCATATAACGAACTTGTAACCTTGGTTCAATAACCAAACGATCATATAACGAACTTGTAACCTTGGTTCAATAACCAAACGATCATATAACGAACTTGTAACCTTGGTTCAATAACCAAACGATCATATAACGAACTTGTAACCTTGGTTCAATAACCAAACGATCATATAACGAACTTGTAACCTTGGTTCAATAACCAAACGATCATATAACGAACTTGTAACCTTGGTTCAATAACCAAACGATCATATAACGAACTTGTAACCTTGGTTCAATAACCAAACGATCATATAACGAACTTGTAACCTTGGTTCAATAACCAAACGATCATATAACGAACTTGTAACCTTGGTTCAATAACCAAACGATCATATAACGAACTTGTAACCTTGGTTCAATAACCAAACGATCATATAACGAACTTGTAACCTTGGTTCAATAACCAAACGATCATATAACGAACTTGTAACCTTGGTTCAATAACCAAACGATCATATAACGAACTTGTAACCTTGGTTCAATAACCAAACGATCATATAACGAACTTGTAACCTTGGTTCAATAACCAAACGATCATATAACGAACTTGTAACCTTGGTTCAATAACCAAACGATCATATAACGAACTTGTAACCTTGGTTCAATAACCAAACGATCATATAACGAACTTGTAACCTTGGTTCAATAACCAAACGATCATATAACGAACTTGTAACCTTGGTTCAATAACCAAACGATCATATAACGAACTTGTAACCTTGGTTCAATAACCAAACGATCATATAACGAACTTGTAACCTTGGTTCAATAACCAAACGATCATATAACGAACTTGTAACCTTGGTTCAATAACCAAACGATCATATAACGAACTTGTAACCTTGGTTCAATAACCAAACGATCATATAACGAACTTGTAACCTTGGTTCAATAACCAAACGATCATATAACGAACTTGTAACCTTGGTTCAATAACCAAACGATCATATAACGAACTTGTAACCTTGGTTCAATAACCAAACGATCATATAACGAACTTGTAACCTTGGTTCAATAACCAAACGATCATATAACGAACTTGTAACCTTGGTTCAATAACCAAACGATCATATAACGAACTTGTAACCTTGGTTCAATAACCAAACGATCATATAACGAACTTGTAACCTTGGTTCAATAACCAAACGATCATATAACGAACTTGTAACCTTGGTTCAATAACCAAACGATCATATAACGAACTTGTAACCTTGGTTCAATAACCAAACGATCATATAACGAACTTGTAACCTTGGTTCAATAACCAAACGATCATATAACGAACTTGTAACCTTGGTTCAATAACCAAACGATCATATAACGAACTTGTAACCTTGGTTCAATAACCAAACGATCATATAACGAACTTGTAACCTTGGTTCAATAACCAAACGATCATATAACGAACTTGTAACCTTGGTTCAATAACCAAACGATCATATAACGAACTTGTAACCTTGGTTCAATAACCAAACGATCATATAACGAACTTGTAACCTTGGTTCAATAACCAAACGATCATATAACGAACTTGTAACCTTGGTTCAATAACCAAACGATCATATAACGAACTTGTAACCTTGGTTCAATAACCAAACGATCATATAACGAACTTGTAACCTTGGTTCAATAACCAAACGATCATATAACGAACTTGTAACCTTGGTTCAATAACCAAACGATCATATAACGAACTTGTAACCTTGGTTCAATAACCAAACGATCATATAACGAACTTGTAACCTTGGTTCAATAACCAAACGATCATATAACGAACTTGTAACCTTGGTTCAATAACCAAACGATCATATAACGAACTTGTAACCTTGGTTCAATAACCAAACGATCATATAACGAACTTGTAACCTTGGTTCAATAACCAAACGATCATATAACGAACTTGTAACCTTGGTTCAATAACCAAACGATCATATAACGAACTTGTAACCTTGGTTCAATAACCAAACGATCATATAACGAACTTGTAACCTTGGTTCAATAACCAAACGATCATATAACGAACTTGTAACCTTGGTTCAATAACCAAACGATCATATAACGAACTTGTAACCTTGGTTCAATAACCAAACGATCATATAACGAACTTGTAACCTTGGTTCAATAACCAAACGATCATATAACGAACTTGTAACCTTGGTTCAATAACCAAACGATCATATAACGAACTTGTAACCTTGGTTCAATAACCAAACGATCATATAACGAACTTGTAACCTTGGTTCAATAACCAAACGATCATATAACGAACTTGTAACCTTGGTTCAATAACCAAACGATCATATAACGAACTTGTAACCTTGGTTCAATAACCAAACGATCATATAACGAACTTGTAACCTTGGTTCAATAACCAAACGATCATATAACGAACTTGTAACCTTGGTTCAATAACCAAACGATCATATAACGAACTTGTAACCTTGGTTCAATAACCAAACGATCATATAACGAACTTGTAACCTTGGTTCAAAACCCGAATTGGAGAAGAGATGAAGGAGGAGGAGAAATGTTCTTCCATTATTAGAGAGATGGAGGAGAGAAAAGATAAGGTAGTGAGAGAAAGAGAAGTAGAGAAATGAGGATGAAAGGAGTGGTGGGAAGGTTTTTGTTCCACCAAAGCACTCTCGCAGCTATTTCCGGTTTCTCCCGATAAATGATTCGTTTAGTTAAAACTTTTGACTCGAGGCTCGTTCAAATATTTCGTTGACATATTATTATCTATTTCGAAATTACGTTTTTAATGACTATTCATACGCCTACTTTTTCACCACCAAAAGTTTACTTTACTAAAGTTTGACTCGTTTCAAATTTACTAATCCCGTTACGTTGACCGGTCAAAATGGCGTATGTTACAATAATTCCTCCTTGAGCCTAATTTCTCCCTCCTAATTAATCCTCTATTTTTTTTAATTTTTTTAATTAAAATTTTGCTAGGCCGACCTATTAATTAATAAAAAAATTAAAAAAAATCTTTTTATCCTTAAAACTTTCCCAAAAATTATTATATATATACACCTAGGAAAAAACCCTCACATATTCTCAACAAAAAAAAGGCTTCGACTATTCTCAACAAAAAAAAAAGTTCGACTACAAAAAGGGTTTTTTTTTAAATATATTTTGTTCATGTTTAATCATTATTATTTGTCATTATAGGTTCATTATGGCTTCTTCTTCAACTACAAAAAATAAGACCACGTTAGTTCATCTTGAAGATCTTAAGCCAACACATGTTAACCATCATCTAAGACTTCGTGTTGTGCATGTATGGACTGTTTCGGATTGGAACAACCCGAAGAAAATCAAAACATTCGAGATGGTCTTTGTTGATGAATTGGTATGTATTTTTATATTTTTTTAAAAGTTTCTACTATATCTGCATATTTGTTTTTGGGGTTTTTTCTAAACATGCTACATATTTATTTTTGGGTTTCTTTTCTTTTCTTTGGACACACATATAAATATATAACTTAAAAAAAGGGTAACAATTTGTATTTGGTTACAACATTCAGGAGATCGAACCTCTTTCATCATCTGACATATTTTTTTCTTTCTTTCTTTAAACTGCAAATTTTTTATTTAACTAATTATTACAAATTATTACAATTTGCCAATAAAAAAAGTTGAAAAAAAGGGTTAAATGGAATCGATATTGATATGGAGTTAATCTTTATATGTTTCGTTCTTTAATCTGTAAGTTTTATTTATTCTTGATGCATTCCACACAATTTTCGTCCAATTTTCATGAGTGTTTCTTTTCAAATTCAGTTTTAGCATAAATTTGATTTAATTATCTGTTAGGTTTTGTGAAAAATTGGCATTGAACTTTGGGATTGATTTAGATATAAGTACTACTTTTACAGCTTCAAACCTGACAATTACACTGTATGATTTTATTTTAAAATAGTATATCTATACTTTACATATGCGTGTATAAGCAGTTTTTGTATTCTCATAGGGATGAAATTAGTTAAAAAGTTTTGAACTTTGATGTGTGAAATGCTGATGATGAAGATTTTGACGATACTGATGCTGATGATTAAATGCTTCATAGCGATGAATCCAATGATGAAGGTGAATGGAACTATTTAGATTAATCATTAGATGATACTATGTTTGATGGTGATTATTCTGATAATGAATATGATTCCGATATGTATGATAGCTCTTCCCCAAAGGATTAGTTTATTACGCAATACTTCTTCAACTTTTTGCCTTATTTGGATCGTTTAAAGTTTTACTTTATCTATTTGAATTTTATTTAGTTTTTATTTAACATACTTCGAATTTTTTTATAACCTTTGATTTCTATATTTTGAGACTACCCGTCCAATGGACGGGCCTGAAGACTAGTAAGTAGATAATATATGTTATGTTTAATAGTTGTAAATCATTAAAAACTATAGTGTAATAAATTTATTAGAAAATATTATAGTAGAATGATTACTAAATATTTTCGAATTTTATATTACACGTATAGCTACATATATAACTTAAAAGAATTTGTTTTAACAACAAAGCGTCACATAATAAAAATCTTACTTGGCAAAAAATAAAAGAATGTCACATAAGTTATATAGAAAGAAATGATAAATGATTTTGAATTTGTAAATTCATTATTAAAGAAATAACTAAACAAAAAAGAAATAAATTTAATAAAACTCTTAAAGTAATCATACAAATTAATTCTATTAATACTTTGTAAAAGAAAAATTAACTTTCGTTGTATAATTGACAACAATCTCAATTTTTACCAAAATTTTCAGTTATTTCTTATTCTTAACTCTTGCAAGAATGAGGTATAATTACCTGTGAATCTGTGAAGAAAACAAAAATTCTAAATATAATATTTCATTTTTACAAAAGTTGCATAATTAACTGAATTGACCATAAGAGGAGAAAAAAGTACGAAATTAATACAAAAAAACTCGTTGAATGACAACAAAGTAAGAGGTAAAACTTAAAAAACAAAACAAAATTATAGATCATATTTTAAACAAAATATTGATATGATTAAGTCAAATTGATTTATGTGTAACGTGAAAATAAGTTTACATCAGATAATATTTTTTATTAAGTTTTATATTGATATTGATTTATAAAATCTTTGACTAATTAACTTGGACTAATGAGAATGATATTACTATATACATGACATGAAAATAAAATAAATATTTGATAAAATGACAAATAATAAAAAATCTAATGTGACAATTAACTTTGTATGTCAATTAAGAGCAAAATTATCTTCTCTTAGTTATATAATAAAAATATTTAAATTTGAATAAATGGTTAAGTTTTATTTTTCAAAAAATTAAATAATTACAACATGGAAACACACATGACATATATTAAATCAAATAATGTTACAAAAAGAAAAATAAAATCAAAAAATAGGGTAAAATGAGGTTATTTTCTTAAATAAGAAACACACACAACTTAGTAGTAAATAAACTTTACATATAATTGAATGTAACAAATCTTGAATATAATTTCCTAAACAATATATAAACTTTTAGAGAAAAAAAAATTCACACATATAATTGAATATATTCGGGGAGAAAAAAGTGAGAGTATCAACAACATATGAACATGAATGAAAATTTAAAAAAAAATAATACAAATAGTAGTAGTAACAACATATATCAAAAGAAGATGAGTGTTTTTAATTAATAGGTCTTGATCAGATTATCGGCTAAAAAAATATAAATAAAAAATCACAAACCTTTGTAGCTTGTACACAAAAGGTACATCGCACACATATGATTTTTGTTGGTATGTGATCACGTTAAATAAACGCATGTCCGGAAATCATTTAAGCCTACGGGGTCACACAAAATGACACGTAAACTCTATATAATTAATTAATGTATTAATAGTAATATATTGATTAATTTGATCATGAAATGATTAATAAACTAAATTAAAAGTTTAATAGTGTTTATTAATTAAAAGAGGAGGTGTAAAAGTGAAATTAGGAATTTGTGTTGTTTCCTAATTCCACCTAAGGGGGCCGAAAATCCTAAGGCTTCTAGGCCTTGGGATTACTTGTCCATCAAGTTTAAAACCCTCCTAATTAAGCCTATAAATAGAGGGCTAGGCTTAAGGGATTTTTCACACAATTACACAAGACAATTAGGCTTGTAAATCTCTCCTCTCTCTCCCTCCCTCTTTGTTTGATCGACAAAGGCAAGAAAAACCCAAAGGTTTTGGTTTTTAGGGGTTCAACATTTAAGGTTTATAGACAAAGGGTTGTAGTTCGTGATCGGGTACTAGCATACAATATAGGGGTGTCAAGTGTGCGATCGTAGAGGGGTTTTCCTTTAAACCCTAATTAATAATAATCTTATTATTATTACATTATTGGAAGCTTACGCTAAAAGGTACATATATTCAATTCTCTCTTTGTTAATTAATATGATTACATATACGTTTCTTTCCGCTGCGTACTCGTGTTTGTTATATGTTTATGTGCATAAATCCTAACAGTGGTATCACGAGCCTAATATGTGATATATTAGTTACAAAGATCAAAACTTGAAGGGGGGTTTAGGGTTGGTTCGAATTTAATTAATTATTAAATATTAAAATTGGTTTTCTTTATTTATTTTTTAATTAGATTTTCGTTTTTAATTAAATAAAAATTAGGGTTTTGTTTAATTAATTCAACCTTATTTTAATGGTTAATTGAAACCCTCTAAGCAAGTTTTGATTATATGAATTGACATGTTTATTAGATATAAATTGCATGTTATGTATCTTTTTATTTAAAGTTGTTAAATAGAAGTAAAAATCATAAGGAATTCATGCAAAATTCTTTATGATTATTACTTAGATATTTAGATATAAATTTCTTAGCCTAATGGTCCAATAATTAGGGTTAATTATTTGATAATTGTGTGACTATGTGAATTTTTCGTGTGATTATTTCTGCTTGACACCAGTTCACTAAAAAATTCATATAAAATCAACCGTAATGAGTTAGGAGTTTCCTTTGGACAGTAGATGCTCAACTCATAGGGCTACAACTTTGTAGTTCTGGTCGAAGCTTTAATCGGACCAGAAACAGGTCTAAACAGGTCGTGAAGCTACTGGAAATTTCCAGTCAGCATGTTTATGTGAATTACTTGCTAATTAAGTGTTTAAAGGCTAACGCAATCAAGGTAACTTGATGTATGTGGTCCTCTTCTTTGAAGGGGGAGTCGACTTAGACATATATATTAACCATAGTGACCATGTTTAGGTGGCCCACCTTAACTCGTTGCATGATTAATTAGTTAATAGTTAGTAAGTTTATTATTTTGCTTCTTTTATTGTGGTATAAATGGTGATGCAAAATTGTTTTATTGGAAAAGAATAAACTTGACTAAGAAATTATCGAAATATGATTTTGTTTTAATAAAATTGGAGTCTTACAACCAATAGATACACCGACTCACCTATTTGAACAAACTCTAAGAGAGGTATAAGTCGGAGTGCGTTAGCCTCCTAAAAGAGCGGGTTTTTAATTGCGTATATTGCAAACCTTTGCTCTTGCGCTTCTTTGTGCGTTCAAATGGAGCTACCGAGCTCTTTTGTGTTGCTAAGACTATAAAAATGATTTTATTAAACATTATGTTATGAAGATTTGCATGAGTCTTCATACATAAACTTTTGATTCACATCAAATGCATTACCCATTCAAAGTTAAGTCTTTGCCACCCACTTTGCTAAGAACACTTGCAAGTGCTTTTTGCTCTACGTGAGACCGTAGGTGAATTGTATCTAACAAGGTAAATTACTACTCATCGTGAGACCGATGGTAGACTATTTACATGTTCTTAATTGGGCGACTTAAAGCGAGTTAAGCGGTGAGACCTTGACCCGTGGCATAAGATGGGACAAAACATGTTTACAAAACACTTAACACCCCATTAAAGTGTTGTTGTAAGTCCCATAAATCTAGGAATTGCACTTGTGATGCAATTATTGCTCGTCACTTACATTTCTAGCAGATCAACTGATGAAATGATTGTATGTCAATTGGATCCTAGCATTAATGAAATTAATTGTTAAATGAATTTAACATGGGTAAATTATATTTCTTAAGGATTATTATCGAAAATACCGATAATTGAACTTTTTGTCTATTTTGTAGATGGCAACAACAAATCCTTCTCAAAACATACACCAATCGGCTTTCAGGTCGATGCTAGAAAGAGAAAAACTTTCTGGAACCAACTTCAATGACTGGTTTCGTCAGCTGAGAATCGTTCTAAGAGCCGAGAAGAAATCTGATGTTCTTGAAGAGCAGATGCCCGCTGTTCCAGGTTGCTTGTTTGATGCTCGGGAGCATGGTGCCCGAACTTCAAAAGCAATTCGAAAATTATTTTCCATGTGATATGATCAAAGAGCTCAAGTCTATGTACGAAAAGCAAGCTGGAGTGGAATTGTTTGAACTAGTTGAAACACTTCATGACTTGAAACACGAGTATGGAACACCGGTTAGTCCTCATGTACTCACTATGAAGAGGTACTTTGAGCAATTGGAAAGGTTGAACTATGCTTATCATCCGCCTATTACTATTGGCATGATTCTCAAATCTCTTTCAAAGGATTTTGAGGAATTTGTGTGCAATTAGAATATGCATAGCATGAGTAAAACCATAGCTGAACTTCATGCCATGTTGATTGAGTATGAGAAAAAGCTTCCAAAGAAATCTGCTATACCCCAAGTTCTTACGATCAAGGGGGGAAGTGTCCAGAAAGGGAAACAACCGAGAGCTAAGGGCAAGAACGATGGTAAGGGAAAGCAAGTTGCTACCATCCCGAAACCTAAAAAGACCCCTCCGGTGAAAAAGGAACATCCGGCTAAAGACCAGACTTGTTACCACTGTGCTGAAGTGGGACACTGGAGGAGGAATTGTCCTAAGTATCTAGCTGAGTTGAATGCGAAGAGAAAGCAAGCTGGTTCGGCCAGTACTTCAGGTATCTTCACAATTAAATTATATTCCTTTTCTAAGCGTAATTCGTGGGTTTATGACACCGGGTATGGAACTCATATCTGTAATTCTTTACAGGGGCTTAGAAGGAGAAAGAAACTGAAACCAGGATCTTTACAACTGTTCGTGGGCAATGGTCTACCGGCAGCTGTAGAAGAAATAGGCGACTATCATTTAGTTTTACCTACTGGTTTAGTTATTGTTTTAGACAATTGTCATTATGCACCATCTATTACTAGAGGTGTAATTTCAGTTTCTTTGTTGAAAAACAACGGATTCATTAATGTTTTTAATGATTATGGTATTTCAGTTTCTAGAAATAATGTTCATTATTTTAATGCTATTGCTTGTGATGGTATTTATGAAATTGATATGTATGGTTGTGATTCAAATGATAATTCATGTATAATGTTAGCAAACGAGTCAAGCCCAATTTGGACTCGACTTATCTTTGGCATTGTCGTCTTGCTCATGTTGGCAAGAAACGCATTGAAAGGCTTCAACTTGAAGGGATCTTACAATCAAATGATGAATCATTTGACAAATGCGTGTCTTGTGTTTCCGGCAAGATGACAAGAAAACCTTTTCCGCATAAACCGGAGAGGGCTAAAGAGCTACTTGGACTAATACATACCGATGTATGTGGCCCATTTAGACATGTGTCAAGGAAAGGTGCTAGGTACTTCATCACTTTTACGGATGATTTCAGTCGTTATGGTTATGTTTACTTGCTTAAACATAAACATGAAGTCTTAGAAACATTCAAAGAGTTTAAAAATGAAGTAGAGAATCAACTCGGTAAAACCATCAAGATTCTTCGTTCGGATCGAGGTGGAGAATACTTAAGCCAAGAGTTTAAGGATTATTTAAAAGCTTGTGGAATTATTCAACAGCTTACTCCTCCATATACTCCACAACATAATGGTGTATCTGAGAGGAGAAATTGAACCTTGCTAGACATGGTGAGATCAATGATGAACCTTACGACTCTACCTTTTTCGTTTTGGGATTATGCTCTAGAGACTGTTGTACGCATTGTCAATATGGTTCCAACTAAGAAGGTTGATGAGACACCGCATGAATTGTGGCATGGGAGTGTTCCCAATTTGTCTTACTTAAAGGTCTGGGGTTGTGAGGCACTTGTGAAATGAGATACGCCTGACAAACTTGAACCTAGATCTGTTAAGTGCATCTTTGTAGGATACCCAAAGGAAACGATGGGTTACTACTTCTACTTTCCTACCGAAAACACTGTTAAAGTATCTCGATATGCTGAGTTCTTTGAAAGGAAACTCATATCTCAAGAAGACAGTGGGAGGATTGTTGAGCTTGATGAGACTCAAGAAGAAGATGTGTCAACTTCTGAAAATACTAGCAATCATCAACTTGGGGGGGGGGGAATGTTCAAAGAGATGAATCTCATGAACCTCAAGTTGAAGATAATGCGATTCCAATTCGTAGGTCCTCAAGGACAATACGTGCTCCTGAAAGACTTAATCTTAATATTGAGTCTGATGAACATGTATTAGGAGACTTAAATGAACCTCCTAATTTCAAAGCTGCATTATTAGATCCGGAATTTGACAAATGGCTTGAAGCTGCGAATGTGGAAATGAAATCCATGAAAGATAATCAAGTCTGGAGTTTGGTTGATCTTCCACCAAATGGTAGAACCGTTGGGTGTAAATGGATTTTCAAGAAGAAGACCGACATGGATGGAAATGTACACACCTATAAAGCTCGTCTTGTGGCGAAAGGCTATACTCAACTTTACGGAGTTGACTATGAGGAAACCTTTTCTCCCGTAGCGGACATTAGAGCTATTAGGATCATCTTAGCCAACAGCGTACTATGACTATGAGATATGGCAAATGGATGTCAAAACCGCTTTCTTGAATGGTTATCTAGACGAGGAAGTTTATATGGTTCAACCAGAAGGTTTTGTCGATTCAAAATATCCCAACAAAGTGTGCAAGCTTCAAAGGTCCATTTATGGACTAAAGCAAGCATCACGAAGTTGGAATAAAAGGTTTGACGAGGAAATCAAAAAGTTTGGTTTTGCTCAAAATCCTGATGAGCCATGTATATATCGCAAAGCTAGTGGGAGTAATGTTACTTTCCTTGTCTTGTATGTTGATGACATATTGATAATAGGAAATCACATTCCAATGTTGCAAGATGTAAAATCCCATCTTGGAAAGTGTTTTGCTATGGAAGACTTGGGTGAAGCAACATTCATTCTTGGAATCAAGATCTATAGAGATAGAAGTAAATGGTTGATTGGATTAAGTCAAAGTGCTTATATTGATAAGATCTTGAAGCGATTCAAGATGGAGAATTCTAAGCGTGGTTTCGTACCTATGCAAGAAGGACTTAATTTATCTAGCAAGAACGGTGCCTCTACACCTGAAGAGGTGGAGCGTATGCAAAGAATTCCTTATGCTTCTGCTGTGGGATCTATTATGTATGCGGTAAGATGCACTAGACCTGACATTGCGTTCGCGCAAAATATTGTTAGCCGATATCAACAGAATCCGGGTGAGGATCACTGGACTGCTGTTAAGAATATTCTTAAGTACATGCGTGCTACTAAAGATTTATTCTTGGTGTATGGAGGAAATCCCGATGCAGAACTTCAAAGTAACTGGATACTGTGATGCTGGATTTCAGACTGATAAAGATGATACAAAATCTCAGTCGGGATACGTCTTCGTTTTAAATGGAGGTGCGGTGGATTGGAAGAGCAAGAAACAATCTACAGTTGCTATGTCTGCTACAGAGTCTGAGTATATTGCCGCCTCAGATGCCGCCATGGAAGCTGTCTGGATCAGAAAGTTTATTTCTGGGCTTGACGTGATGCCCTCAAATAACACACCTTTGGATTTGTACTGTGATAATACGGGAGCTATTGTCATTGCCAACGAACCCGGAGTTCAGAAAGGTGCCAGACATTACCAGAGAAGATATCACTATGTTCGTGAGCAAATCGAATTAGGTGAAATCAATTTACTCAAAGTTCACACAGATTGTAACTTAGCAGATCCTTTTACAAAGGCTTTGTCAAAAGGAAAGCTCAATAAGCATGCCGAGGGCATAGGACTTAAATTAGCTGGTTATATCATGTAAATCTGTGATTGGTATTTGGATAATGGGATGTTGAACAATTATTATTTCAATAAATGAATTTATATACTTGGTATTTGTGATTTCATTTCAATAATGATTGTGTCCTATATTTGCATGTTTAAATCCATGAATATTTTAAATATTCTAAATGTCCATTGTCGATTAACTATATGGGAATATGGTTAAACTAAGACATATCTGAGTGTTTTGGTAATATTCTTAAGAATATATGAAGATGGTCCTACCAAACTCACATGATATCCATAGAGATGTATATCGGACTACCCCACTTAACGAATCATCACTTTATGGATCGGCGTCATTAAGTGAAATTCGTGAAATGGTTGCTTTATTTATCCTTAGACTTGAGATACAAGCAGGTTATGCATGTGTGGATTGCATTTTCTTGATATAGTTCTAACTATCCTGAATAAGGTAGTAACAAAGGGCTATTTTCAGAAATGTAGTGAAACGACATGACTAACACGTGTAGTCAAAACAGGATTTGTTCCTTCAATTTGCAACTGAAGAATGATACCATTTGGCGCCCTCATTAATTAATTAAGATGTTTGTATGCGCATACCCAAATGAACTCCAGAAGTTGTCTTGATTAATTTGGTAATCTTAATTAGTTGTAGAAATGAGAAACAGAATCGTTAAATTATGGAATAACATAGATCCATATCCATAATTAACAAGGTATCTGAAACAAAGGGATAATAAAGACTAAATCATTTCAAATGATACTTTAAGAAACTATACTTAAATATTTCCGGGAGCATTGGCGTGTTGCTAGACGCTAACCAATGTTATTGCCTTTATATAACATGCTCAAGTGGGAGCTGTTGGTATGTGATCACGTTAAATAAACGCATGTCCGGAAATCATTTAAGCCTACGGGGTCACACAAAATGACACGTAAACTCTATATAATTAATTAATGTATTAATAGTAATATATTGATTAATTTGATCATGAAATGATTAATAAACTAAATTAAAAGTTTAATAGTGTTTATTAATTAAAAGAGGAGGTGTAAAAGTGAAATTAGGAATTTGTGTTGTTTCCTAATTCCACCTAAGGGGGCCGAAAATCCTAAGGCTTCTAGGCCTTGGGATTACTTGTCCATCAAGTTTAAAACCCTCCTAATTAAGCTTATAAATAGAGGGCTAGGCTTAAGGGATTTTTCACACAATTACACAAGACAATTAGGCTTGTAAATCTCTCATCTCTCTCCCTCTTTGTTCGATCGACCAAGGCAAGAAAAACCCAAAGTGTAACATCCCAAACTTTTCGTGTTTGACTATTTGACCTTCCGTTAGTTAACATTAGGTTTGTTGTGTGTAGTTGTTTATGTGTGATTGTGTGATTTAATGCTTGTGTGTTAATATGAAGTGATTAATGTAGTCTTAAAAGAAAGTAGTTAATGTGAAGCAAAGTAGTTATGTGCTTGATAGTGTGTTAAGACTCCCGGTAGGTAAGTTAAGTCAAGAAAGTCAAGTTTAGAAGTTGAGGGGTGCTTAGTGTAAGTTTCAAAATGGCTGGCCAGGGTTAAGGGGACAATTAGGCAGCCCTAATTGTCACAAAGCTGCTGTATTGTATGTGTGAGAAGAAGCCCTAGCCGATCCCTTCCCTTCCCAAGCCAAGATTCAATCGTTTTTGTGCCTTTTTCGATCAAGTTTTGATTAGATCTTTGATTCCCTACATCAAGTGCAGGTAATATAGGTATAATCCTCTTTGAAATCTGATTATTGGAGTCTTATATGAGTATTCAATCCAGGCCATGGGGTTTGGGTTGGGTTATTCGATTAAACGTTTAATATGATTTTGGTCGATTAGGTTTGTGCGGCGCATGAAGCTTTCATGCGGCGCATGAGAGAGTCCAGATTGGTACTTGAGTTTCGTTTAGCTTATAGAACGATCTTATACTCATTATAGGTTGTCGGGAGCACGTAACAAGCACTATAAGATACTCTTAACTTGTTGGTAAGCTGTATCAAGGTAAGATACACTACTTTGACACGCTGAGGGTTCAACAAAAGACGGTTTTGTAAAATAACTTCCCTAATGTTAACTTGAATTGCTTGTGGGTATTCGGGGTTATATGGGAGGTGATATGGGCTATGTAGATGACCATAAATGACCTGAAATACAGTCCCATTGTTATGTAATGTAGTCCTATGTTGTGGAATGATATGTAGTAATTTGTGATGCATTGAAATGTAGTTTTATGTTGATGATGTGTGAAATGTGCATGATTGTATGGCGTGTTCATCTAGTTCACTAGACTTACTAAGTTGCCATGACACGTGCACATTTAAGGGCCCAAACGTAATGAAGTAAATGTAGTACTTGTTTAGGTAAGTGTGAACACCTAAACTATATGAAGTTTGAAATCGAGCTCATAAATGATATGCAGAAAGTGTTAAGCTTAACCCGTACTTGCCCTTGCCCGGCGGGTGCGTGAACGTAGTAGTTGCTTGGGTGGCTCCTTGCAACATGGTCAAAAACGCAGAAGAGTAATATGGGAGGTCTGACCCGCCCCATTTGTCTTGTACATACGGATTACTCCGGGATTGGCTTGCCATTCCTTAACGACAATTGATGTACAGCCGTGTGGGGTTTGTCCATCTAGTCGGGTGTGACTTATGTTACACTTAAATGCAGAAATGAAGTTGTATGTGTGTGTGTTAAATAAAAGAAGAATAGGCACATTTAGGGTGGTTCATCCTAATTTGATATGTAGTTGATATGAAGTGTTTAATGTGAATTGTGCCTTAATGATTTGTCTATAAAATGTGATGTTTTAAATGGACAATAAGCTTTATAAATGAGGTGTTATCTTACTTAGCTAATTCGTTAGCTAACACTTGCTTCTTGAAATGTGTTGCTCCCTCAGGTTTAGCTTGATTGAAGTAGATGAAGGATGAAGAGCATGGAGTGGGTAGATAGCTTGATGATGACTTTAGCTACCCATAGTTGCTGCACCTCAATAGACATTTGTTTATGTTTCGATATTTTCAGAATTTCGAATTGCTATGTAGTCGGTTGTTTTGTGTTGGGCAACCGATGGGTTTTCATTTGAACTTGTTTTGATGGTTTGACTAGTAACACCAAAGAATAAAGAAACCAAACAGATTTCGTTGGTTTGGTCTTTTAAAGTTTACTTCCGCTTTCTTTTAACGCCGTTAGGCGAAAATTTTTGGAAACCCGTATTTTCAAATGAAGGGTGTTACATGTTGGTATCAGAGAAATGGTTTAAGTGAACCGAAATTCGACCGTGACCGTAGGATTTTGGACTTAGACCGATGAGGAATATGTTAGGCCTAAGTAGGATGCTTAGCTTTTGTGACAAAATGCTTTAGGACGGGTTTGGGGGTGAGTGAGAGCATAAGTTAAGACATGAATGTTTATGTGTGATGCTGAAAATTTAATGAAGTATGGTCTTAATCTTTGTAAACTCGCTTTACCTCTTGCTAACCGTCATCATTTCCTTGTAGAAAGATGGCAAATACTCGTGCTAACAGTCAACGGGATGGAACTAATGCTAGTGGTGCTCCGCCTAATGGGAATGGGGCTGGAAATGGTTTTAAATGGACAAAAGCTTTATAATGAGGTGTTATCTTACTTAGCTAATTCGTTAGCTAACACTTGTTTCTTGAAATGTGTTGCTCCCTCAGGTTTAGCTTGATTGAAGTAGATGAAGGATGAAGAGCATGGAGTGGGTAGATAGCTTGATGATGACTTTAGCTACCCATAGTTGCTGCACCTCAATAGACATTTGTTTATGTTTCGATATTTTCAGAATTTCGAATTGCTATGTAGTCGGTTGTTTTGTGTTGGGCAACCGATGGGTTTTCATTTGAACTTGTTTTGATGGTTTGACTAGTAACACCAAAGAATAAAGAAACCAAACAGATTTCGTTGGTTTGGTCTTTTAAAGTTTACTTCCGCTTTCTTTTAACGCCGTTAGGCGAAAATTTTTGGAAACCCGTATTTTCAAATGAAGGGTGTTACATGTTGGTATCAGAGAAATGGTTTAAGTGAACCGAAATTCGACCGTGACCGTAGGATTTTGGACTTAGACCGATGAGGAATATGTTAGGCCTAAGTAGGATGCTTAGCTTTTGTGACAAAATGCTTTAGGACGGGTTTGGGGGTGAGTGAGAGCATAAGTTAAGACATGAATGTTTATGTGTGATGCTGAAAATTTAATGAAGTATGGTCTTAATCTTTGTAAACTCGCTTTACCTCTTGCTAACCGTCATCATTTCCTTGTAGAAAGATGGCAAATACTCGTGCTAACAGTCAACGGGATGGAGCTATTGCTAGTGGTGCTCCGCCTAATGGGAATGGGGCTGGAAATGGTGTTAACCAAAGGCCTCCCCGAGGGCCACTTCCGGGTGCACAGCCTATAAGGTCGGAAATTGATAGGGTAAACCCGGATTGAGCAGATTCCTAATCAAGCTGAAATGTTTGAAGAGTTGAGGGCTATTCGAGCTCTTTTGAGAAGGAATGAAGAGGAGTTGGCTCAAGTAAGGGCTGAAAGGGAAGCAAGCTTGCGTCGAGATGAGCATACCGATGGAAATTATTCCAACCGCTCAAATCAGGCCGAGCCATCTATTGAGAGATCACGGGCTGCTCCCGTGAATGTTGTTGCTGATGTGAATGATGGGGTGAATGTAGTGGAGCCTCGTGTTGTGGTTGCTCCTCATACTACTAACTTTAAGTATGAGAGCTTTCAAAAGTGTGGAGCAAAGGCCTTTGATGGTACTCAAGATGCGGTAGGTGCCATGGAATGGTTGGATGATATCGAGGTTGTGTTTGCTTCATGTTATTGTCCAGAGGATATGAAGGTATTGTGTTCTTCTCGTATGCTAAAGAAGAATGCTCGTAATTGGTGGAGGGCTGCTACTGTTTCTATGGCTCCTGAGGTGCTAGCTGTTATGCCTTGGGGTACTTTTAAGGGAATTCTTGGAAGAGTATGTGGGAACTCGAGAATTGAGGTTGATTGAGAAAGAATTCAGAGCTTTAACCGCTAAGCCCGGTGCCATAACTGAGTATGCTCACTCATTTATGGAAAAGCTTAAGTTTGTTGGTCACTTGGTTTGTAGAGATGTTGATCAAGTTGAGGCTTATTGTGATGGTCTCCCCATTAGCTATCGCGGTCTTTGTAGACAACACACTACATTGTCGGCTGCGATAAAGGAGTCTAAGAGGTTGGATGATGACCTCAAATCTGAAAACGTTGTTGAGAAGGTTGATGATAAGAAGTCGGGGTTCAAGAGAAGGTCTAATTGGTCTTCCAATTCTAATAAGAAGTTCAGGGGTAACTCCAACTCAAATGGGGATAAGGACAAGAAGAAGAGTGGTACGTGGTGTGCAACTTGCAAGTCTTGCCATGATGGTCCATGTTCTGAAAAGACAAGGAGGTGTCATAAGTGTGGTAGATCAGGGCATGTCGCAACTGATTGTAGGGATAAGATTCGTTGCTATAAGTGTCAAGAAGCAGTCCATCTCATTGCTGATTGTCCTCAAATGAAGAATGATGGAAAGAAGGCAGCTGCCCAAAAGACAAAAGTTCAAGCTCTTCAGATGACGGTGGAAGCTGCAAAAGACAACGATGAGGTAGTAAGCGGTACTTTTCTTGTTAATTCAAAACCTGCTTCTGTTCTTTTTTATTCAGGTGCAAATAGGTCTTTTGTGTCTACATTGTTTGCTCCTAAGCTTGAAAGAGTTACTACTCCTTTAGATTGTTCTATAGAAGTAGAGATTGCTAATGGTACTATTAGTGACATATGTGAGGGCTATGATGATTGTACTATTGAGATTGAAGATCGTTTGTTTCCGGTCCAGCTATTGCCTACCACCTTAGGCGGTTTTGATGTAGTGATAGGTATGGATTGGTTGTCTCAAAATGAAGCTACTATTGTGTGTTCGCAAAAGATAGTTCGTTTTTCTACACCAGATGGTAAGGTTGTTTCGGTCTACAGAGATAAGAAGAAAAAGAGGTATAAAGATCATTAACCTGATGAAGGCTCTCAAGTGCAATCGACATAATAGGAGCCATTTTCTTGCCTATGTCATTGATGCACGAAAAGAGAAGTCTCCAATTGCTAACGTTGATGTAGTTTCTGAATTTTCTGATGTCTTTCCGGATGATCTTCCCGGTATTCCACCCGACCGAGAGGTCACTTTTCAGATTGATCTTGTACCCGGTGCTAGTCTAGTTGCAAAGGCACCGTATCGTTTAGCTCCTACAGAAATGAAGGAGTTAATGTCTCAGCTTCAAGAGCTACTTGACAAGGGTTTTATACAACCTAGTTCCTCGCCGTGGGGAGCTCCGGTTCTCTTTGTCATGAAGAAGGATGGTTCGATGCGCATGTGCATAGACTACCGTGAGCTGAATAAGCGAACGGTTAAGAATAAGTATCCTCTTCCGCGCATTGATGATCTCTTTGATCAACTACATGGTGCTACTTATTTCTCTAAAATAGATTTGCGGTCCGGCTATCATCAATTGAAGGTTAAAAAGGAGGATGTGGCAAAGACAGCTTTCCGTACACGATATGGACATTATGAGTTCCTTGTTATGCCGTTTGGGTTGACAAATGCTCCAGCCGCATTTATGGATTTAATGAATCGGGTATGTCGCCCATTCTTAGATCATTTTGTGATTGTTTTTATTGACGATATTCTGATTTATTCTAAGTCTGAAGCCGAGCATCGTGAGCACTTAAGAGTTGTTCTTGAGGTTCTTAGAGAGAAGAAGTTGTATGCAAAGTTCTCCAAGTGTGAATTTTGGCTTCGAGAAGTTCAATTTCTTGGACATGTCATCTCTTCTGAAGGTATTAAAGTTGATCCCGCAAAGATTGAAGTTGTTTCTAAATGGGAGCAGCCAAAGACTCCCACAGAGATCAAAATTTTCTTGGTTTAGCTGGCTACTGACGTGTGAAATCGAGTAATAAATTTATAAACACGAAACTACTAGAAAACTGACTACTACACACTCACAGGCAGTGAACCTGATCGTATGCAGTATAGTAAACTGGTAAGTCCGAGGTCGATCACAAGGACTAAGTAAGCAATTATTCAAATTAAGCAGTTCAAGTAAAAGGGGTTTTCGTGACCGAATTGTCACTTTGCAAAAGTTAGTAAATAATTAGTAATCCCGCAGGATTATTCGAAAAGAGAATTTTGTTGTGAAACAATAATTTAAAAGGTCATCCATCTTGATTTCGCTCAACAACATGTTCAGATTGCACATAAATGAAGTTCAAATTCATATAAGTTGATAAAGATAATCGTGACAAAATAAAGACACAAACTAGTACCACCAACGTTTGTAAAATCATTTCAATCACCTAATTAATCAGTTCCTTTGTAAATGCCGGTACCACCAATGCTTAATACATTTTCCCTAACCAACTAGTCTATTTGATTACCAAATTACCAATTGTATCTATGTGAAGATAACGTGGTACCACCAACCGCTATACAACACGTTGACAAAATAACTCCTTTTATTAAAATGATATTCACTATCATACCATGAACTAGTGACAATTGATTAAAGATAATTAATTGAAATCAAATACATGTTCAACTAATACCACTAACGAAGAACACATATATCACCAATATCAAAAATAATAATTAATAAGGAATTAAATCATCAAGATCTCGACACAACGATAATTGAAATCAACTTTGAATTAATACAATAGTGCAATCCTTACATATTGTGTCACTCCATCAAGATGGATGATGAGGTGATTAGCTACTCATATTGAAATAGGAATAACAAATCAAATATAGAGAATTCATCGTTACCGAATACAAGAAATTGAACACGAATAACGGAAATCGTCCAATCGTAATGAGGATCTTCAAAGGTGTTAAATCTGATGAAAAATAGCCTTCAAAAGCCCTAAATCGACTGGGAGTAAAGAGTAGGGTTTGGAATTTTTGCAAGCTATATATACTTCCTCAAAAATCTGCCAGAATCAGACCCAATTGCGGCGCAACTAGGCATTGCGGTGCAACTAAGTTTGACTTTCATATTTGACTTCGTTGACTAAGGCTGGCTTGAACTTGAATGCATTGCGGCGCAACTAGCTGTGTTGCGGCGTAATTTATCTTTCTGCTTTTATGCTCCGGCGCAACTCCCTATTGCGGCACAATTGATCGTTGACTGGCGTTGACTTTCTGACTTTCGTTGACTTGGCCTGGGTGAAACATGAACACGTTGCGGCGCAACTTAACTTTCTGGGATCCTGTTGCGGCGCAACTACTCATTGCGGCGCAATTCGTCTTTTGCCAGCTTTGACTTTTGTTGACTTCCTGCAATCTTCATCCAATTGCTCCGGTAATCATCCGTTAGCACTTCTTTCACCTCAATAATGTCGTTTTCTCCAGATTTACGCTTAAATACCTGTCAGTACCCTGAAACACTAACAAATACCATAAACGCACCAAATGTATACAAAAACGACTCATAAAACATGCTAAATCAACTAAATTCATTGTGGGAAATGGGTATAAAATACGACATATCAGCTACTATCGAAGGTTCATTCAAGATTTCTCCCGTATAGCTAAGCCAATGACCGAATTGACAAAGAAGGGAGTGAAGTATGTGTGGACTGAAGCCCAAGAAAAGGCTTTTCCAACGTTGAAGGCAAAGTTGTGTGAAGCTCCTATTCTTGCCTTACCCGAAGGTACCGATGACCTTGTTGTTTATAGTGATGCTTCTATTTCAGGTTTGGGTTGTGTCCTTATGAAAAGGGACAAAGTTATTGCATATGCTTCACGTCAATTGAAGCCCCATGAAAAGAACTACCCAACCCATGATCTTGAGTTAGCGGCGGTAGTGATTGCTTTGAAGTTATGGAGACACTATCTATATGGCACTAAGTGTACCTTGTACACCGATCATAAGAGCTTACAATATGTGTTTAATCAGAAGGAAATGAATGTGAGGCAAAGGAGATGGATGGAACTTCTGAAAGATTATGATTGTGAATTCAAATATCATCCCGGTAAAGCTAATGTGGTGGCGGATGCATTAAGTAGACAGGTGCAGAATTCTTCTTGTAGATTGATGACTATGATGGTACACGCAAAGTCGGGATTACTTGATCATATCAAGGAAGCCCAAGTTAAGGCGTTAATGGAGGATAACATTGATAAGGAAAGCATTGGAAAGAAGAAGAGGTTAGTGATGGAAACGAACAGCCGTGGATTCCGGACTTATAAGGGTCGAATTTGGGTACCATTGCTTGATGGTAACCGAGAATTGATCCTTGAAGAAGCTCATAGAACTAGATATTCAGTTCACCCCGGTGCTACTAAGATGTATGCAAATTTGAAACCTATTTATTGGTGGCCAAATATTAAAGGAGAGGTAGCTCATTTTGTTGAAAGATGTTTGACTTGTGCTCGTGTAAAAGCTGACCACAAAAATCCATATGGAATGTTGCATCAATTGGAGATCCCGGAATGGAAATGGGATCATATTACTATGGATTTTGTGACCAAGTTGCCTAGGACTCCAAAGGGAAATGATATGGTATGGGTTATTGTGGATAGATTGACGAAGAGTGCTCATTTCTTAGCAACACGCCAAGATGTACCGCTGACCAAAATGGCGAAGATGTATGTAGATGAAATTGTCTCAAAGCATGGTGTTCCTTTATCCATTGTTTCAGACCGAGACACGAGATTTGTGTCTAACTTTTGGAAGGGTCTTCAGCGGGAATTAGGTACTAGAGTGAATTTGAGCACCGCCTATCATCCTCAAACGGATGGGCAAAGTGAAAGAACCATACAAACATTGGAGGATATGTTGAGAGCTTGTGTATTAGAGTATGGTGGAGCATGGGATGAACACTTGAAAATGATTGAGTTTGCTTATAATAACAGCCACCATGCAAGTATTGGAATGCCACCGTTTGAGATGCTTTATGGTAGGAGATGTAGGACTCCAAGTTGTTGGTTGGAGCCCGGTGAGAAGCAATTTACAAGTCCCGAGATCATTGAAATCACAGCTGAAAAAGTTAATATTGCTAAAGAAGCTCTTCGTGTAGCAAGAGAACGACAGAAAACCTATGCCGACAAGAAAAGAAGACCGGTTGAATTCAAAGTTAGTGATATGGTGATGCTGAAAGTTTCACCATGGAAATGAGTTATTCGTTTTGGAAAGAAGGGAAAGTTAAGTCCACGTTTTATTGGACCTTTCAAGATTTTGAAGCGCATCAAGGATTTGGCATATCAGTTGGAATTGCCTCCAGAATTGGATGGAATTCACAACACCTTTCATGTGTCCTACTTGAGGAGATGTTTAGCGGAGGAGTCGAGTGTGATTCCTATTGAGGATGTGAGCGTTGATCCAATGAAAAGAATGATTGATGAACCAATAGCGATACTTGGAAGGAAGCAAAAGAAGCTACGCAGGAAAGTGATTGATCTTGTATTCATCTAGTGGAAGCATAACCATGGAGAAAGTCTCACTTGGGAAACCGAATCTGTAATGAAGGAGAAATATCCAGAATTGTTCACTTCTGATGAGATTCCGAGGACGGAATCCTCTTAAGGGGGAGGTAATTGTAACATCCCAAACTTTTCGTGTTTGACTATTTGACCTTCCGTTAGTTAACGTTAGGTTTGTTGTGTGTAGTTGTTTATGTGTGATTGTGTGATTTAATGCTTGTGTGTTAATATGAAGTGATTAATGTAGTCTTAAAAGAAAGTAGTTAATGTGAAGCAAAGTAGTTATGTGCTTGATAGTGTGTTAAGACTCCCGGTAGGTAAGTTAAGTCAAGAAAGTCAAGTTTAGAAGTTGAGGGGTGCTTAGTGTAAGTTTCAAAATGGCTGGCCAGGGTTAAGGGGACAATTAGGCAGCCCTAATTGTCACAAAGCTGCTGTATTGTATGTGTGAGAAGAAGCCCTAGCCGATCCCCTCCCTTCCCAAGCCAAGATTCAATCGTTTTTGTGCCTTTTCGATCAAGTTTTGATTAGATCTTTGATTCCCTACATCAAGTGCAGGTAATATAGGTATAATCCTCTTTGAAATCTGATTATTGGAGTCTTATATGAGTATTCAATCCAGGCCATGGGGTTTGGGTTGGGTTATTCGATTAAACGTTTACCGATTTCGTGTTATTCGGGTATTAGAATGAGTGATTCATGTTGTAATGGATTAAAGTGTTGATTGATGGATTAAAGTCAGTAATTGTGTTGTCAAAAAGGTTATTTTTATATCTCCAGGTCGAATTATTGATTGGTGTTCGTTTGGGATTCGATTAAAGGGTTTAAAAAGATGAATTTTGGTCGAATTAGGCTATATGCGGCGCACAGAAGTTTTGTGCGGCGCATAGATGCCAATTTTGAAAAATTGATTTCCAGATAGAAGCTCGATATGCGGCGCATGAGGCTTTCATGCGGCGCATATCTGCTAGTTTTTGTAAATTGGTTTCTGAAGGGGCCCGATATGCGGCGCATAGAGGATCTATGCGGCGCATAGGCCAAAAGCTCAGATTTTAGCAAAGTTTCTGTGACAAATTTAAGTGTTTTATGCGGCGCACACTTATTCCATGCGGCGCATATATGCCCAGATTTGGGTTTGTGCGGCGCATGAATGAGAGAGTCCAGATTGGTACTTGAGTTTCGTTTAGCTTATAGAACGATCTTATACTCATTATAGGTTGTCGGGAGCACGTAACAAGCACTATAAGATACTCTTAACTTGTTGGTACGCTGTATCAAGGTAAGATACACTACTTTGACACGCTGAGGGTTCAACAAAAGACGGTTTTGTAAAATAACTTCCCTAATGTTAACTTGAATTGCTTGTGGGTATTCAGGGTTATATGGGAGGTGATATGGGCTATGTAGATGACCACAAGAAGCAAGTGTTAGCTAACGAATTAGCTAAGTAAGATAACTTGCTTCTTGAAATGTGTTGCTCCCTCAGGTTTAGCTTGATTGAAGTAGATGAGGGATGAAGAGCATGGAGTGGGTAGATAGCTTGATGATGACTTTAGCTACCCATAGTTGCTGCACCTCAATAGACATTTGTTTATGTTTCGATATTTTCAGAATTTCGAATTGCTATGTAGTCGGTTGTTTTGTGTTGGGCAACCGATGGGTTTTCATTTGAACTTGTTTTGATGGTTTGACTAGTAACACCAAAGAATAAAGAAACCAAACAGATTTCGTTGGTTTGGTCTTTTAAAGTTTACTTCCGCTTTCTTTTAACGCCGTTAGGCAAAAATTTTTGGAAACCCGTATTTTCAAATGAAGGGTGTTACACAAAGGGTTCGGTTTTTAGGGGTTCAACATTTAGGGTTTATAGACAAAGGGTTGTAGTTCGTGATCGGGTACTAGCATACAATATAGGGGTGTCAAGTGTGCGATCGTAGAGGGGTTTTCTTTAAACCCTAATTAATAATAATCTTATTATTATTACATTATTGGAAGCTTACGCTAAAAGATACATATATTCAATTCTCTCTTTGTTAATTAATATGATTACATATACGTTTCTTTCCGCTGCGTACTCGTGTTTTGTTATATGTTTATGTGCATAAATACTAACAATTTTTCCCAGTGATGATACAAAGTTCAATTTAACACAATCACACATATATGAGTCATGAGATATATATATATATATAATACACATAATAAAATACTGCATTGTATTCGATTTAAATCCAGTAGAATAAAAGTTAGAACTGAAATAAATATTAAGAAAAAAACACACAAATCATCCCTATCTTCAAGTATATTATTGAAATTTCAAAAGAGTTTAAAAATAAAAAAGTTAATTAGCAATTAAGTTGTCCGTGTATTTAAGAAAAATATATCCTCTATATAAATAAACTATAACTAAGAAAAGAGAGATTTGGATAAAGCCAAAAAAAACCCACAAAATTATACATAAGATAAAAGCGTTTGCAAATAAATAAGATAGCCACATAAGCATTTAGTTATCCTCTCTTAAAAAAAGGTAATGGGGGGAACCCTAGCACCGGTACCACAATTGGATACCCATCGACCCACACCGTATGAGTCATATGATGCCGGTAAAATACTTCCATCCTAATCCCCACATGATCTGGGCACCCCGAAGGATCGAACCCGCGTATTTAAACTTCACATATGGGTCTAGGCTTCATTGGTAACGGGTACCTTAAAGAATTATTTTTTGTTCCCAGCGGGGATCGAACCTGAGACCTTAAGGTTATCAAGTGTTTGCCTTACCACTAGGCTAATTTATATATTCATATATAGGGTACATCATTTTGATGCATTAAAAGTCCATAAAACTAACATAGTGCATAACTAATTATCATTATTTAAGTCTTTGTTGGGGGAAATTCGTGTATAACGAACAGATGACCGGATATAATCAAAGATTAAGAACGTTTTGTGTGTATGTGTTTGAGAGAAAGAACCAGAAAAGAGAGAAAGAGTGTGATCAGAATTCTAATTACGGGATGTATATATGCAGATATAAACTGCAAAAACGACAGTTACAAGGGTTTTACGAATTGCCAGTTTTGGTCCCTCAAGTTCCGAAAATTAAATTTTCGGAGGGATTTTCACTATAGCAATATGTCGGAAATAAAAAATTTGACCCCCGCCAGGGGCTCTGCCCCTTGGACCCCGCCAGGGGCTGCCGCCCCTTGGACCCCGCCAGGGGCTGCCCCCGGACCCCGCCAGGGGCTCTGCCCCTTGGACCCCGCCAGGGGCTGCCGCCCCTTGGACCCCTCCAGGGGCTCTGCCCCTTGGACCCCGCCAGGGGCTGCCGCCCCTTGGACCCCGCCAGGGGCTGCCCCCGGACCCCAGCCAGGGGCTCTGCCCCTTGGACCCCGCCAGGGGCTGCCGCCCCTTGGACCCCGCTCCCAGGGGCGCTGCCCCCGGACCCCCGTACCTTAAGGGAACACATTGATCCGTCAAAATCGGAAAAATCACGTTTTTTGTTGGATGCATCATTTTGATAAATATGCATCCAAGATGGATGCACAAAACAAAAACACATGATTTTCTCGATTTTGAGAGACCAATATTTTGTTAAACACTTAAATAATGATAATTAGTTATACACTATGTTAGTTTTATGGACTTTTAATGTATCAAAATGAAGTTTTTAAGTGTTCTCACCGTGTTCTTATTTTAAGGGTGTTCTTATTTGATTTGTATAAATTTCATTCATAAATCATAACTAATCGGTACGTTACTCAATTCTTTAATTTTGATGTTTTTATTATATTACTTTTAGGGTTTATGTTATAATTTTTTTATAACAATATTATTAATTGATTATCATCCTGATTTTGGATTCATATGTTATGTTCTGTTTTATTATTTTTAATTTAACTTATCTATCTAGTTTTAGTATTTAATTTGTTATTAACTATTTATTTTTCTGATTCTGATCATTTAGATATATAATATTATTATAGATGATATATATTTTTAAAGAAAATACGTTTTATATATTTATTGTTTTGGATAATTTATTCTTATTTGCTGAGATATTTGATGATGAAAAGCAGTATTATACATAATAATATTATTGAATTATATATATTCATATATAGGGTACATCATTTTGATGCATTAAAAGTCCATAAAACTAACATAGTGCATAACTAATTATCATTATTTAAGTCTTTGTTGGGGGAAATTCGTGTATAACGAACAGATGACCGGATATAATCAAAGATTAAGAACGTTTTGTGTGTATGTGTTTGAGAGAAAGAACCAGAAAAGAGAGAAAGAGTGTGATCAGAATTCTAATTACGGGATGTATATATGCAGATATAAACTGCAAAAACGACAGTTACAAGGGTTTTACGAATTGCCAGTTTTGGTCCCTCAAGTTCCGAAAATTAAATTTTTCGGAGGGATTTTCACTATAGCAATATATCGGAAATAAAAAATTTGACCCCAGCCAGGGGCTCTGCCCCTTGGACCCCGCCAGGGGCTGCCGCCCCTTGGACCCCGCTCCCAGGGGCGCTGCCCCCGGACCCCCGTACCTTAAGGGAACACATTGATCCGTCAAAATCGGAAAAATCACGTTTTTTGTTGGATGCATCATTTTGATAAATATGCATCCAAGATGGATGCACAAAACAAAAACACATGATTTTCTCGATTTTGAGAGACCAATATTTTGTTAAACACTTAAATAATGATAATTAGTTATACACTATGTTAGTTTTATGGACTTTTAATGTATCAAAATGAAGTTTTTAAGTGTTCTCACCGTGTTCTTATTTTAAGGGTGTTCTTATTTGATTTGTATATATTTGTGTGTGTGTAGATTTGTATTGTTCTTTTAGAATTGTTTGTTTTCAAACTGTATGAAACCAGGGTTAACATGGCGTTGTTTTTTACTTCCGATGCATCGTTTTTGATATTTGGATTAAAAGAGTCATTCATACTTTTATTGTTATTATAAAAGGTTTTTATTAGTTTAAACTATACTTATGGTTTAATAATTAGTTAGTTATGTTGATTCTTTTAACCTAAATTGTATTGTAATTTCTAGCTCAATACGATACGTTTCAAAGCAAATATTATAAGTTTGGAATATTGTATAAGCATTTGGATAATTTTTACAAGTTGGTTCTTTTTTGAGAGTTAGCAGTTACTTAAAAAACTTGTTCTAGTGAAAGTATTGTTTACATTTGATATGTGAAAAGATTCTTGAAATATACTAAATAAGTTTATAGTTGAACTATATGGGTCATGTTCTATAAAAGGTTTGTCAAAAACAAGTTCTTAAACCTTATAAAATGTTTAATCCTTAAAGGGTTTGATTGATAGTAATAATGGTTATTTGTAATAGCAACTTAATTATTTTTGGTATTGTTTATAACCATCTAACATTTTTTAAGAATATTTATTAAATATCTATAAAGCTGTGTGAGATGTAAAAAGCGTTAGTGAGCGGCTAACCCGGTAGCATGTTATAAAACAACAGTTTTTTATAATTTGACAGATCATCTGAAACGTAATACAGTAAAATGGTTAAAAAGACATACATACATAAATGTTCGTTTTTTTTTATCATGAATGCTACCTTTTATATGTTACTCTTTGTTATGTTGAATGTATGCATTATTCAGTGACATATATCTGGTTCTTACATGGTTTCCACTGTATATATGCAGGACAGTTGAATGTTCTAATGGAATCAAAAGCCGGCAAGAAGAAGTCTAGTAGTAGTAGTAAATCCTTGTTCTACGAAGCTCCCCTCGGCTACGGAATTGAAGACGTGCGACCAAACGGTGGAATCAAGAAATTCAAATCTGCTGCTTACTCCAACGTAAGATTCTCTTATAGTATTATCTGTCTATTTGCATACATTTCATTTGATTATCACTAGACTATATCTAAATGATTCTATACTAACCAGCTTCTTTTTTTAATTATCTTAACAGTGTGCACGGAAACCATCCTGAGTTCTGATCCATACTGCATAACCTTTAGATAGTAGTTATTCATTCAATCGTGTTTTTTTTTTCTTCCAAACCTTTCTTTGTCTCCTCACGTCTCGTATTCAACTTTATTTTTTCTGCAACACCGGTTTTTTTCTTTTTTAAAATGACAGTCGAAGTCATGTCTGCTATTGGCTTTGAAGGCTATGAAAAGAGGTTTGAAATTACTTTTTCTGAACCTGGTTTCTTTGCCGACCCTGAAGGAAACGGCCTCCGTTCTCTGACTAAGGAACAACTGGATGCAATTCTGACACCGGCTCAGTGCACCATTGTTTCTTCTCTATCAAATGAGTTATTGGACTCTTACGTTCTTTCGGAATCAAGCCTCTTTGTTTACCCATATAAGATTATCATCAAGACTTGCGGCACCACAAAGCTGCTCCTTTCGATCCCACCTATACTTCAGTTATCTTCCGAACTCTCCCTTGCTGTCAAATCTGTAAGGTACACTCGTGGAAATTTTATCTTTCCCGGAGCACAGCCGTTTCCACACCGTAGCTTCACTGAAGAAGTGGCGGTCCTTGATAGTTACTTTGGGAAGCTTGGTTCTGGCAGCAAAGCCTATGTCATGGGCGGTGTTGACCAGAGCCAACAATGGCACGTCTATTCTGCTTCAGCAGAATCCACTGATCGGCCCATTTACACACTTGAAATGTGCATGACGGGTTTGGACAAGAAGAGTGCTGCAGTATTTTTCAAGACTCAATCAAGCTCTGCAGCTGAAATGACTGAAGTTTCTGGTATCCGAAAGGTTCTACCTGAGTCCCAAATTTGTGATTTTGACTTTGACCCGTGTGGGTACTCGATGAACGCCATTGAAGAGGATGCTATTTCAACTATCCATGTAACACCTGAAGATGGTTTTAGTTATGCTAGCTTTGAAGCTGTTGGTTACGCCTTAGAATCATCCACCGAGCTAACCCATTTGGTTGAAAGGGTATTGGCTTGCTTCCAGCCCCGTGAGTTTTCTGTATCGTTGCATGGAAATGACTTGAAAGATCATCACGATCTGATTGTGGAAGCATATACTGTGAAAGAAAAAGGCTTTGAAGATCTGGGTGATGGCGGTTCAATGGTGTATTATGGATTCTCTAGGGGAGACAACTGCTGTGGCTCTCCTAGGTCCACTCTTCATGGCTGTTGGAGTGAGCATGAAGACGAAGAAGTGCCGAAGAAATAAGGCTTGTCTAAATAAGATTTACTGCCTAATAATGTTGCTTATGTTTATGTTTATGTTGTTGAGGGCTTGGTGTTCCTCTTGTTCCTTGCCCATCTAGTATTTGTTGCTTTTGGTTGTTATGTTATATGGACCTCATTTGCAGTATCAATAAAATCTTGTAGCATGTTTTATAATTTGATGTATGCATACTTTTGTTGCTGTTTGATTTGGTTGTAAATTTGATATTGTCAACATGTATCATTATTCACATTATTGCATTTACCTAATGGTTTCAACATCCTAGCATCAAGTTGCAGTCTTCCTGTGTAAAAAATCGTAACAAATATACAATTATGACGAAGTTACTATCAAGGTTTTGAACAAGACTTCATGGCCTAGTTCTCGTACAGGTCTAGTCTTAGGCTTTTGGTTCCGGATGCTCTCATGTTAGAATTTCTCAAACTGCAGTTGTCATGTCGTAGAATAAGTGAACCCCTGTTTAAATAAGATGATAGCTTAAAACTTTTAGCAGTCAGAGTGCCCATTCCCACCACTAACCAGTAGTCCTTGACAGCGAGAAACACCATTCCACTGCCAAACCACCGCTAATCCGTTATATCTCCAATGCATCACTAACCAACCATTAACACGTATCGATCAAGTAAAACACCACATGTCCCCTAAAAAATGTCTCCATCCTCTTTTCTTTTTTGGTAGATATAATTCTCAAAGATTCCAATTTTAACCCCCTAACTTGGTGTTAATTGTTTACTAGAAAAGCGGTGTTAATTCTTGGGTGATGCAAGAAATAAGTACCAGAATCCAAGTTTTGAGAAAATGGGGCAGAAATATTAAATCTGGTACCTTAATGTCATATACCATTCAAAGTAAATAGCGGTTTAAGTGCAAACTAATGGTTGTGGTTCTATCTATATTTGAAATGAAGAAAAAACCACATAAGATTATACAAGTGTAAACTTCTCCTTATCTTTCTCAAACATAGATGGTTTTCCTTATTCAAACACCAGAAAAACTTGGAGAACTTCATGTAAAACAAGTGTTTACATGCCATATATAATCCCATCTTCCCCTCGTAGCATTTCCTCAAAACGATCTGTTTGTACCAACACATTGCAATCAAACCAATCTCAAAACAAAAATCATGAATAACAGCCAAAGTGCAAGCTACAATGCCGGCCAAGCCAAGGGCCAAGCCGAGGTTACTAATATTTCTACTTTCCTTTTACTTTGCATTCCAATTTCGTCTATTTGGTTTATTTGGGCTCGTTCTTTGCTCAGCGTGAATATACTGATCAATATGTATATATAATGTTGGCTCTTTGTTCTCTTGTTTTCAGGAAAAGGGCAACCAGCTGATGGACAAAGCTAGCCAAGCAGCCGCGTCTGCCCAGGACACCGCCCAACAGGTCCCAAGTTTTATTTTTGTTTTCCCCAAATTTGGTTTCCAAAATATCAAATGTAGCATTCTTCGAAAGCAATATGTTTAACTCAACAATGCTGAAATTTTAACAATATTGCAGGCTGGCCAGCAGATCAAGGCAGGTGCCCAAGGAGTTGCAGATGCAGCCAAAGATGCAACTGGCATGAACAAATGAACCTCAAGGGATCATTTCATCAACCATCATAACTATCTCTTCAACTAATATATACCCCTTTTTAATTTTACAATTTTTTTTTGTATTTTATCTTTCCTTCTCATACCGTCGAATAAAAAGGAGAATCTTGATGTACTTGAGCTCTTACGTTTGTTCTAATAAATTTTGAAAGTCGTATTGAGGTGATCGATCATATATCACCCGTGCTGCTATTTACTTAATACATTTGTATCATTGTGTATTATTAGGCATACATACCCGTCCGAAATAATCTGGTGGATTGATGGATGGGCATGAAATAGACATATCCATGAGCAAACCGCAACTAAAATGACTAAACATGTCCGTCTTTCTTGTATCTATACATACACGCGATTTTATGTTAGGTTTGTGGAAATATAGACAAGATACAATAAGACAACAAACGTTGCAACAATTTATACGGAAAAAATTTCAATCAACTTGTGATCATTATATCCACACAAGCATAGCACATGTTTTTCTTTTACAATGAGATTCATTCGACAGGGTTAGGGTTAAGGTTAAGGTTTTGTTTTTACTTTTAATAAACCAAATCTATACAAATTTTCAGAAAAATAAAGAAAAGTGTACTTGACCCGTCTCACATGTACAATATTCTTAACATATATCGATTTTGACATTGTAACTAATTTCAGCTAAGGTAAAAAAAACTGTCCACTGTTGTCTTTCATGGTTTTGGGTCCCAATACCTCGACGGGGTATGAGGAAGGTTATGATGTAGACAGACCTTACCTCTACCTAGGTAGAAAGACTGTTTCCAGGTTCTACGTAAATGATAGAAAAGAACCTCTGACATTTGCATGGGATGAGGATCGAACCTCTGACATCTGTCTCCAGATGCCGGCGTGTTTACCACAAATCCAAACAACGTTGCTTTAATTTTCAGTTAAAGTGAAACGGAAGGCCGAGTCATTTGACGGAAATGGACTACTTTTTTTCCCTCAATACAAACAAGTAATCAAACTATATATATTTTACTTTGTAAATTATCAAAATTCGGTTTACTATTGGAATGTCCTGCGGTTTAGCTAGTATATCTTGTTTAAACCGAACCATATACACTCCTGTCGCTATAGATGAAGGACAAAACGCTTAAATACCAATTTGTGTATGTTGGGCTACTTTAGTACATCAACATCTAGGAATTCAAATATCAAAAGAACATTTCGGAAATGCAAATTGCATTCTTTTCTTTCTTTTTGGACACAAAATTATGTAATTAGTAACTTTTGGATCCCATCTATAGAACCGCATTATTGTGGCCAAATTGGAGGATACAGATGGACCCCTAAACCAAAAATGGAGACCAAAAGATATTTCTTTTTTCAGAAAGAAATCAAATAAAAATGAGAAGCATATGAAGTTTGTTGAGTCATGGATTCGCTGAGGAGACTCAGTGCTGAACTTTGTCAGCGAGTCCTCAGCGATCTTCATTTATCCTTAGGGTTAAGGATAAGTTTAATGACTCACCACCAAAGTTTGCAAGTCAAATATAGGCGGGAAAATGGAGATAAGAAGACTGGTGCCCAAGGACACGTGTTGATAAAGCAGAATGAATACATGTGACCTTGTACCAAAATGGTACTAAGGTGTTTCTCTTTCATACCCGATTTGGAAACAAACAAGATGAAGATAGAGACACCTGCAGAACAGTCTTATACACCAATAGATGATCGAAAACCTTTCATGTGTCAACATCTATTGGGTTGTCATGTGATGCCTTCTCTTACCCTATATAAGGCATCACTTAACCTAGCCGCACTCTTGTTGGTGTGTTCCACATTTACACTTAGTGTGTTTTACATCATTGTAATATTGTTAAGTTTTTTGTGTGTCAAAAACTTAACAATTATTTCTCTTTTCCTTCTTTCATAAACCGACCATGTATTCACTGTTTAATCAATGTTACTTATGATTAAACTTATTTACTTTTCTGTCTTATGTTCTTAGAGTAATTTGCATTAGTTGTTTATTACTAATCTGTGCAAACTTGGGACTTTCAGTTGGTATCAGAGCAGTGTTTCGATACACTGAAACTGATCTGAAAAGCGTTTGCAAGATTATCTTTTCTTTCTTTACTTTTACCTTTCTGCATCTAAAAACTTTTCTGATTGTTAAACTTTCTGTTTTCTTTTCTTTCCTTTTACATGGCTCATATTCCACTCTGGTTAATACCAGGGATTTCGGGTATGTCTCCATCCCTCCCAGATTCGAAACTCATGATTTCGGATCTTGGAAGGAGAGAATGCTCCTACACATTGTAGGAGTTGAACCTTACCTTATGACCATTCTCACCAAAGGACCCTATGTACCAATCCTGGTTTCCAGGACACCAGGAGCCACTACTGATGCTCCTGAAGTTGTCCCTGAGATTATTAAACCAGAAGTACAATGGACAGATGATGAGCGCAGGCTCGTCAATCTTGATGCTAGGTTGAGAAACTTGATTATTAACACCCTTCCTGATGACATAATGAAATCTGTCATCAAATTAAATTCTGCTAAAAAGGTGTGGGATAATCTTTGTACCAGATTTGATGGTACTGAAGATGTTCTTGCTACCAAAAAGATAGATCTTAAACGTGCCTATGAAGGATTCTTCTCTCTCCCTAATGAGAATCTGGATGTCACTTATAACCGGTTTAAATGTCTTCTGAATGATATGACAAATGCTGGCATAAAGCATGATATGCTTGAAGTATGCCATAAGTTCATTGATAGCTTGCCTATCAAGTGGCAAGGTTTGAGACAAATTCTCAGGACCACTAAGCAGCTGAAGCAGCATGACTTAGAGTCACTCTATGGCACTCTTCAATTTGAAGAGAGAGCCCTCGCTCAAAACTTGAGAGCTGAGGCTGAGTCCAAAAGACATGCTGGTTCATCTTCCTCTTCTACCACTTCTTTATCTAATGCTCCTCATATTCATGACCCTCTTGCACTAATTTCTGCTGAAACTAGCACTATTCATGTTAGTAACAGTCATTCTACCCCTTCTCACATCCAAGATCTTGTCAATGACCTCGATTTCGATGAGAGACAAGAGATGTTTTCAGATTTCATGCAGTTTGCTCTCATCGCTGGTAAAAGATACTCTAAAAAATGGAACAGTCATAAGTCGAATGTCTCCCAAAAACCAGTGGTGGACAAATCGCAAGAAGAATGCTGGAGATGTGGTCGAAGAGGTCATTATCAAAAAGAATGCAAAGTTTCTATTCCCTCTTTTCAGGCAGCAAAGCCTTCTTCTTCATCGATCAAGCCTGCTGATGAATACAAAAAGAAGTACTATGAGCTTCGTGCCAAAATGGCTGAAGTGGAAGAAGCCAAAGCTCCTGCTAAAGGTCTTGTTGCTAAAGAACATGACTGGGCTGAATCTGACGAATCTGACAGCGAGGAATTTGTTGATGCCATTTGCTTTATGGCACTCGCTGACGAACAAGCACTGACAAAGGACCAAGTATGCTCCAGTCAATGGGTGAACATCACAATCAAGAAGGTATGCAATTTCTCCTCTGCCTCTAAAGAGGATAAATCTAAAAAATGGAACAGTCATAAGTCGAATGTCTCCCAAAAACCAGTGGTGGACAAATCGCAAGAAGAATGCTGGAGATGTGGTCGAAGAGGTCATTATCAAAAAGAATGCAAAGTTTCTATTCCCTCTTTTCAGGCAGCAAAGCCTTCTTCTTCATCGATCAAGCCTGCTGATGAATACAAAAAGAAGTACTATGAGCTTCGTGCCAAAATGGCTGAAGTGGAAGAAGCCAAAGCTCCTGCTAAAGGTCTTGTTGCTAAAGAACATGACTGGGCTGAATCTGACGAATCTGACAGCGAGGAATTTGTTGATGCCATTTGCTTTATGGCACTCGCTGACGAACAAGCACTGACAAAGGACCAAGTATGCTCCAGTCAATGGGTGAACATCACAATCAAGAAGGTATGCAATTTCTCCTCTGCCTCTAAAGAGGATAAATCTAAATTCTTGAATCTCTTACTTGTGATATTCAGTTCGTAGAATCTATTCGTGCTGATCTTCAGTCTAAACTTAACTCAGTTAGTACTGAGCTAAGTGATAAATCTGACAAGCTCAGGGACTTAAGAAATGTCCATGTTGAGCTTGAATCTCAAAAGCTTCTTAATCAAACTCTTCAAATATCAAACGAGAAGTTGAAAAACGAGGTCGCTGACCTTGAAAAGATTGTTACCTCATGGTCAATGCCTCCAGGCTTCATGACCAAAACTTCAGTAAGCAGGTACCTGCTCAAATGAAAGCCATAATCGGTGGTGATTATGAGACTGCTGCTGTCATTACCAATATGTTCAGCGATAGTCCTGCTCCTGAAGAGAGGGTTCCTCCCAGTGCTGTGGCATCGCCAGAGGAAATGCTGAAGTATTACTTCATTAAAGGCTTAGATGATTATCATTCTGAGCTAAATGTTGAATCTTCTTCTCCCAGCACTTCTACTTCTCCTTCACAAACTGAAACTAGTTCTTCAACTAGTTTTGCTAAAACTGTTTTTCCTAATCATCCCATTATTGATATGATGCCTAATGAAGGCAGAGTTCAATATTCTTCATCTCATACATTTGAAGGAGACTCTTCAAGTGATGGTTATAAACCTCTCGCTCCTCAGCTTCTGACTGTTAAGTCTAAAGCTGTTGATCCTTTCAAAAGGAGCAAGGTCGCTATCCCATATGACTACAACACTCCTCAGCGTGCTAAGTCTGTTAGTTAACCTACTGAGAATATTGTTCCCTCAGTAATCGCTGATCGCCCTGTGCCTCAGCTTTCCTTTTCCTCTAGCCTCCCTCATGCTGACAGTAAGTCTGTTATGCATGATCGCTTAATGAAAAGATGAGCTAACTTCGCGGATGCTCATTATCAGCAACCTAATCCTGTCTATGTTCAGAAGGGAACATATATCCCTCAGCAACCCAAACCTGTTCAGCAGGTCAGACCTCCTCAGCGAGGAAGTCAGCGAGTTTTTCAGACTCCTCCTGGTCCTTCCACTTCTAATACTCGATCAAATGGTAACTCCATTCTTGGTCCTATTCCCAAGTCTCTTCCTCCTCAATTCAGGAAGAAAAATACCTCCTCAGTAGCCTCAACTTCCTCTTCCAATCCTGAGATAAGTGAGTTGACTAAACGTGTAAAAGATTTGTCCTCCCAACTCAAGGAGTTTCTGATTCAAAGTCAGAAACAAAATCCAATTGGAAGAAAGTGTTATCTTTGTGGTGAAAGAGGACACATAGCTGCTGATTGTAATGACAAAGAGTCCAGAAATCCTCCTGAAGTTGTCATTCAACTAAATCCTACTTCAGCTTCTGCTGCTCCTTTCACCTCAGTGATCAGTGAGTCATCTCCCTCAGCTGAGTCTAATATCGTCTCGGGAGAAGCAGTAGCCCTGAATGAGGACAATATTGCTGAGTTCATCTCTTCTCAGCGAATCTCTATTCCTCAATCTCAACATGTTATTTCAAATGCTCTTGGCGATATTCTAGTTGAATATGGGAGCAACAATGAAGTTAGTAACTTGTTTGTCCTTGACTCTGGCAATACGATCACTTATACCTCTAAGGATCAATATTTCACTTATGAGGTGAATCGTTCTATGCTTCCAGGCTTCATGACCAAAACTTCAGTAAGCAGGTACCTGCTCAAATGAAAGCTATAATCGGTGGTGATTATGAGACTGCTGCTGTCATTACCAATATGTTCAGCGATAGTCCTGCTCCTGAAGAGAGGGTTCCTCCCAGTGCTGTGGCATCGCCAGAGGAAATGCTGAAGTATTACTTCATTAAAGGCTTAGATGATTATCATTCTGAGCTAAATGTTGAATCTTCTTCTCCCAGCACTTCTACTTCTCCTTCACAAACTGAAACTAGTTCTTCAACTAGTTTTGCTAAAACTGTTTTTCCTAATCATCCCATTATTGATATGATGCCTAATGAAGGCAGAGTTCAATATTCTTCATCTCATACATTTGAAGGAGACTCTTCAAGTGATGGTTATAAACCTCTCGCTCCTCAGCTTCTGACTGTTAAGTCTAAAGCTGTTGATCCTTTCAAAAGGAGCAAGGTCGCTATCCCATATGACTACAACACTCCTCAGCGTGCTAAGTCTGTTAGTCAACCTACTGAGAATATTGTTCCCTCAGTAATCGCTGATCGCCCTGTGCCTCAGCTTTCCTTTTCCTCTAGCCTCCCTCATGCTGACAGTAAGTCTGTTATGCATGATCGCTTAATGAAAAGATGAGCTAACTTCGCGGATGCTCATTATCAGCAACCTAATCCTGTCTATGTTCAGAAGGGAACATATATCCCTCAGCAACCCAAACCTGTTCAGCAGGTCAGACCTCCTCAGCGAGGAAGTCAGCGAGTTTTTCAGACTCCTCCTGGTCCTTCCACTTCTAATACTCGATCAAATGGTAACTCCATTCTTGGTCCTATTCCCAAGTCTCTTCCTCCTCAATTCAGGAAGAAAAATACCTCCTCAGTAGCCTCAACTTCCTCTTCCAATCCTGAGATAAATGAGTTGACTAAACGTGTAAAAGATTTGTCCTCCCAACTCAAGGAGTTTCTGATTCAAAGTCAGAAACAAAATCCAATTGGAAGAAAGTGTTATCTTTGTGGTGAAAGAGGACACATAGCTGCTGATTGTAATGACAAAGAGTCCAGAAATCCTCCTGAAGTTGTCATTCAACTAAATCCTACTTCAGCTTCTGCTGCTCCTTTCACCTCAGTGATCAGTGAGTCATCTCCCTCAGCTGAGTCTAATATCGTCTCGGGAGAAGCAGTAGCCCTGAATGAGGACAATATTGCTGAGTTCATCTCTTCTCAGCGAATCTCTATTCCTCAATCTCAACATGTTATTTCAAATGCTCTTGGCGATATTCTAGTTGAATATGGGAGCAACAATGAAGTTAGTAACTTGTTTGTCCTTGACTCTGGCAATACGATCACTTATACCTCTAAGGATCAATATTTCACTTATGAGGTGAATCGTTCTATGCTTCCTTCTCATTAAATTGTTGATGAATCTACTAGCGATGATATCGCTGATCCTTCTATCCCTTCATCTATCTCTGCTGATGAAACCATCAGTGGAGAGAATCATGATTCCACCTAAATCCTTCTATTGTTATCCATGCAGGCCTCGCTAGGTAAAGGAGTGTGGTACTTGGAGAATGGCTGTTCAAAACACATGACTGGATCTAAAGACCTGCTGGATAACTATGTGGCGACCGATGGTCCCACAGTTGTGTTTGGTGACAATTCCACTGGCCAAACTAAAGGATATGGGTCTCTCTCTAATGGGCTGATCAAATTCACAAAGGTAGCGTATGTGAATGGATTAAAACATAATCTGATCAGCATCAGTAAACTGTGTGACGCTGACTACAAGGTTATCCTTGATAAGCATCAAGGCACAGTAATTGATATCAATAAAGAGGTAGTTTTGGTTGCTCCTAGAAAAAGGGATATCTACCTGGTAGACTTCACTCCTGTCAAGACTGACAGTGAGACCTGTTTCTTCTCTAAAGCTGCCTCCCAAATCAATTGGTTGTGGCACAAGCGTATGTCGCATGTGAATTTCAAAACAATCAATTCTCTATCTAAGAAAAATCTTGTTCGAGGCCTTCCTCCTCTCACTTATGAGAAGGACAGACTTTGTGGTTCCTGTGAAAAGGGAAAAACCCACAGAGCTACCTTCAAGACCAAACAAGCCAACTCAATCAATGGCTGCTTTCATCTACTTCACATGGACCTCTTTGGTCCAGTGAATGTTCAAAGTCGGTAGCAGATACACCTTAGTTATTGTGGATGAATATTCACGATATACTTGGACAATATTTCTTCACTCCAAGAGTGATGCTGCTGAGGAAATTATAAACTTAATCAAAAAGATGGAAAACCTTAACAGCATAAGGGTTAAGGAACTCAGAAGTGATCATGGCACTGAGTTCATAAACCATACTCTTGAGAGCTTTTGTGCTGATCAAGGGATTGCACAAAACTTCTCTTCTGTTCGAACTCCTGAGCAAAATGGAGTTGCTGAAAGAAGAAACAGAACTCTTATTGAAGCAGCTCGCACTATGCTCAGCGAATCTTCTCTTCCTAGTAAATTCTGGGCTGAAGCAGTTGGTACTGCTTGCCACACTCAAAATAGATGTCTTATTGTCAAAAGACATGACAAAACTGCCTATGAAATTCTCAAAGGCAAGAAACCTCAAATTGGATATTTCCATGTTTTTGGATGTCAAGCTTTTATTTTTAATAACAAGGATCATTTAGGTAAGTTTGATCCCAAAGCTGATGATGGCTATTTTTTGGGATATTCCTCTATTAGTAAGGCTTTCAGAGTTTTCAATACTCGCACTCAAAGGGTAGATGAATCAATTCATGTTACCTTTGATGAAAGTTGTTCAGCTCTAGGTGATCTCTCAAGTCAATCATCCGCTGAAGTAATCTTCAGCGATCTCGTTGATCTTCCAGTAGAGTCAACGACACATCATGAAGTTGTTGACTCACCTACTGCTGACTCTTCATATTCCTCAACTAATGATAAATATGTTGCTGCTCACATTTACTCTATTGATCCAGTTGAGCCTCTCCTTAGGACAGTAAATGCTAATTCCATTAGTGTTACTCCCTCAGCTGAGACTCAAGTCACTGACAGTGTCGCTGAATATATCTTTCATGATGCCTCAGCGAATCCTATTTCAGGAGACGCTGACGATGACAATTCTCAGCAAGAGGTACCCACTGTCATCAGTGAACCTCCTGTCAGTAACTCTGAACCTTCCCTAACCATTGATCTTTCTAACTACTCTCTTACCCCTAATGATCCTACCACCACCTTATCTGCTGTCACTCACTCTTCTTCTATTCATACATCAGCACTCCAATGGACTGCTGATCACCCTCTTGACCATGTGATTGGTAATCCACACAATGGTGTCCAAACTCGATCAGCGACAAGTAATACTTGTCTCTATGTCAAATTCTTATCTCAAATTGTGCCTGAAAACATTGGAGAAGCCATGGCTGATCCTTCTTGGGTAGAAGCCATGCAAGAAGAACTGACACAATTTGAAAAAAATCACGTTTGGTTTCTTGTTCCTCCTCCATCTAAGGAACCCATAGGCACTCGATGGGTTTATAGGAATAAAATGGATGAAGCTGGTGTGGTTATAAGAAACAAGGCAAGACTGGTTGCGCAAGGTTATACTCAAGCTGAAGGCATTGATTATGATGAAACCTTTGCTCCAGTCGCTCGCCTTGAAGCCATTCGTCTCTTTCTTGCTCATACTGCTTACAAAGGCTTCACAGTCTATCAGATGAACGTCAAGAGTGCCTTCTTAAATGGTACTCTTGATGAAGAAGTTTATGTTAAGCAGCCTCCTAGATTTGAGGATCCAAAGCATCCTCACTATGTTTACAAGCTTAATAAAGCTCTCTATGGTCTCAAACAGGCTCCCAGAGCCTGGTATGACACCCTCTCTACCTTTCTCTTGGACCATGGTTTTCGTAGAGGAACCATAGTCAGTACTCTCTTCATCTACAAGAAGAAAGCTAATGTCTTATATGTTCAAATTTATGTTGATGACATAATCTTTGGTTCCTCTTCTACTAAACTCTGTCAAAAGTTTAGTGCTCTCATGTCTAGTACTTTTGAAATGAGTATGATGGGTGAATTGACCTTCTTTTTGGGGTTACAAATTAAGCAGCTTCCCACTGGAATTTTCATCAATCAAGAAAAATATATTCGGGATATGTTGCATAAATTTGATTTCACTCATATTACTCCTAAAGGAACTCCCATGTCCCCTCCTAATAATCTTCATGCTGACCCTGATGGTAAGTATGTAAATCCCACTCATTACAGAGGCATGATTGGTTCGCTGATGTATCTCACAGCGAGTCGTCCAGACATCATGTTTGCAACATGCCTCTGTGCTCGCTATCAAGCTTCTCCTAGAGAATCTCATCTTCTAGCTGTCAAGCGTATTTTCAAATATCTTAAGGGTACACCCACGTTGGTCTCTGGTACCCAAAAGACTCCAACTTTGATTTGGTTGGATATTCTGACTCCGACTATGCTGGTTGCATGCTTGATCGCAAAAGCACAAGTGGAGGATGTCAACTGTTGGGGGGGGGGAAGCTGACTAGTTGGACTAGTAAAAAGCAGCACACAGTGTCCATCTCCACCGCTGAGGCAGAATATGTCTCTGCAGCGAGCTGTTGTGCCCAAATCCTTTGGATGAAGCATCAGCTTGCTGACTATGATTTGGAATTTTCCAAAATTCCAATCAGGTGTGATAATACAAGTGCTATTGCTATTACACACAACCCCGTTCAGCATTCTAAAACTAAGCATATTGATATTCGATATCACTTTATTCGTGACCATGTCATGAAAGGAGATATTGAAATCTACTTCATTCCTACTGATGATCAAATCGCTGACATCTTTACTAAACCATTGGATGAAACTAGATTCAAATTGCTTGTCAGTAAGTTGGGAATGCTGAATGGTGAATCAGCAACATGACATGTCATGTCTGCTGAAATTCAACTTATCTCTCTTATAATAAGTTGAAATTTGACTCTTGAGTCAAAATCCGTATCAGCGAGTTTAAGTCTGTCTTGCTCGCTGAACGTAAAGTAATGAAGAGCTTAAAGTCTTCATCTAGTCCAGCAGCAAACGGCTCTGGTAAAGACTTATCAAATCCGTTAATCCATGTTGCTTTGGGAAAAAGCAAAAATAAAAGTAATGAAGAGCTTAAAGTCTTCATCTAGTCCAGCAGCAAACGGCTCTGGTAAAGACTTATCAAATCCGTTAATCCCTGTTGCTTTGGGAAAAAGCAAAATAAAAGTAATGAAGAGCTTAAAGTCTTCATCTAGTCCAGCAGCAAACGGCTCTGGTAAAGACTTATCAAATCCGTTAATCCCTGTTGCTTTGGGAAAAAGCAAAATAAAAGTAATGAAGAGCTTAAAGTCTTCGTCTAGTCCAGAAGCAAACGGCTCTGGTAAAGACTTATCAAATCCGTTGATGGCTGACAGTTTGCCAAATATTGTATTTATTGTCTGTCAGCGACCAACATCAGTTGTGAAGTCGCTGACTGAAACTCATTTTACATAATAGGTCCCTCTATTGCGTAAGACATGTTGAGTATGTCTCAGCATGTGGTCTTTCTTAACTAAAACCTTTCTTCACCAAATGCTTTCAGCACTCAAACTCTTTTTCTCAAAAGGGTGCTGAATTAAAAAGCATTTAATTTTATTAAATGTTTTTCTAAACCTTAAATCCCTCTTAAGAAAACATAGGATATTTTTGAAACTAAGTGTTTCTAATGTAACTACGTTGGTGACATGGACGAGTCATAAACCACATGTTTTTTAAAATTCAAACTGAAAAGTCACATCGATTTCTTCCTTGATCAAGTCATCTGTCTGCACATGACAGCCTCTGCGCGTCTGATTGACAGGTAATGTCTGCAAATACGGCGTATACTCGAGTATTTGTGGATAAAATTTTCTTTCCTTTATTAATACGTTACTCACAACGTATTAAATATATATGTATATGTACATATATTATATATAATATTATGTATTTATATTATATATATATAGATAAAAGCAGTTGATAACAACTGTTTATATTTCGAAAAGAAGAGAGAGAAACTTTTCATACCTTTTCGTGTGTAAGGTTGTGGCCCACCACCATACCCTATATAATCTCGATTATTTCTTTCACCACACTTTACGCACACAAAAAATCTTTTCATATCCTTTCCAAACAAACAACTCTAATTTTTTCTCTCTCTCTCTGTTCATCTTCTTCACTTCTCCGTTATCTTTTCCGATCAAAACTCTTAACATAAAAATGGCATCTTCATCTGAAAATCCTCAAATCGTTGAATCTTCAACAGAAAATGTTGAGATTCCTTCTTCTTCAACCCCCATCGTACAAGATCCATCGGTTCCTGAACCACAAGTTCAGGAACAACCACCCATCACTTATCTAAACTCTCCTGAATATGTGCTAGTAAATGTAACTAAATCTTCCAAAGTCTCCTTTCTCCCCTCTAAGATGATTGTGAAGCCCAACAATCATCTTGGCACGTCTGAAGTACCAAAAGGTACAAAAGGATATAAGCCAATGCTAGATTTTATCCACGCATCTCCTGCAAACTATTGCATTATGGCGGACCCAGAACTCATTTTTGTTCATCTTCTGAGAGAGTTCTGGTGGACTTGTGAGTATGATGATGACTCAAAGTCCATTACTGGCACCGTCCGTCAAGGGGAGAAAACAATAACAATCACTCCGGCATCTCTTCGCCAAACTTTGAGGCTGCCACAAGAAACTGATGATAACAAATTTGTGGAGCCAGCGAGTGATGATGAATGGAAGGCATGGTTGCCTTCCATTGGGTATAATTATAATTTAAAGAATCCTCCAGCGATCCCAAGCAATCCATTGAAGCAAAACCTCCCTGGGATCTGGAGAGTACTTTTCACCCATGTAATTCGATGTATGGGCGGAAATTCTGGGTCTTACAACCAGGCATCAACAACATCGATGCCTATGATTCATGCCCTAGCTGAAGGCAGGAATGTAGATTTTGCTCAGCTAATCTTCAATGATATGAAGAATAAGATCAGCATGAACAATAGATCTCACATAGTGCCCTTCACAAGATTCCTCTATCTTATCTTCAAGGAGGCGCTGGGAAATGAATACGTGCTGCCAAATGCTCATAAAATTCCTACAGCGAGGGTTGGCAACAACATTTACAAGCAACCTGCTGAACACCTGGTTTCACGTCTTACCTCTCACATTAAAGAGGTACTTTTCTCTCTTGATCCTATTTCTTACCCGAAAGACAGCGATTGGGAGTCAGCACTTCTAGTTGATGAAGTGGCTGAACCAGTCGCTGTGGATGCTAGTTTGCCTTTAGAGGCTGGTTCGCTGTAAAATCCCCTAGCGACCTCCCAAGCCTCCAAGAAGCCGACCAAAAGGTCATCCAAGGCAAAATCCTCAACCCCATCAAATATTCAATCTTCATCCTCCGCTGACATCCCAAAACGTAAGCGGAGTGTACCAAAGGGCAGCCAGTTACCAAGGTTAGGAAGTCCTCAACGCCCAAGGACACTAGTACCCAAGCCGACCCATCAGCAGCCTCCCAACAGGCTGTTGACGAGATAAAAGGGAACAGCGAGCAGCCACCTCAAACTTCTGTAGGCGAGGTTGGTGAAGAGATAGGGTCACCCCAACCCACTAGAGGTCAAAGTCCAGATCCACCAAATACTTCCCCTTCTTCTCAAATACCCTCTGAGTCGTTGTCAGCAGCCAGATCACAGGTGATGCTAGAGACAACACATTCTACGGCCGATGAGGTCTCGGTGCAACAACACACTGAGACTGAGGCACCTATTGACCCTACCCCATTTCTGTTTTCAGTCTCGGAAACTGTTAGTGCAGGGACCGAGACAAATATTTCACAAGCAGGTGCTGAAACCGATGAGGAGTTAGGCAGCGAGTTCAGTAAACAAGATGAAGACGCTGAAGTTAAACTCGCTGCCACTGAAGAAAAGGAGGGAGATGAAGTAACCAGCGAGTACTTCAATGAAGAACTTAGGTTTGAGCTAGTTAATCATGCTCCTCTCCAATTTGATGATTCTTCAGCCCCCTTGCCAGACATGCTCCTCCCTGCTACTCTCCAAGGCCAACTGTTTATCATGAGTCAGTTGGGTTCTTTGGGAAATATTTTTGTACTCCATCTCCTGGGCATGAAGCAAAGATTCCTTATGAGGATGAAGAAATTGATGAAGAAATTATCATGGAAGTGCCACCACTGCATCACCCTGACTTCTTTGGCATTCCATGTTCTAAATATCCTGTCTCACTGAAGGATCTTCAAGTTCCTTCTCCCAAGGAAGCAACAACCGCCTTCACTGCAGTGAACTTACCTGGCTTGGATTATGTTGAAACATACAAGCTGCAGGAGATTTTAAGAAGGTTGCAAGTTGTACAAAGTCAGGGAAACAGGCATGGTTATTTGTACGCCTGGCTAGTTGATAAGATGGCTGAAATGAACTTTGGTGAACATGCAAAGTTTCAAGAGTTGGCTGCTGGAAATGATGATTTAAAAGATGCGATTTCTACTCTTCAGGGAATGGTGTTTGGGATTACAAAGAACCAAGTCACCCACACCAGATCCAATGAGCAACTCTTCAAAAGAAATCAAGTCTTGCTGCATGAAAGTATGAAGAGGGTCAGCACCTCCAACTCTCAAATCTCTGCCTCGCTGGATAAACTGAAAGCAGAAGTCCATTCAGCGAAGGCAGCTGAGGTGCCTGGACTCTTGCCAGCGCTTAATGAATTATCCCAATCCAACATTCTTTTCACTGCCCAACTTTGCCAACTCACTAACACAATCTCCTCTTTTTCAAAAACACAAGACAACTTCCTTTCCACCCTCACCACAGAAATTTCTTCACTTAAAGCACACTCACTCAATCAAACACCTTCGCCAGCCGCTACTAATAGAAAGTTGTTGGAAGATTCTATCAGCAGACAACAGAAACTTGAAGAAGAGGTTAGCTCTCTCAAAGGAATGATGAAAGAAATGATGGGACTCCTCAAGAAAGAAAAAGTGGAAGTAGGTCTTTCGCTACTTCCAAGGGGGAGAAAAATGTTGAGGAGGGTCCAGCAGTTGAAAACATGACAAGTGATAGCACTCCCCAAGCTCCCCACACTGAAACTCAAAATGTTGAAAGTGCTGAGAAGGTTGTTGAACCGGCAGCCACTGTTGAGGGGGAGCAAGCTGATAGGGTTGTTGAATCGCCAGTTAATGTTGAGGGGGAGAATGTTGAAACCAAAGACGCTGAGACTGTGCCAGCGACTGTCGAAACCGAAGTTGCTGAGAAAGTTGAAACCACAGTCGCTGAGAATGTGCCAGCGACTGTTGAAAAAGGAGATGTTATTATTGCTGAGGATGTGCCAGCAAGTGTTGAAAAGAAGCATGCTGCTGAGAATGTACCAGCTAGCAGTGCTAAAAATATTGAAGTATTTTAACCAACTCCTGAGTTCCAAGCTGCACTTGCAAAGAAATATGCTGAAAAGGGTAAGGCTGCAATTGCTAGTAAGCCACCCAAAGTACCTAAAATAGCAAGGGACCAGGGAGAAAAACTTATGTCTGGAGCCTTTCCCAAGCCAGCAGCATCTCAAGAAACAACTGCTGACTTGACTCCTGAAGAAGTTGTTCTTCAGGAGGAGCTGAAAAGAAAGAAGAGAGAAGAGGAGCTCTCTCAAAAGTTCATTAATGAGCAAGTTGTGGGTGAAGAATTAAAAGATGTTGATGGTGAATTTAAAATGATTGCTCAGCAGACAAGTGGCCTTGAAGCTCTTAGAAAGAAAGAAGAGGAATTCTATGCCAGAAAAGCTCAGCTGAAAAAGAACTTTGAAGAAGGCAAAGAGTGCTACCTCAAGTCAAGAGAAATAAGGCAAAGGCCTGAAGAGATCCTGTCTGTCAGGGTCACTTTAACTAGAAAGGGGATGAATCTTCATCTCCAAAGAGAAGGTGTGGCCAGAATGCTTATATTGGAAGAGGTCACTAAGGATTCTCTCGGGCCAACTGAATGGATAGAGATTTATAAATTGATAAAGGATAAGACAGCAGTAAGTTACAAGCCGCTGATTGAATTAGCAGGGGAGCAGATAAAGAAAGTGCGTCAAATGGAGAAAAAGTACAAGATTAAAGACTCCCTGCTCAGCGCTGCCAGACATCCATTCCCTCCTCCTCCACCTCCATCAGCGAGAGCTGGATCTAAAAGGCCAGCAACCGCTTCTCACTCTTCTCAGCTTCCCACAATTCTCAGAGTAATTCCCAAGTCAGAATTAGATGAAGAACCACTGTTAAATCTCAGAATGCCCTCCAGAACTCTCTTTATGGAAGGTGTTTATGATGAAAAACTTGGAGGGTTCTGCTTTTGTAACGTCCATGGTCATGAACTCTTCTTCAGGACCAATGAGATTGGGATTGCTCCATCTGCCTTCCTTGTAAAAATAAGGAAGTATTGTGTCAAGACATCCAATGATCCCGAGTTCATAAAGTTGATCGATCAAGAGTTGCTGAAGCCAGAAAGACAAAAAGATGAAGCATTCATCAAGGCCAAGCAAGAATCTCAGTGGGATTAAGTTATACTTGTAATTATTAATGTTGTTTTATGTAAAGCCTTTCATCATATATAAAATCAGCATTTCCTCATTTTACTTGTTGTGCTTGCAATTTCAAGCATCTTCTACTCAGCTAAGTCTCCTCAGCGAATAGGGGGAGATTGTTGAGTCATGGATTCGCTGAGGAGACTCAGCGCTGAACTTTGTCAGCGACTCCTCAACGATCTTCATTTATCTTCAGGGTTAAGGATAAGTTTAATGACTCACCACCAAAGTTTGCAAGTCAAATATAGGCGGGAAAATGAAGATAAGAAGACTGGCCCCCAAGGACACATGTTGATAAAGCAGAATGAAGACATGTGACCTTGTACCAAAATGGTACTAAGGTGTTTCTCTTTCATACTTGATTTGGAAACAAACAAGATGAAGATAGAGACACTTGCAGAACAGTCTTACACACCAATAGATGATCGACAACTTTTCATGTGTCAACATCTATTGGGTTGTCATGTGATGCCTTCTCTTACCCTATATAAGGCACCACTTAACCTAGGCGCACTCTTGTTGGTGTGTTCCACATTTACACTTAGTGTGTTTTACATCATTGTAATATTGTTAAGTTTTTTGTGTGTCAAAAACTTAACAATTATTTCTCTTTTCCTTCTTTCATAAACCGACCATGTATCCACTGTTTAATCAATGTTACTTATGATTAAACTTATTTACTTTTCTGTCTTATGTTATTAATGTAATTTGCATTAGTTGTTTATTACTAATCTGTGCAAACTTGGGACTTTCAAAGTTTATCTCGGTGGAACCAATTGGTAAGGGATTTCCTCTATGAGGGCTCGGATTTAGGGAAACTCATGTTCAAGTTTAAAGGGTCAAAATTTTTCCCTAATACGATATTGTGTCTTTGGCCGAACTATTAGGAGGTCTTTTCTCCTACTATGTATTGGGTGAAGGGGCTATTTAGTGTGAACCCAGTTAAGACACATAATCTAGACCATGTGTTGCGATATTAAAAAAAAATTATTTTCTGTATGAACTAGATACCACGTGTCATATACACGGATGGTTTACGATATTTTCAAAATGAAATGAATTATTAATATATTTAACCTGGAAAACTTGTAAACTTAGATTTAAAATATATGAATGTATAAACTTATAAAATTTAAATATAAACAATGTAAATATATCAATATTAAAAAATGTACTTTTAAAACGTTAAAATCATATAATGTATTTAGGAAAATTAAAAAAAAAAGTTGTCATAAATATCTTAAGCATTAAGAATAATATTTAACATATATACTTAATAAATATATAAAAATGGTTTTATACATTTCAGTTTATTAAGTAACTAACAAATATATTAAAAATAATACGAAGTACTTAAGATAGATACAAACAGGGGCATAGCTAGTTGGGGACTAGGGGGTGCTTGGTCCCCCAACATTCAGATTTTTCTCTACAAGATTAGTAGTCTATGGCTGAAAGCTGCACATGTTTAAGTAATAAGCATCCCCTAATCTTGGCTGATCTTTAGATTGGAAAAGGAATCATGAGTGAGAAATTAGATTTATTTATGTGTGTTGTGTATGTGAGCTTCAAGAGTTCCAACCGTACAAAATAAGGTTTATATTTTCTTGTGGGTGTGTGTTGTGTATGTGTTTCAAGAGTTCCAACCGTACAAAATAAGGTTTATATTTTCTTGTGGGTGTGTGTTGTGTATGTGAGCTTCAAGAGTTCCAACCGACAAAATAAGGTTTATATTTTCTTGTGGGTGTGTGTTGTGTATGTGAGTTCAAGAGTTCCAACCGACAAAATAAGGTTTATATTTTCTTGTGGGTGTGTGTTGTGTATGTGGTTCAAGAGTTCCAACCGTACAAAATAAGGTTTATATTTTCTTGTGGGTGTGTGTTGTGTATGTGAGCTTCAAGAGTTCCAACCGACAAAATAAGGTTTATATTTTCTTGTGGGTGTGTGTTGTGTATGTGAGTTCAAGAGTTCCAACCGACAAAATAAGGTTTATATTTTCTTGTGGGTGTGTGTTGTGTATGTGGTTCAAGAGTTCCAACCGTACAAAATAAGGTTTATATTTTCTTGTGGGTGTGTGTTGTGTATGTGAGCTTCAAGAGTTCCAACCGACAAAATAAGGTTTATATTTTCTTGTGGGTGTGTGTTGTGTATGTGAGTTCAAGAGTTCCAACCGACAAAATAAGGTTTATATTTTCTTGTGGGTGTGTGTTGTGTATGTGGTTCAAGAGTTCCAACCGTACAAAATAAGGTTTATATTTTCTTGTGGGTGTGTGTTGTGTATGTGAGCTTCAAGAGTTCCAACCGACAAAATAAGGTTTATATTTTCTTGTGGGTGTGTGTTGTGTATGTGGTTCAAGAGTTCCAACCGTACAAAATAAGGTTTATATTTTCTTGTGGGTGTGTGTTGTGTATGTGAGCTTCAAGAGTTCCAACCGTACAAAATAAGGTTTATATTTTCTTGTGGGTGTGTGTTGTGTATGTGTTTTCCCAACGAAGAAGAATGGTTCAGATTTTGATTTTGTCTTTTTGTATATACGAGTCATATGTCCGTGCAATGCGGCGGCGATGATGGTAATGGCGCGGGGTGGTGTTGGCGGCGGCAATGGTGGTGAATGTAAAAGTAATTGATGTTAAAGGAGGTAGTGTAGTTATTTTAAGGATTGAAGGATTTATGTTGTAAATTATTTCATTAAGGGTATTATAGGTAGTTCAAATCCTTAATTGAGATTTAAAAAAAATGAGTTGCTCTTTTAAAAGGTATTATAGATTATAGATTATAGTTGCTTATAGATTATAATTATAGGTAGTTCAAATCCTTAATTGAGATTTAAAAAAAATGAGTTGCTCTTTTAAAAGGTATTATAGATTATAGATTATAGTTGCTCTTTTTTACTTTAAGCCCCTTAAGAATTATAATCTTTAAAAGAAAGGCGAGTATTTCTAACCTTTTCTTCTTATGGGTGTGTTTTCTATGTGCTTTGTAAGTATCTTTAATCTTATGTTTTAATTTTTAAATTTTAAAAAATGTATTTTTTCAAAAATTGAAGATTTAGTTACAAAAATATAAATTAAAACTCTACTTGTCTATCTTCATTCATAGATTCTTTATTCATACTCATTTGATTGGAAATAAATTTAATATAATGTAATCTTCAATACTATCAATGTAAATGATGATGTTTATTATTATTTTTTCAGTATAAAGGAAATTCAAATTGTTTTGTACTTGCCAATATAATTGTTTACCAACTATCGAGTCAGGACGTGTAGATATTTTGATTAAAGTGTCACCTTTTACGACTACAAACCAACTTTGTTAAAATCCTTATGACTATTTTTCTTATTCGGAATAAATAAATTAGTGGCCAAATTTTGAGTGGTCACTTTTCGTCACTAAAGGTCCGTCACTAATTTTGTTTAGTGCAAATTTATGACTATTTTTCGTTATTCGGCCCCGTCAATCGAAAATCCTGGCTCCGCCCCTGGATACAAATGTTAGTCTACTTTATACTCACTACAAGAAAAATGTCGATTAGTGACGACTTTGTTTAGTGACAACTAAAATTTGGTCACTAATAACCTTATTTAGTTACCATTAAGAAAAAGTGGTCACTAAATTTGGTCACTAAACAAAATTAGTGGCCAAAAAATGACATTTTTTGGTCTCTAAACAAAATTAGTGACGGACCTTTAGTGACGAAAAGTGACCACTCAAAATTTGGTCACTAATTTATCATAATGACCAAAATTTGGTCACTAAACAAAATTAGTGACGAAAAGTGACGAAAATTTGGTCATTATGATAAATTAGTGACCAAATTTTGAGTGGTCACTTTTCGTCACTAAAGGTCCGTCACTAATTTTGTTTAGTGCCCAAATTTAGTGACATTTTTTCTTAATGGTAACTAAATAAGGTTATTAGTGACCAAATTTTAGTTGTCACTAAACAAAGTGGTCACTAATCGACATTTTTCTTGCTCGATATATGTTCATATATATTTTAGTTTAATAAGTAACTAACAAATATATTAAAAATAATACTTAATGGATAGATACATCATACATATGTTAGTTTTAAGAAATTAAACTTTTGTATAGATCGTGTAATCAACCTAATAGTTTTAATAGTGTAAAAACGTCATCTTATCTTAATGGTTATATATTTCGTATCTACCAATAAACTGTAACAGGATAGAAGCAAGATCGAGGCTTCTTTTGAACGACACGTGTTTTTTTATTTAAGCAGGATATGTGTCCTTTCAATTTATATTTATCTTAGTTTTTACATACCTTAAATAGTTAAAATTATTAAATAAGTGATATTATAGATTTAGATGCCTAAGAAATTAACTAATGGCCACAGAAAACAAGCAGGTTAAAGGATGTACACTTTCATTCAATATACTTCGGCCATTAAAAACTTTAGGCAATACGAAGTGGGAACATCATATATATCTTCATTCAAAAACAAACGGCAAGTTGATTTGATATTACGAAAAATATATCTTCCACACTTGACTACTTGAGTCACCTTTAAAGGTTTCATTGAAGCCTTAGCTCGAAGCTCCTGTCTTTAAACTCATCAATTTATCAACAAGGCCTTGCACACGATCCACCTGGAGCAATTTCATGTTAAAAAGTAGTAAGATAAAATAAAAAAACTACGCCTTATTAGATTATTAAACCATATGCAAAGTTAAAGATTGCAATATTTGATATGGAAAGAATGTATGCAAAACTAAAAATTAACAGTCAAAAGTAAATAAATTTTTTCTCATATCAACCAAATTTTTTCACTTATCAGCCCGTCTGACCAGTCACCCATTTGAAACACTACCCACCTGTCTAACCAGTCTAGTTGGCCACCTCAAATACTTTCCTAGTTCTATTTAATAATATGGTGCTAATAAATAACAATTGAGAAATAACAAAAAACCTAAAGAGGTATCAACTTAATTGCCGAAACTAACCTCCAACTCTATTTGTCTTCTCCCATCTCCTTGAGCATCGATTTGATTCAATTTTGCTATCTGACTAGAGAGCATAACGATTAAGGAATGAAATGCTTCATCTAAACTCGCCACCTTTAATTAAGAAAATGAAAAGAAAAAAAGAAAGAATCAAAACCTTTTGGTTTATGATACTGAAAGATGTTGTGTAAAGGGCCATAGATCATTAAAATGATTGTCGGGGAGCTGTTACCTTTTCTAATAGACTAATAAAATTTTGCTAACTATTTAATCATCAAAAATTAACTGAAGACATATATATATATATATATAATATATATATACTATTTTCAATATTACAAAAATAATGCTTTGATGAATCATCTTGATGATAGTAATTTGAACTTTAAAAGGGTAAATAATTTTATTCAAATGACAAAAACGATATATTAACTTGTTAAAAATTATTAATACGTGACCATTTCTATCTCTGTTGAAGGGCTGATCTAAGATAAGATGGTTTCTAGTATAATCTCAAAAATAATTAACAGATGGTTTAAGATAAGATAATATAGTTCTAATATAAGCTCAAAATTAATTAACACATGATTACTCTTATCATTAGAAAGATTGTTATCATCTGGAGCACAAATTACTATGAGAAATTCAAACAAAAATAAAGAATATTTATATTTAAAAAAACCATAAACTTTAACAACAAAGGTAAACGAATGGACATGAGAAATTTAAAAAAAAAAAGACTATTTATTTCTTTAAAATTCAAAACCTTAACAACAACATTGTGTTGGTGTAATGGCCGTTGGACTTTATTCTTCAACTAAAAGTAATTATAATTATATAAAATAAAATTGATATTCATCTTACTTGACCTGAAAAAAAGCAATAATTATTTAAAACTTAGGAGATTTTAAATGGGTTACTATTGCTTCACAAAGGATAGTTCAATTAGATCGAGAATTGTTTAGGTTAGCAGTTGTATCTTTGCTCCATGTTAATTTTGTAATTACTCATTGCTGGTATTGTGTCTTTTTAAGATTCAAGCATCTCCATATTTGTCATTAATAGTTTTGAAGTAAGATCATAACGAACTTGGTTATACCCATGCATTGCATGTACTAATAAAATTTATAATAGCTTTAACTAATTATTGATAAATAAGTAGTTGATAATGAAAAACCGACATATATATTAAAACATTGAATCCATTAATGTACTAAGTTAAATCTGGAATATAACTATGATAGTTGTCGTTAAAAAAAGTATGACTATTATTTTGTAGAAATCTACTAAATACTTAGTTGTAATTGATAGTAAAGTTGGATCCTAAATTGCATAACACTTGTCAAATTTATAGTGATGAGAAACATGAAGTTGCAATATAGGAAAAAGTTTTATGTGGCAAACTAAATAATAGTCAAATTAGCACTTTAAGATATCAATTTATATTAATATATAAAGATATAGATGTATGCATAAGGATGGGAAAAAAAATTTGAACTCGATGTGTAACACCCCGACCTAGGGCTCGGAATATTACGGAAATTATATAGCACAAGGTGGAAGTTTTAGCCGATAAGCGACCTTTCCAACTCGTTCAAGAATTTTAAAAGGACCAATATACCTTGGCATGAGCTTACCCCGCTTCACGAATCGAACAACGCCTTTCCAAGGTGATACTTTCAAAAGCACATGATTACCAACTTTAAACTCTAACGGTCTTCATCTCACATCGGCATACTTCTTTTGTCTTTCACGGGCCAATTGTAACCTCCCTTAATTTGAGAGATCACTTTTGTTGTTTCAACTACAATTTCCGGCCCGATGAGTTGGCTTTCACCAATCTCCGCCCAAGCTAGGGGAGAACGACATACTCTTCCATACAAGGCTCTAAAGGGTGCCATTTGTATGCTTGCATGATAACTATTGTTGTAAGAGAATTCAACCAATGGCAAATGATCTTCCCAACTACCACCAAAATCAATAGCACACGCTCTCAACATGTCTTTCAAGCGTTTGTATTGTTCTTTCACTTTGTCCATCCGTTTGAGGATGAAACGCCGTGCTCATATTAAGTTGTGTACCCATTGCATGTTGAAAGGCTCTCCAAAAACTTGAGTTATGCTGGGTATCTCTATCAGAGAGGATAGAAACCGGAACTCCATGTTTAGACACCACTTCCTTGATGTACAATCGTGCCATGGTGTCAAACTTATCGGTTTCACGAATGGCTAAGAAATGAGCCGACTTCGTTAACCGATCCACTATCACCCAAATCGTATCACGACCACTCTTTGTCTTCGGTAACTTCGTGATGAAGTCCATTGCAATATGTTCCCATTTCCACTCGGGGGTCACTGGTTGCACCAACAATCCGGGTGGCTTCTTGTGATCGGCTTTCACTTGTAAGCAAGTAAGGCACTCACTCACATATCTAGCCACATCCCACTTTATACCCGACCACCAATAAAAATCTCTCAAATCAAAATACATCTTATCCAACCCGGGATGGACCGAATAAAGCGATCGATGGGCTTCATTCAAGAGAACTGGAAATATTCCGGACGTGATGGTGTTCGTCTGATGAGATATGAGGGTTGATCGGAGAAACACTAGTACGATCTATATATTATCTACCCGTTAAATTTAAGCATCCTTAAATCTAAGCATTGTCCTATGTAAAGCATGTCTAAGCATGTAAGCAAGTATGGAGAGCAGTTTTCCAGGAATACAGTTATAGTCTAAGTTCACTAATGTAGCCTAAGAAATCCTTATCAGGCCTACTAATGCAACCTAGTTCGCTATAACCTGTGGCTCTGATACCAATCTGTCACACCCCCAAAATATTTAATTTTGCGGAAACGGAAGGTGTGAACAATTAGATGAATCACAATCACACATTATAACAAACGACCTCTAAATGAGACGTTATTGAATTTTATTTATAAACGAAGCATTTCTTTACAAGGAAAGTAGATACGTTCATAGAACTTGAACAACTACTTCTAATACAAAGGAAATTAACTAATCAAAATGCTCCGTCTCTCTAGTGTATGCATATGAGACTCCAAACCAAGCCTGCTCCGATACTGCCTTAATTTCCTGAGAATACGGTTTAAAAGACGTCAACATAAAGTTGGTGAGGTCATAGGTTTTACAATAATATAGTGTGGTGGATAATAAGCTTTTAGTGATACCTTCACCAGTATAATCCCCATGATATCCTTGATCGTTAATCCGAATACTTTTGGAAATACATTTCCATAATAGATAGTCATAATATAAAGATAGATAGGTATTCTATCGTAATGAAAACTTAATTGATATTCATACCATGAATATCCATAGGTAAACTGTTAATACATAAACTTAACAGATAATTCACAAAATAACAATATATATGTCGTTACTGCAACCACGGACTTTCTCGGATAATTCATATCATAACAATATACAGGTCTTTGTTGGAATCCCAGAACCTTGTATTTCACATAAGACGATATATATATATATAGGTCTTTACTGCCATCACAGAACCTTAATATATACTTCACATCTTAACAATATATAGGTTTTCACTGCCATCACAGAACCTTAATATATAATTCACATCTTAACAATATATAGGTTTTCACTGCCATCACAGAACCTTAATATATACTTCACATCTTAACAATATATAGGTTTTCACTGCCATCACAGAACCTTATATTTCACATTATACAATATATATAGGTCTTTACTGCCATCACAGAACCTTATATTTATATAATTCACAACATATAATATTTTCTCGAATCCGAGCATATTAAATCATAATAGAACATACCATGTCCTCGAATCCGAGATAGTAGTTTAACATATTTATTCTTCAGATTTAAACCCGTGTATTCATATAGAACTTCGTTTCACGAAATATTCCCAGAGTGTATGAATAAAAATGATATCCAATTTGTATATATAACGTTTTCTCAAAATAAGTGCATCTCAGTATAAAACAATTTAGACAATGTATTCTCAGCCCAAAACGTAAAACAGTTAAGAAGGGGCTATGAGTCTCACCTTAGCAGCAATGAAATGAGGTGATGAAAATTTAATGAGATGATGAGCAAGTCAATTAGCCAAATCGGGAGATCCTAAACACAACATGATTGATTTACTAATACGCTTGTCAACGTAACTGGTTTCGGGTTCTTTCAATAACCCTTGTAATTTATTTTGAAATATTTATAATTGATACATGAGTTATATATTGGAGATTTCTTTATAAATCATTTTCGAAATGCCATAAATAAGCTAAGTAGTTAGCTAAATATGTAAATGTGTTTATCTTCCAAAAATGGAGATATAC
>CM067175.1:55636943-55656943 GCA_034093135.1 Erigeron breviscapus | reverse complement strand
GCGCCGCAACTTGCAATTGCGCCGCAACTGCAATTGCGCCGCAACTTGCAATTGCGCCGCAACTCAATTGCGCCGCAACTTGCAATTGCGCCGCAACTCAATTGCGCCGCAACTTGCAATTGCGCCGCAACTCAATTGCGCCGCAACTTCAATTGCGCCGCAACTCAATTGCGCCGCAACTTGCAATTGCGCCGCAACCAATTGCGCCGCAACTTCAATTGCGCCGCAACTTGCAATTGCGCCGCAACTCAATTGCGCCGCAACTTAATTGCGCCGCAACTAATTGCGCCGCAACTTCAATTGCGCCGCAACTAATTGCGCCGCAACTTCAATTGCGCCGCAACTGAATTGCGCCGCAACTCAATTGCGCCGCAACTTCAATTGCGCCGCAACTCAATTGCGCCGCAACTTCAATTGCGCCGCAACTCAATTGCGCCGCAACTCAATTGCGCCGCAACTCAATTGCGCCGCAACTTCAATTGCGCCGCAACTCAATTGCGCCGCAACTTCAATTGCGCCGCAACTTGCAATTGCGCCGCAACCAATTGGCCAGAACTTAATTGCGCCGCAACTCAATTGCGCCGCAACTGCAATTGCGCCGCAACTCAATTGCGCCGCAACTTCAATTGCGCCGCAACTCAATTGCGCCGCAACTTCAATTGCGCCGCAACTTCAATTGCGCCGCAACTCAATTGCGCCGCAACTCAATTGCGCCGCAACTTCAATTGCGCCGCAACTCAATTGCGCCGCAACTGCAATTGCGCCGCAACTCAATTGCGCCGCAACTTCAATTGCGCCGCAACTGCAATTGCGCCGCAACTCAATTGCGCCGCAACTTCAATTGCGCCGCAACTCAATTGCGCCGCAACTCAATTGCGCCGCAACTTGCAATTGCGCCGCAACTGCAATTGCGCCGCAACTTGCAATTGCGCCGCAACTTGCAATTGCGCCGCAACTTGCAATTGCGCCGCAACTTCAATTGCGCCGCAACTCAATTGCGCCGCAACTTCAATTGCGCCGCAACTTGCAATTGCGCCGCAACTCAATTGCGCCGCAACTTCAATTGCGCCGCAACTCAATTGCGCCGCAACTTGCAATTGCGCCGCAACTCAATTGCGCCGCAACTTCAATTGCGCCGCAACTCAATTGCGCCGCAACTCAATTGCGCCGCAACTTCAATTGCGCCGCAACTGCAATTGCGCCGCAACTTCAATTGCGCCGCAACTTCAATTGCGCCGCAACTCAATTGCGCCGCAACTTCAATTGCGCCGCAACTCAATTGCGCCGCAACTCAATTGCGCCGCAACTTCAATTGCGCCGCAACTCAATTGCGCCGCAACTTCAATTGCGCCGCAACTTCAATTGCGCCGCAACTGCAATTGCGCCGCAACTCAATTGCGCCGCAACTTCAATTGCGCCGCAACTCAATTGCGCCGCAACTTCAATTGCGCCGCAACTAATTGCGCCGCAACTAAGTTGCGCCGCAACTTCCAATTGCGCCGCAACTTGCCTTATAATTTATCTTGAATTGATTGGTGATTTATATGTTTCTTTAATGGTAATTATTGATTTCATATAATTCATTTTGATTGTTTAGGTACAAACGATTGGGTCTATGACGGGTACGGTAGATAATCGTTCATGATAATAGGGAAGAATGTGTTAACGGTTGGGTACAATCGATAGGTATAACTGTTATTTCAATAACCAAAACAATTGTTTGATTAGGGAAGTTATAAAAGATGTCTTGGGGTACCAGTCTTTGTAATGAAACTAGTTTAAGCAAGAGAGTCAAATGATGTCATTAACTTGACGGGTACGGGGTTGGTGCTTTGTTTGAGTCTCGGTTATTCAATCAACTAATTTGGGTTTGAACTTCATTTATGTGTAATCTGAGCGTATTGTTGAGCAAAATCAAGATGGATTTCTTTCAAATTATTGTCATAAAAACATTTTCAATATCGTTTAAGGACGATCCCTGCCCCGGTAATACCGGATTTAAATTATTTACTTTTACTTGTTGCAAAGTGACAATTCGGTCACAAAACCCCTTTTAAATTAGAATTACTTAATGTCAACAATTACTTCACTTTAGTCCCTGTGTTCGATCCTGGACTTACCTTTTAGCTATACTATATACGAACGGGTCCACTGCCCGAGAGTGTGTAGTAGTCAGTTCTAGGGTATTTCTTGTCTTAATTTTTAAACTCGATTTTACACATCAAGTTTTTGGCGCCGCTGCCGGGGACTTAATTTTAAGTAGTTGTTTAATTTTGTGATTCGATCCTTTTTCACATTCATTTGTGAGAAAGTTATTTCTTTACTAGATAGTTTGTATTTTATTTCATTTCAATTATACCACAGGTGCGGTTGACTGTTTGTTTGTGGTGATTGTGCAGGTTCTTGCTAGTTAATGAACACAAGAGCTTCTGGCCGACCTTTGCTTAGCCCTTTGTCTAATCCAGGGAAATTCAGACGTCGCTTAGTGTCAAGAGACAACCAAGAACCATCCACATCAGTCAAAATAGATTTAGAAGCCGAAACCAGTATTCCACCCACCCAGAACTTGGAAGATCAGTTGGTTAATCAGTTGGCCGATCAATTGAAGAAATCATCAGAGTTTTTCAAAACAGGTGAAGATTCAGATTCAGAAGTAGAGGAGAAAGTTCAAACACCTGAACCGAGTGTACTTGTATTCCCTCGGGTTAACCTTAATATTAACCAACAACCAAGGGGTAGAAGAATGGGTGATGAAGAAGTTGAGATGGAACCGAACCAAGCCGTACCGATACCGGCCGTTCCATCCAAACCCGCTGAGAAACCGACGGTGAAGCCTTATCAACCAAAGATTCCATTTCCTCAACGGTTGAGGAAAGAAAAAGTCAAGGAACATTTTAAGAAATTTGTTGATCTTATTCAGTCTGTTAATATAACTGTTCCTTTAGTTGATTTGCTTGCAGGTATGCCAAATTATGCGAAGTTCCTCAAGGAACTTGTCAGTGATAAGAAGAAGCTCGAAGAGGCTAAGACTGCAGTTATGAGTGCCGAATGCTCAGCCATCATTCAGAATCAGATTCCTCCCAAGTTGGAAGATCCAGGGAGTTTTCTAATTGCTTGTTCTTTTGGTGCTTATTTGTGTGAGGCATTGGCCGATCTTGGGGCTAGTATCAATTTGATGCCTTATTCTGTGTATAGGAAGTTGTCCTTAGGAGAGTTGACCCCTACCCGCATGAGCATTAGGCTCGCGGATCGTTCTTTCCAATATCCCATGGGGATAGCGGAAAATTTGCAAATTAAAGTAGGGCATATGATATTTCCGGTTGATTTTGTTATTCTTGAGATGAAATTAAAGCTAGCAATGTTATTTCCGGTTGATTTTGTTATTCTTGAGTTGCAAATTAAAGTAGGGCATATGATATTTCCGGTTGATTTTGTTATTCTTGAGATGGAGGCGGACGCCAAAGTCCCCCTCATTCTTGGCCGACCATTTCTGATGACCGCGGATGCTATCATCCGGGTTAAGGCTAAGGAAATTTCCCTAGGGGTCGGTGATGACCGAGTTGTTTTTAATGTTGATAGAGCACTAAAGCATCCTTACTCTTGTGATGAAACTTGTTTCAGGTTAGATGTGATTGAAGAAGAAGAAACGGGTGATGAAGAAGTTGAGATGGAACCGAACCAAGCCGTACCGATACCGGCCGTTCCATCCAAACCCGCTGAGAAACCGACGGTGAAGCCTTATCAACCAAAGATTCCATTTCCTCAACGGTTGAGGAAAGAAAAAGTCAAGGAACATTTTAAGAAATTTGTTGATCTTATTCAGTCTGTTAATATAACTGTTCCTTTAGTTGATTTGCTTGCAGGTATGCCAAATTATGCGAAGTTCCTCAAGGAACTTGTCAGTGATAAGAAGAAGCTCGAAGAGGCTAAGACTGCAGTTATGAGTGCCGAATGCTCAGCCATCATTCAGAATCAGATTCCTCCCAAGTTGGAAGATCCAGGGAGTTTTCTAATTGCTTGTTCTTTTGGTGCTTATTTGTGTGAGGCATTGGCCGATCTTGGGGCTAGTATCAATTTGATGCCTTATTCTGTGTATAGGAAGTTGTCCTTAGGAGAGTTGACCCCTACCCGCATGAGCATTAGGCTCGCGGATCGTTCTTTCCAATATCCCATGGGGATAGCGGAAAATTTGCAAATTAAAGTAGGGCATATGATATTTCCGGTTGATTTTGTTATTCTTGAGATGGAGGCGGACGCCAAAGTCCCCCTCATTCTTGGCCGACCATTTCTGATGACCGCGGATGCTATCATCCGGGTTAAGGCTAAGGAAATTTCCCTAGGGGTCGGTGATGACCGAGTTGTTTTTAATGTTGATAGAGCACTAAAGCATCCTTACTCTTGTGATGAAACTTGTTTCAGGTTAGATGTGATTGAAGAAGAAGATGCTTTGGAGAAAGAGCTCATGGATTTCTTGGACATGGAAGAAGGTGAAGCATTGCTAGCTTGCAGTGAAGAAGAGCAAGAGTTGGTTGGAGATATGATGCAAGAGATTATGGCATTAAGTGTTGATGAAACTCCACCGGAAGACGAGACCTATGAAGAGATCACGGGTAGTGATAGCACACGGGTGCTAACCTCGGTAGAGAACCCTCCTACCGACTTGGAGCTCAAGCCACTTCCGGACCATCTTGAGTATGCATATTTGGAAGGTACATCTCTTTTACCCGTTGTCATCTCATCCTCATTAATGGAGGATGAGAAATCTAGACTTATGACCGTCCTAAAGGCCCATAAAAAGGCCTTTGCATGGAAAATTTCCGATATTCCGGGTATAAGTCCAGAATTTTGCAAACATACCATAAACTTTGTTGATAATGTGAAACCGGTTGTGCAAAGGCAACGAAGGTTGAATCCAAATATGAAAGATGTGGTTAAAAAGGAGATAATAAAGTTGCTTGATGCGGGAATCATATTCCCCATCTCGGATAGTTCATGGGTAAGTCCGGTACATTGTGTACCGAAGAAGGGTGGGATGACCGTAATTTTAAATGACAAAAATGAATTGGTTCCCACTAGGACTGTCACGGGGTGGAGGGTATGTATAGATTATCGGAGATTAAATGATGCTACCCGCAAAGACCATTTTCCCTTGCCCTTTATTGATCAAATGCTCGAACGGCTCGCCGGTAACGAGTATTTTTGCTTTTTGGATGGGTTCTCCGGGTACTTCCAAATACCCATTGACCCCAAGGACCAAGAAAAGACCACCTTTACTTGTCCCTTTGGCACTTATGCCTATAGGAGGATGCCATTTGGTCTTTGCAATGCCCCGGGTACTTTTCAAAGATGTATGATTGCCATATTTCAGGACATGATCGAAACGTCTATGGAAGTTTTTATGGATGACTTTTCTGTTTTCGGTAGTTCTTTTGAAAATTGTCTTGAAAGTCTTGATAAAATGCTTGAAAGGTGTGAAAGGGCACACTTGGTCTTGAATTGGGAAAAGTGTCATTTTATGGTGAAAGAGGGTATTGTTTTGGGACACAAAGTTTCAAGAGCGGGTTTAGAGGTAGATAAAGCCAAAATTGATGTTATAGCTAAATTGCCTCCACCCACTAATGTCAAATCAATTAGAAGCTTTTTGGGTCACGCCGGGTTCTACCGTCGGTTTATAAAAGATTTTTCAAAAATCACCCGGCCGATGACAAAGTTGTTGGAAAAGGATGTCTCATTCAATTTTGATAAAGAATGTCTTGATGCATTTAACTCACTTAAAGTTAAATTGACCAATGCACCCATTATGTCTCCACCTAATTGGTCATTACCTTTTGAACTTATGTGTGACGCTAGTGATTATGCTTTAGGGGCCGTGTTAGGCCAAAGGGAGGATAAACATTTCCGCCCTATTTCCTATGCTAGCAAGACCTTAAACCCGGCTCAACAGAACTATACCGTGACCGAGAAAGAGTTGTTAGCCGTGGTTTATGCCTTTGATAAGTTTAGACCCTATTTGGTTTTGAATAAGACTATTGTGTTCACCGACCACTCGGCTTTGAAGTACTTGTTCTCGAAACAAGATGCTAAGCCTCGTTTAATTCGTTGGGTCTTACTTTTACAAGAATTTGATATTGAGATTAAAGATAAGAGTGGGGCTGAAAATGTGGCAGCCGACCACTTAAGTAGGCTCGAAAACCCTCACCTTGAGGAGTTAAAGGAGCATGATATTAATGATGCTTTTCCTGACGAGTTTCTAATGCAGGTGGATGTGGAGGAGGACCCATGGTATGCAGACATTGCTAACTATTTATGTGCAGGTGTTCTTCCTAAGGAAATGTCTTATCAACAGAAAAAGAAATTCTTTTCAGTTTTCTGAGATTAAGCATTATTTCTGGGAAGAACCATATTTGTTTCGAATGTGTGCAGATGGCTTGATCAGGAGATGTGTGGCCGGTGCAGAAACCCGGAAGATTTTGGATGCATGCCACTATGGACCAACCGGTGGTCATTATGGACCATCTGTAACCGGTAAGAAGGTTTTTGATGCAGGATTTTATTGGCCTTCAATCTTCAAGGAAGCTCAAACATTAGTGGAGACGTGTGAAGTTTGTCAACGTCAAGGTAACATTTCAAAGAAGGATGAGATGCCACAGAACTTCATTCAGGTTTGTGAGGTATTTGATGTTTGGGGAATTGATTTTATGGGACCCTTTCCGCCTTCAAATAAGTGTCTTTACATTTTAGTGGCGGTTGATTATGTTTCGAAATGGGCCGAGGCTAAGGCCTTGCCAACTAATGATGCAAGGGTTGTCATTGAATTCTTAAAGCAATTGTTTTGTCGTTTTGGTTGTCCTAAGGCCTTAATCAGTGATCGTGGAACTCATTTCGCGAATCACCAACTTGCTAAGGTGTTAAAGAGGTATGGTGTTCATCATCGTTTCTCTACTTCTTATCACCCGCAAACGAGTGGCCAAGTAGAAAATACTAATAGGGCTTTAAAACGAATCTTAGAGAAAACCATAGGTGATAATCCTAAAAATTGGTCTAAGAAGTTGGATGATGCATTATGGGCTTTTAGAACCGCATTTAAGACTCCAATTGGGACTACACCTTATAGGTTGCTTTATGGGAAGACATGTCATTTGCCTTTAGAAATAGAGCATAAAGCTTATTGGGCTCTTAGGAATTGCAATATGGACTTAGTTGAAAGTAGTGAATTGAGAATGTTGCAATTGCATGAGTTAGATGAGTTGAGGTTGAATGCTTATGAGAATTCTATGCTCTACAAAGAGAGGACTAAGGTTTGGCATGATCGTAGGATTAGAGAGAAGGATTTTAAAGCCGGTGATAAAGTTTTGTTATTCCTTTCCAAGTATAAGTTCAAGCAACCCAAGTTGACTTCTAGGTGGACCGGCCCTTTTGTGATCAAACATGTCTATCCGTCTGGTTATGTTGAATTGTTTAAATCGGATGGAGCTACTTTTATTGTTAATGGTCACAGGTTGAAGCTTTATCATGAAGAAGAGGAAAATGTGGGAGTCGTCGTTGACGAGCTTCCATTTTTCGAAAGGAATCAATGAAGAAAGGACTGTGAGTCGAGCTAAAGACTCGTAAATAAATTAAGCGCTTCGCGGGAGGCAACCCGTGTTTCTTGTTTTCATTATTGTTTATTTGTCATTGGTAATGTGTTTTAATAAGAATTGCAGGTAGGAGCCGCTCTCATGCCTTCCGGTAAGTCGTTTTCAAGGAAGAAAACAAAGGTAAGTGTGGGGTGGGGGGGGGGGGGGGGGGGGGGGGGGGGGGGGGGGGGGGGGGGGGGGGGGGGGGGGGGGGGGGGGGGGGGGGGGGGGGGGGGGGGGGGGGGGGGGGGGGGGGGGGGGGGGGGGGGGGGGGGGGGGGGGGGGGGGGGGGGGGGGGGGGGGGGGGGGGGGGGGGGGGGGGGGGGGGGGGGGGGGGGGGGGGGGGGGGGGGGGGGGGGGGGGGGGGGGGGGGGGGGGGGGGGGGGGGGGGGGGGGGGGGGGGGGGGGGGGGGGGGGGGGGGGGGGGGGGGGGGGGGGGGGGGGGGGGGGGGGGGGGGGGGGGGGGGGGGGGGGGGGGGGGGGGGGGGGGGGGGGGGGGGGGGGGGGGGGGGGGGGGGGGGGGGGGGGGGGGGGGGGGGGGGGGGGGGGGGGGGGGGGGGGGGGGGGGGGGGGGGGGGGGGGGGGGGGGGGGGGGGGGGGGGGGGGGGGGGGGGGGGGGGGGGGGGGGGGGGGGGGGGGGGGGGGGGGGGGGGGGGGGGGGGGGGGGGGGGGGGGGGGGGGGGGGGGGGGGGGGGGGGGGGGGGGGGGGGGGGGGGGGGGGGGGGGGGGGGGGGGGGGGGGGGGGGGGGGGGGGGGGGGGGGGGGGGGGGGGGGGGGGGGGGGGGGGGGGGGGGGGGGGGGGGGGGGGGGGGGGGGGGGGGGGGGGGGGGGGGGGGGGGGGGGGGGGGGGGGGGGGGGGGGGGGGGGGGGGGGGGGGGGGGGGGGGGGGGGGGGGGGGGGGGGGGGGGGGGGGGGGGGGGGGGGGGGGGGGGGGGGGGGGGGGGGGGGGGGGGGGGGGGGGGGGGGGGGGGGGGGGGGGGGGGGGGGGGGGGGGGGGGGGGGGGGGGGGGGGGGGGGGGGGGGGGGGGGGGGGGGGGGGGGGGGGGGGGGGGGGGGGGGGGGGGGGGGGGGGGGGGGGGGGGGGGGGGGGGGGGGGGGGGGGGGGGGGGGGGGGGGGGGGGGGGGGGGGGGGGGGGGGGGGGGGGGGGGGGGGGGGGGGGGGGGGGGGGGGGGGGGGGGGGGGGGGGGGGGGGGGGGGGGGGGGGGGGGGGGGGGGGGGGGGGGGGGGGGGGGGGGGGGGGGGGGGGGGGGGGGGGGGGGGGGGGGGGGGGGGGGGGGGGGGGGGGGGGGGGGGGGGGGGGGGGGGGGGGGGGGGGGGGGGGGGGGGGGGGGGGGGGGGGGGGGGGGGGGGGGGGGGGGGGGGGGGGGGGGGGGGGGGGGGGGGGGGGCTCATAACACTTATTCTTTCTCAAATAATTGAGCACCTACCTCCTTTTCTCTCTTCCCATCCGATCCAACCCTTTTGTTCTTGATTTTTTTCTTCTTTTTTCTCTTAAATCTTTTTTTTTTTTTTAATCATTTTTTAATTTTTTTTGTTTTCTCAAAGTTGTTTTTATTTTTTTTTTTTTTTTTTTTTTTTTTTTTTTTTTTTTTTTTTTTTTTTTTTTTTTTTTTTTTTTTTTTTTTTTTTTTTTTTTTTTTTTTTTTTTTTTTTTTTTTTTTTTTTTTTTTTTTTTTTTTTTTTTTTTTTTTTTTTTTTTTTTTTTTTTTTTTTTTTTTTTTTTTTTTTTTTTTTTTTTTTTTTTTTTTTTTTTTTTTTTTTTTTTTTTTTTTTTTTTTTTTTTTTTTTTTTTTTTTTTTTTTTTTTTTTTTTTTTTTTTTTTTTTTTTTTTTTTTTTTTTTTTTTTTTTTTTTTTTTTTTTTTTTTTTTTTTTTTTTTTTTTTTTTTTTTTTTTTTTTTTTTTTTTTTTTTTTTTTTTTTTTTTTTTTTTTTTTTTTTTTTTTTTTTTTTTTTTTTTTTTTTTTTTTTTTTTTTTTTTTTTTTTTTTTTTTTTTTTTTTTTTTTTTTTTTTTTTTTTTTTTTTTTTTTTTTTTTTTTTTTTTTTTTTTTTTTTTTTTTTTTTTTTTTTTTTTTTTTTTTTTTTTTTTTTTTTTTTTTTTTTTTTTTTTTTTTTTTTTTTTTTTTTTTTTTTTTTTTTTTTTTTTTTTTTTTTTTTTTTTTTTTTTTTTTTTTTTTTTTTTTTTTTTTTTTTTTTTTTTTTTTTTTTTTTTTTTTTTTTTTTTTTTTTTTTTTTTTTTTTTTTTTTTTTTTTTTTTTTTTTTTTTTTTTTTTTTTTTTTTTTTTTTTTTTTTTTTTTTTTTTTTTTTTTTTTTTTTTTTTTTTTTTTTTTTTTTTTTTTTTTTTTTTTTTTTTTTTTTTTTTTTTTTTTTTTTTTTTTTTTTTTTTTTTTTTTTTTTTTTTTTTTTTTTTTTTTTTTTTTTTTTTTTTTTTTTTTTTTTTTTTTTTTTTTTTTTTTTTTTTTTTTTTTTTTTTTTTTTTTTTTTTTTTTTTTTTTTTTTTTTTTTTTTTTTTTTTTTTTTTTTTTTTTTTTTTTTTTTTTTTTTTTTTTTTTTTTTTTTTTTTTTTTTTTTTTTTTTTTTTTTTTTTTTTTTTTTTTTTTTTTTTTTTTTTTTTTTTTTTTTTTTTTTTTTTTTTTTTTTTTTTTTTTTTTTTTTTTTTTTTTTTTTTTTTTTTTTTTTTTTTTTTTTTTTTTTTTTTTTTTTTTTTTTTTTTTTTTTTTTTTTTTTTTTTTTTTTTTTTTTTTTTTTTTTTTTTTTTTTTTTTTTTTTTTTTTTTTTTTTTTTTTTTTTTTTTTTTTTTTTTTTTTTTTTTTTTTTTTTTTTTTTTTTTTTTTTTTTTTTTTTTTTTTTTTTTTTTTTTTTTTTTTTTTTTTTTTTTTTTTTTTTTTTTTTTTTTTTTTTTTTTTTTTTTTTTTTTTTTTTTTTTTTTTTTTTTTTTTTTTTTTTTTTTTTTTTTTTTTTTTTTTTTTTTTTTTTTTTTTTTTTTTTTTTTTTTTTTTTTTTTTTTTTTTTTTTTTTTTTTTTTTTTTTTTTTTTTTTTTTTTTTTTTTTTTTTTTTTTTTTTTTTTTTTTTTTTTTTTTTTTTTTTTTTTTTTTTTTTTTTTTTTTTTTTTTTTTTTTTTTTTTTTTTTTTTTTTTTTTTTTTTTTTTTTTTTTTTTTTTTTTTTTTTTTTTTTTTTTTTTTTTTTTTTTTTTTTTTTTTTTTTTTTTTTTTTTTTTTTTTTTTTTTTTTTTTTTTTTTTTTTTTTTTTTTTTTTTTTTTTTTTTTTTTTTTTTTTTTTTTTTTTTTTTTTTTTTTTTTTTTTTTTTTTTTTTTTTTTTTTTTTTTTTTTTTTTTTTTTTTTTTTTTTTTTTTTTTTTTTTTTTTTTTTTTTTTTTTTGAACTTTTGAATGTTGATTTCAACTTGATGTTGCTTGGAGAAGTAACTTGAATCTTTGAGTAGCATGCGGAAGCTTGGTTTTGACTTTGAATTCCTTGAATTCTTTTGGTATTGCGGAAGCTTGATTTAACTTTGAATTCTTTTGGCTTTGCGGAAGCTTGGTTTTGACTTTAAATTCTCTTGGCATTGCGGAAGCTTGGTTTTGAAATGTGGAAAATTGATTTGACTTTAAAACTTCAATTCTTGGTCTAACTTGTCTCTGAATCAACAATTATCATGGAGCATTTTATCCTTGAATTCTTGATCTAACTTGTCTTTGATCAAACAATTTTGCTCCCCCTCAAACAAACATCTATCTTAGAGCATTTCTATCAAATAAACGAATTATCTTCGAATTTCTTGCTCCCCCTCGAACAAACACTCATTTCGGAGCATATTTAACAATTCATGAGTTTACTCTTGCTCCCCCTCAAATGAACAATCTCTTTTAAACTATAAACGAACTTAATATCAAAAGAACAAACTTCATCTAATCTCAAACTTTTCATCGCTTCTCAAACATTATTCAATCTCAAACTCTTGTAATCATCAAACAATGGTCATATTTCTCAACAAATCTTTCCGTTATTGACCATGTACTTTCCAAAACTTTAATCATCTTGAATATTCTCGATCTCAAATCAATCTTTCAACTTTCTCGAAACAATCTTACAACTTTCAATATATCACGATAATTATTCACTCTCTTCACCTAAACTAACGATCCTTTGAACAACCAAACACTATGAATTATCCTCAATCAATATCTATCAATCAAATTCTACCTAACACCTTGAATTCTATCTATCAATCATTTAATCATTTCTCCCCCTTATAATGAATATGTGAAACGGTTTCATCATACAATAATGATTGATAGCATAAACGGTAGATGCCAACAAACAACAAACACACAAATTAACCCAACCCAATTCCCAATTCCCAATGAACCTATTGGTGAACTAGAATGTGAGGTTGCGTTTTTGGAAAAAGATTTTAATAGGGTGTTTGTGTTCTTTGTGTTTGTGTGAAGAGAAATGAAATCCGGATAAAAACAATCCGTTGACACAACCAAAAATCAAAAGGATTAATGGTGTGGCCTAAAAATACGATTACTATTTTTAGGACTTCCCATTATCATCGAGAAATGCACAAAGCTTATCTCTAAATGGTTCGGTCTATGGCTTTTCAACCGATAGATTGCTTTAAAGAATGTAATTCATGGTCAGTGTCACAAAGGCGTTCGATAACCATGTCTTACTATCCTCAAAGACTTTTGGGAAAATAAATCCGAGGTCACATAGACTTCTCGTTTACTCAGCAAATTCATAAAATGAAAATGTGAGACCTACGTTCAACGTTGGAAATTATGTTAGCATTGGTAGGATTTCCATTCGATCATCGTGGAATATCAAAAATATGATATCACTACGAATGTTCCGGCAATATCAAAAAGATATGCAATGTCACAAAGACATATAAAGACTCAATGTGTCCTAGTCAAATGAAAAGATATATCAAGTACGCTCTAGACTCGATAAGTGATCAAATGAAGTCGGGGACCGGAGCATAGTGTCTCCCTTTTTCAATATCAACATCTTCCAAATGAAGAGTCAATAGAAATGTGAAAATCTCCGTGAGAATAAAACAAGCATTTGTTAAGAAATACTTGAGTGGTTAGGAAAAGATGTGCATTGCTTCACTGGGTCCATGAAGTCTTCTTCAATATCGAGAAATCAACAAATGAAATCCGATAGGAACGTGTTGACCCGGCTTTTTGAGAATTTTGGGGAGGGCTTTCATTTCTTTTAGCCCTTTCTCACATCATCATTTCACCTTAACCTCTCACTTTTCGACTACTCCCTCATGTCCTATTTGCACAAACATCATCACCACGCTCATAAACCCTCACAATCTAAAATTGAGAATATAACTCCGGGGTTAGATCTCATCGGCGATGACAAGATCATGGAGTATTTATGAGTGGCCTAAACTCTCATGTGCAAATCTAACACCGAACTTCTTTGAATATGATCGAAAATGGTTGAAAATCATCCAAAGTGTTTGAAAATGATAAAAGCGTTTGAACACTTGGAAGTTTTGGTTTTATAAACAAACTCCCCCTAAATATATGCATGATTTTACCAAATGGTTTTGCATATAACGGGTGAGTAAAAGGTTTAAAAGTTGCTCACAAATATTACAAATGAGACTACAAAGGCAGTACACAAAGGCGTTCGATGCCTTGCATCTCATCCTAATACTTTGTGAGTAACTAAAAGACAAAGTAAAAATGATGAAAAGAGAAAATCTTTTTGGATTTTTAAAAATAAGAAAATGAAAATCTTTTTGGATTTTTCTAAAAAGAATGAAATTATAAACACGGTTTTAGAACGGGTTATACACTGAAGTGTGCATAAGCCACTTTTCATCAAATCATTTGGAAAGCACTTTTGGAACCCATTTGAGATTGGGTCCAATGGTTTTTGAATTCTTGAATGACCAAATGTAAGTCTCATCGATTTAATGAATTGATGTTGCATTCCACGGAGAACTAAAACCCGGTGTTTTAGTTGAAAAGATTTTTCGTGGAAGCAACGGTGAAAAATAATTTGATTTCTTTGAAAAACTTGCAATCTTGGGAGATTGATTTGAAAAATGATTTTTCGAAACAAAATCATTCACTTTTTGCACGACTGCTTTCATAGGTTTTGGTGCAAGATCAAAAAGTTCCGAAAAAGAATATTTGAATGATTTTGACTCAGTTGACTGATCTTTTAAAATTGGTTTCCATTTTGATTTTGTCAACTGAGATTTGGCTTGCAAAATATGAGATGATTTACCCTCAAAGGATAGAAAAGAGACCAAAGTAGTTGTTCCATCAAAATTTGGTTTCTTAGCGTATTCTTACCCTTTTGTAAGGAGTAATTAGTAAACTGAGAAACTTTTCTTTCAAAAGGTTTTGAAGATTTACCCATGTAAACCCTCTTTGGAACATCAACTTTTGGTTTGGATGAATTAGATTTTGGAAAACATTTTGACACCTCGGTCTTTGGAATCGTAGAATTACTCGATTGTTTCATAGGTTTTTCAAGCTTTGTGTCCAACGATTTTGATTTAAAAGATGCAATTCGGTTTTCAATCTTTTCAAGTTGTTTTGTAACCGAAGCATTTAAATCAGAGAAAGAAATTGTTGACACATCAGATTTTAATTTCGAAACAAGAGTATCTTTCTCAAAAAGTTTGGATTCCAAAGACGAAATGTTATCTTGTTGCTATTTGATTATTTTCGAAAATCTTTGCTCTTTGCTTACAAAAATGGTGGACTTATTTTGCAACTCATGGTTAAGTTTAGAAATACTTTGTTGCAAAACAAGTTCTTTTGACTGATTGTCCAAAACAATTTTATTGAGCTCTTTGGAAGAATTGTCCAACTTATTTGTTAATTTGAAGATCTTTGATTGCAAATGATCATTTTCTTTTTGGAGACTTTCCATGTTGGACAAAATGAGATCATTTGCAGATTTGAGCTCTTTATTCTCAGATTTGAGTTGGTCAATTTCAAGTCGAAAACTTTGGTGTTCTCTCACAAGTGTTTTAAAAATATTCACATAGACTTTGTTTTCTTCAAAAACAACCACTGCACATTTATTCTTCCTGGTACACCAACAAGTGTGATTATCATGACGACGTATTTCTTCCCAACTTGGCTCTTCACCCATTAAAAAATCTACCACCCTCGCAACAAACTCGTCTGTAATTTTAAGAGCCATTTTGAATCAAAACTTGTTGACAGACCAATAAAAGAACAACTAAAAATCCAACAAACTAACTTAGCCCAAAACAACTTTAGCCCAAATGGATTTAAGAAATTAGTCCAAAGTGAATCTTAAGTCCAACAAATGAAAAGATTAAAATTTTCGGACCAAACACTTTTTAAGTCCAACAGTAAATGATCAGCCTAACAAAAAAAATTATATGAAAATGTTGACACACAAAAAAAAGTGAAATAAAATAATAACACTAAACCAAAAGACAGGTTCACGTGAACTTCTAATACCAAGATACAATTTTGAATGTTTGAGCTATTTGAAGAAAAAGCAATTAAACAAAAACAATGGACACTCAAATCACGCGTGTACAGTATAATGAATGACACACATTTGATCACTTTAGCACGCGTTGAACTAAAACAGTTTATGTGAGACACGTTATCCTCTGACAAACAAGTTGATGTAACTACCCAAAAAAAAATAATTCAAAGTAACAATACAGCTAATAAAGAACACACGTGATACACTTTGAAAATAAACTCACTTTGAAAATAAAGAAAACAATTTCAGAACACGCGTATACTATCTTCACTGCAACACGGTATTGACCACTTTGACAGCTCAAATATTAAGACAACCTTATTACACCAAAATCACTCTCTCTTACTCTCACAAAATATTCAAAACACTTCTCTTCTTAAAAAGAAACTTTCTGTTCTCCCTTTACAAAAAAAAAATCCTTGAACACTCAAATACTCAAATTCTTCAAAAACAACCACTGCACATTTATTCTTCCTGGTACACCAACAAGTGTGATTATCATGACGACGTATTTCTTCCCAACTTGGCTCTTCACCCATTAAAAAATCTACCACCCTCGCAACAAACTCGTCTGTAATTTTAAGAGCCATTTTGAATCAAAACTTGTTGACAGACCAATAAAAGAACAACTAAAAATCCAACAAACTAACTTAGCCCAAAACAACTTTAGCCCAAATGGATTTAAGAAATTAGTCCAAAGTGAATCTTAAGTCCAACAAATGAAAAGATTAAAATTTTCGGACCAAACACTTTTTAAGTCCAACAGTAAATGATCAGCCTAACAAAAAAAATTATATGAAAATGTTGACACACAAAAAAAAGTGAAATAAAATAATAACACTAAACCAAAAGACAGGTTCACGTGAACTTCTAATACCAAGATACAATTTTGAATGTTTGAGCTATTTGAAGAAAAAGCAATTAAACAAAAACAATGGACACTCAAATCACGCGTGTACAGTATAATGAATGACACACATTTGATCACTTTAGCACGCGTTGAACTAAAACAGTTTATGTGAGACACGTTATCCTCTGACAAACAAGTTGATGTAACTACCCAAAAAAAAATAATTCAAAGTAACAATACAGCTAATAAAGAACACACGTGATACACTTTGAAAATAAACTCACTTTGAAAATAAAGAAAACAATTTCAGAACACGCGTATACTATCTTCACTGCAACACGGTATTGACCACTTTGACAGCTCAAATATTAAGACAACCTTATTACACCAAAATCACTCTCTCTTACTCTCACAAAATATTCAAAACACTTCTCTTCTTAAAAAGAAACTTTCTGTTCTCCCTTTACAAAAAAAAAATCCTTGAACTCAAATACTCAAATTCTTCAAAAACAAAATTCAATCAAAATACTTTTTGAAGATATTGTTCAACCCAACCACGAAATATAAAAAAAAAAAAAAAAAAAAAAAAAAAAAAAAAAAGTGAAAAATTGAAAAAACAGAAAACAAATAAAAAAAAAAAAAAAAAAAAAAAAAAAAAAAAAAAAAAAAAAAAAAAAAAAAAAAAAAAAAAAAAAAAAAAAAAAAAAAAAAAAAAAAAAAAAAAAAAAAAAAAAAAAAAAAAAAAAAAAAAAAAAAAAAAAAAAAAAAAAAAAAAAAAAAAAAAAAAAAAAAAAAAAAAAAAAAAAAAAAAAAAAAAAAAAAAAAAAAAAAAAAAAAAAAAAAAAAAAAAAAAAAAAAAAAAAAAAAAAAAAAAAAAAAAAAAAAAAAAAAAAAAAAAAAAAAAAAAAAAAAAAAAAAAAAAAAAAAAAAAAAAAAAAAAAAAAAAAAAAAAAAAAAAAAAAAAAAAAAAAAAAAAAAAAAAAAAAAAAAAAAAAAAAAAAAAAAAAAAAAAAAAAAAAAAAAAAAAAAAAAAAAAAAAAAAAAAAAAAAAAAAAAAAAAAAAAAAAAAAAAAAAAAAAAAAAAAAAAAAAAAAAAAAAAAAAAAAAAAAAAAAAAAAAAAAAAAAAAAAAAAAAAAAAAAAAAAAAAAAAAAAAAAAAAAAAAAAAAAAAAAAAAAAAAAAAAAAAAAAAAAAAAAAAAAAAAAAAAAAAAAAAAAAAAAAAAAAAAAAAAAAAAAAAAAAAAAAAAAAAAAAAAAAAAAAAAAAAAAAAAAAAAAAAAAAAAAAAAAAAAAAAAAAAAAAAAAAAAAAAAAAAAAAAAAAAAAAAAAAAAAAAAAAAAAAAAAAAAAAAAAAAAAAAAAAAAAAAAAAAAAAAAAAAAAAAAAAAAAAAAAAAAAAAAAAAAAAAAAAAAAAAAAAAAAAAAAAAAAAAAAAAAAAAAAAAAAAAAAAAAAAAAAAAAAAAAAAAAAAAAAAAAAAAAAAAAAAAAAAAAAAAAAAAAAAAAAAAAAAAAAAAAAAAAAAAAAAAAAAAAAAAAAAAAAAAAAAAAAAAAAAAAAAAAAAAAAAAAAAAAAAAAAAAAAAAAAAAAAAAAAAAAAAAAAAAAAAAAAAAAAAAAAAAAAAAAAAAAAAAAAAAAAAAAAAAAAAAAAAAAAAAAAAAAAAAAAAAAAAAAAAAAAAAAAAAAAAAAAAAAAAAAAAAAAAAAAAAAAAAAAAAAAAAAAAAAAAAAAAAAAAAAAAAAAAAAAAAAAAAAAAAAAAAAAAAAAAAAAAAAAAAAAAAAAAAAAAAAAAAAAAAAAAAAAAAAAAAAAAAAAAAAAAAAAAAAAAAAAAAAAAAAAAAAAAAAAAAAAAAAAAAAAAAAAAAAAAAAAAAAAAAAAAAAAAAAAAAAAAAAAAAAAAAAAAAAAAAAAAAAAAAAAAAAAAAAAAAAAAAAAAAAAAAAAAAAAAAAAAAAAAAAAAAAAAAAAAAAAAAAAAAAAAAAAAAAAAAAAAAAAAAAAAAAAAAAAAAAAAAAAAAAAAAAAAAAAAAAAAAAAAAAAAAAAAAAAAAAAAAAAAAAAAAAAAAAAAAAAAAAAAAAAAAAAAAAAAAAAAAAAAAAAAAAAAAAAAAAAAAAAAAAAAAAAAAAAAAAAAAAAAAAAAAAAAAAAAAAAAAAAAAAAAAAAATAAGAAAATTTTGGCTAAGGCTTGATTGTACTATTTGCCGAGCTCAGAGCTCTGCAAATAGTTGAAATAGGAAAATTTTGGTGAAAAAATGTTAAGTGTTTGAAAAAGACGATTTGCAGAGAATTAAGCTCTGCAAATGCTTGAAATGAGAAAATTTTGGCTAAGGCTTGATTGTACTATTTGCCGAGCTCAGAGCTCTGCAAATAGTTGAAATAAGAAAATTTTGGTTGATTTGGCAAAGGAGTTGATCGGTCAAGTCGGCAAATGCGGGTATTGGTGCTGGTCAAGTTTTCAGACGACAAGAACTGGATTGTAGTGTTTGCCGAGCTCGGCAAATGGTTGTTTTGGCACCTCGGCAAATGCAATAAATTTGCAGAAAAATGATGAACAGCACGGCGGCCGGAATCTGCAAAAATCTCGCCGGAAAACTTCAAAAATCGATTACACCTTCAGTTCTTCGAGTTAAGCCTCAAAATCAGCACCAAAACACTAGAAATTGAATCCCGCACAAAACCTGACCAAAAATTTTGAACGAACAGTTCGCCGGAAAAAATTCACCAATTCGCCGGAAAAATTAAAATCATCATAACTTTGTTTTTACTTTGAATTAAGACTTGAAATCACCTCCAAAACACTCTAAAATGAATTCCGCACAAATCCTTACTAAAAGATTTCACGATCTCGACTCACCGGAGAACTCAAATTCTGACCGGAATAGTAACCGACACTAAATTTCAGCCGATCGGAAAATGGAAAAGATGATTCTGACCAGAATTTCACCGCGAATAAATCCTAATGAATTTCAACTCGATTGGATGAAGAAACCGCCGTGAATTTGAAGAGAGAAGATATGAAGATGTTTTTGTTCTTTTCTGCCTTTTTCTCCTTTTTTTTCAATTAATGAAAATAAAAGAACTTGTACAGTGAAAGTACAATCACGTGAATCATACTGTAGCCATGTAATGAACTTGTTGATTTTTCAGACTTAGAAAAACGTGAAAGTATGAACTGAACAGAGGTAATACTTGAAATCACAAAAATCAATCAGATTGACGAAATTGATCACATATTAATCAAATTAAACATTAATCCACTCTTAATCTATGATTAGAAACACAAATCAGCCTCAAAATCAACAGTAACAGAAAATTCAGATTCAAAATTAAGCTCAAAACATGAAATTTCGAACAAAATCAGTCGTAATCGTGAATACGGATCGCTCGGATGAACCGATTTTGCTCTGATACCAAATGTTATGAATTGAAATGAGCTTATTTGAAGGTTTAATGGTGGATTTAGGGTTTGGTGTGTGAAAGTAGTGTGTGTGGAGGGAGGTTGAAGATGATAGGGAGGAGAGAGAGAATAAGTCAAATGTGTGTTTATTATGTTAAGGCTTAGTTACAAGGTTCATTAGTAAGGGGTATTTATACTAATTAGCAACTTAACACTAATACCCCTTCTAATATTAGATTATAAAATTTAACACCATATTTATATTTATAACAAGTTCGAATTTGTGAGGGATTTGCAAGAACAATGAGGGTTTGGTTGTTTTGTTTGAAGGATTGATGAATTGTTTTTGTGGATTGTGTTATTCAAATTAACTTAGGGTTAATTAAAGTTGGTTTTTCTTAATTAAATGCTAAACTCTAAGAATTAAATTGTTATTTGAATATGGTGTGGATTTTGTGTTCATCCCTGCTGCTGCTCGTACTCAACCCAGAAAACAGGCCGTTGCGCCGCAACTCCTAGTTGCACCGCAACTGTCCTAGTTGCGCCGCAACTCGCCCTTTTTTTTTCAATTAATGAAAATAAAAGAACTTGTACAGTGAAAGTACAATCACGTGAATCATACTGTA
>CM067175.1:55599976-55635943 GCA_034093135.1 Erigeron breviscapus | reverse complement strand
TTTCCATAAGCTTGACTTTTCTAGAAGCATGCAAAAATCTATCTTTAGGAATCCATTTACTGCTACTAGTTAAGCACAAGTCACCTGAAACACGAACATTCTTTGAGTTAGAAAACAATTTGTTATTTCCGTTCTTAACAGGTTTCTTCTTGATGGTTTCTGTGGTCTTGTTTACTTTCTTGATGTTATTAGGTGACAACCAACCATACTGATCTTTGTATTTAGTTATTCCTAAAACTGTATCTCTAACCACTTGTAAAGTGCACTTAGAAGTCTTCTTAGAATACCTAGGAAAACTAGAATACCTAACATGCTGAGGTTGTTTGTTACCTAATGAGAAAGATTCATTCTTGACAGTCTTTGGACCACTATTTGTTTGACTTCTTTTTGGGACTTAGGTTCAGTTTTAACCTTAGTCATCAGTTGTTTTCTAGAAGTCTTTGATTTCTGAGAATCTGAGGAATCTTTGTTTGATTTTGGTCTTGAATCCGTCTTGGGTGATTGATTGGTCTTTGGTTGTTTGGTGGTCTTTGGTCTTTTGAACTTATCAAATGGGGAAGGTTGTGAAGAGTGTGACTTTGGAATCTTCTTTAGATAAAAATCATGGTTGTCTTCCTTTTGAACAAAATGTTTTTCAAATTCATGATTAAAATCATAATTTCCTTCCAAAAATGTTGACATATCATCAGTTTCCAACTTCACACTTGCTTCACTTATCTTAAAAGGGCAAGGACTTCCCTTGAGTGAATTTGATGCTTTGTCTTTTTCTTTAAAAGATTGAAGTGCAATCTTCTGAAATTCGAATTCCACTTTAAGTTTATTAAGTTCCTTTAGCACATTCAACTTTTGTTCCTTTTCTTTTTCAAACTTTTGTTTGAAAGCATCAATTTCATTCAAGTAAGTTTGTGTTCCCTCATAAAATTTGGTAAAGGACTCAGTCTCAGAAGCAGTCGGAGAGAAATAATCATCAACATCATTGACATCATCTAGTTCACTATCAGTTTGAACAGAAACATGCATAACTTCACACTCAGTTTGCACAGATGCATTCACAATTTCACAAATAGAACATGCAGTTTGTGAAGTTTTATCATCTTGACACACAGAATATTTTGGTGGAGTTGCAGTTGTCATAACTTCATAGACAGGACAATTAGGGTGATCACAATCATTGTCATGGTTAGTGGGTGGGTCACAGTGATTTTGGGTCTTCAAATTATCTATTAAAGATTGCTTTTCATCAAGAGACTTTTTCAAATCCTCTATTACCTTTTCCAAAACACTTTGTGGAACATAAGGTCTTTCAACAGCAGGTTTTGGAATTGGAATAGGTTATTCCAATGGTTTTTCAGTAAAACACTCAAGAATTTCAGGTATTATAACCTCATGATTATCTTTGTTACTTTTATGCCCAGAGTGACTGAAAAAATCGTATGTCTCATCCATTAACTCATAGTTAAAATAGACATCTGCACCCTTCTTTAGAAAATCCTCAGCCTCAAAATCACCATGACTTGGTCTTACAAATTGGTCAGTCATCCCACATCTCAAATAAGATTCCTTATACAATGATGGGATTTCTTCTTGTGCTTGGAGCAAATGTTCTGGATTGACATAACCCAACCCTAAATTGAATGCAGTTTTCAAATTTTTTGGCCTATTCAAAAAGATTTGTTGATATGATCGATTAATCTTATACAACTTTTCTTGATAAGACTTGATTTCAGCTTTAAGCTCATCATTTTCTTTATCAAGTTTTTGTTTAAGAGAATCTTTTATACAACACTCATATTTTAGGTCAGAAATTTTGTCTTCAAATTCTTTCAAATCAGGGGTAGATTCTTTAAGTTTCACATTTAATGACTCAATGTCCTCAGCCAAAGCATTTGCTCTAAACATCTCATTGGTCTTCTCAACTTGTAATTGTCTCACAGTCTTGCTCAATTCAAGAACTTTGGTTTCAAGTTCTTGTTTTTCAAGATGCAATTTGGAGTTAGGAGTAAAAGTGACTGCAGCTTTTTCAGATTTCAAATTGTCAAAATCCTTTTGAAGTAAATCAAATTTATCTTTAGAATTTTGAAATTCGTTTTCTTTGTCTTCCAAATCTTTGGTTAATTTTGAAATCTGTTTACTCAACCCTCTACCATGTTCCATTGCTTCATTACTCATATTCATATAGTGTTGTAGCACTTTCTTTGGAATAGTGATTACCTGATCATCTTCTGAAGAACCTTCGTCAACTTCATCTAACTCCTTTGACTTCTTGATCTTTGTCATGAAGCACACATTCGCTGCAAGTTCATCTGTCTCTTCATCAGAAAGATGTAGCCATTTGTCATCTTCAGCTAGAAGAGCAATTCCACTTTCCTCTTGTCTTGCAAGCAAAAGTTTGTACTTGTAGTACTCCGAATTCTTCTGACGAGGTTTAGTGCAATTGATGGCAAAGTGTCCAGGAATACCACAGTTGTAACATTTCTTATCTTCATTCCTCTTATCCATGACCTTCTTCTCAAACTTCTTCTGATTATCATATTTCTTTTCACCACCAACAAATTCTTTCTTGGTTTCAAACTTAGGAGCATTTGCATTCTTTGCATATGAAGAGACTGATGAAGTCCTAAGCTGATTGTTGGTTGGTTTCTTCTTGAAGAATTTCTTCTTGAAAGCCTTTGTGAAATAAGCAAGTTCTTTGTACATTTCTTGTTGCTTTTCATCCAAATCAGAATCACTCATTTCACTTGAGTCAGAATCAGTTTCAATTTCAACAAAGTTTTGTCTTGAAACTCTTGAAGACTTTTTTTCAGCTACCAAGGCCAGTGGATCAGAATGAACACTTTCTTCTTTCTTCTTTTGAATCCTCAGAACATCATCAACATTCAACTTCAGCTTTTCATACAAAGTATGAATTGTGAGTTTCCCAAAATCTGATTGCTGATTGAGTTGAGTGCCATAAACTTGCCATTCCTCCTCAAGATTTTTGATAAACTTGATGTTCAATTCCATATTGGTTCTTTTAACATCATTCTTTCTCAGCTCATTGATAACATTGCAGAATCTGATGTATACTTCATTCAATGGTTCACCCTTCTGTTGCTTGAATGTTTCATACATATTCAGAACAGTTGACAATCTTATGGTGTTTGAAACATCAGACCCTTCCATCTGCTTTTCCACTTCATCCCATATATCTTTTCCTGTTTCATATGAGTCAACATTGCAATAGATGTCATCTGGAAGTGCTTGGTAAAGATAAGCAATGGACATTTGATCAGCCTCAACACGATTTCTCTGATCAGTATTCCAACTTTCTTCTGGAAAAGGTTCATCATTCACTGGATTCTTAGGAATTTCAGGACCATCCTTGTAAGATTTCCTTAAAAGTTTCCCATTCTTCTGTCTGTCTATCCAATTCAAGAACCTTTTCTTCCACTGTGGATAGGAACCTCTAAACAACACAGGAGGTCTCCCTTCAGAACCAAGAGCCAAAGCTTCCCTTGAAGCCATCAATATTAAACAATAAAAGACTTAAAAAAATTTTGATTTTCTATTTGTATTGAATGCCGAGCTAAAATCTCGGCAAATGGACCAAAAATTTTGAAAATTTTTATTTTCTGCCCACTTGAAGAATATTGATCAATAATGATTTTGAATCAATATTCTTGATTGTGAAAATTTTGATAAATCTAATTCAACTAAGTGCCGAGCTTTTTCTTCGGCAAATGGTGTAATCAGCCAAGTCACAACACGAGTACACTGATCAACAACCAACTTCAACTGTTTGCCGAGCAATTTCTTCGGCAAATAGTACAAACAGAAATGGATCACAAAACACTTGGTCAAATTTTGTTGATATAAGTATTTGCCGAGATAATATCTCTGCAAATAGTGTAAATAGGATCAACACTTAACCAACTTCAGCCAACACAAGTATTTGCCGAGCTTAAATCTCTGCAAACAGCACAAATGAGATTGTCACTTGGTCGAAGAAAACCAAATCAACTATTTGCCGAGCTTATATCTCTGCAAATAGAACAAATATGATTTGTACTTTGTCGAATCCACCAAAAACACTTGTTTGCCGAGCTTATATCTCTGCAAACAGAACAATTAGCACCACACTTGACCAAATTTTCTTGAAACAACTATTTGCCGAGCAAAAAGCTCTGCAAATAGAACAAGTAGCTCCAACACTTAACGAAAATTTCTTGATACAACTATTTGCCGAGCAAAAAGCTCTGCAAATAGAACAAGTACGATCAAAACTAGCCAACGACCTCTGCAAACATGAGTATCCACTAAACGACAAAATAGTCGGTTACAGGTCTTCTTCTTCGTTCAGCCAAACACCCAAACGTCGAGCTTACTGAAAATCATTGATTTCTCTTTCATTTTTGCGAATTAAAACTTGAAATTTATATCAAAATGTTCAGTAACTCAATGCGCATAAATCCTTAAACAAATTAACTGCTAATTTTAACCATAAATCAAACCCACTCGAACATGCGATTTGCCGAGCTTATTGAAAATCGAATCAAATGATGAAATTAAGCTCTGAAATTGATAACGAAGGATGATATACTAATAACAAAGTGATCGGTGAACAAAGTTTGAAGAAAAACACACTAATTTTGCAGAAATCACTAGAACAGTGATCTCGGCAACTGAGATATTCAGAAAAACTCAAATTTTCAGAAAATAAGCACAAAAATAGCTTCAAATAAGCTTGAGGATCGTTCAGATATGCTGATTGTGCTCTGATACCAAATGTAAAGTATAGAATTTGAGCTTGAGTGTGTGTTTAGTGTGTGTTAATGGCGGTTGGTAGTGAGAGAGTTTAGAGAGAGAAAGTAGGTGTTGCAGGGAAAGATTAGATAGCATTAAGGGTTCAAAGGTTACAAATCATGTAATGGAGGGGGTTTATATACCTATACACATTTTACACTATGCCCCCATTCCATACTTAGACATTTACAATATAGGTACAATTTACATAAAGATAAACAAATCAACTACTACAATTATATTTCTAACAAATATGACTAGCACGCTCAAAGCACCAAAACACCCAAATTGTGAGATTATTGATTCATTGCTAGTTATGATAGGTGTTACGGTTTTGGAATTATTAGCCTTGTTAATTTGTCCCTCTCGTAGGCTTTTGGATTTATCCAGGAGTAAGGGTTCTATTTAGAGCTCTGAACTATGATGTGCAAGTTTGAGGTTGGTTTTTCCATTTCCGGATTATTTCATTTGCTATGAGTATGCCGGTGATTGCGTTGATTCTAGAACTTGTCCTGGTTGATCGTTCCGTGTTTTTATCAAAAGAGGCAAATTTAGGATAAAACCTTTGTTCTTTGTATGTTCACCCCTTGTTTCGTAATAATCTGTTATGTGCATGTTGTGTTAATGTGCTTAGTAGCTAACTACACTGGTTAGTGAATCCCCTGTTTTAAACCCTTGTGTTGCACTCACTTTTAGTGCAAGAAAGAATAGAAAACTTGTTGTCACTAGCCTGTTCTTTGTTATTAACTCCACCCGTAATATACACCTTTTCCTAGCCATACCGATAGTCGAAGTCCTGGTAGGTCATTGGTTGTCTATGCTAGTGGATGGTTTGGGGTTGTCCTTTATGTCTGGTTGGGATATTCTCGGTTACTGAGAATAGATTGATTTCGTCATGTTTGTTTGGATAAAGTCTGGATCGTTCATTTCAGCATATGAGTATATGATTTGTCACTGTTTCAAATTTTATTTAAGAGAATACCAATTAGTCAGAGTAAAAGTAGCTCATAAAAAAAAAGAGAATAAAAGAATTGAAAAACAGAAAAAAAAAAAAAAAAAAGAGCTTGGGCTGTCAGTTGGTATCTCTCACTTTTGGTCAAATCATTTTTGTAAGTTGGTACATCAATTACACCAACAAAAGGATCTGAATGCTATAATCTTAAGTTGTTATTTGTGGGTTGGCGCGTTTGTTTAAGCCAACATGGTTAGATTTGGTTGATTGAGTTGTTTAGTGTCATACACCACAATGGTGTCGGTTTTTAATCGTCTATTGGGGTATTGTCTGGACAACTTCTCGGGTTTTGGACCGTTGGCAACTAGTGACATGGGATTTAATGGATTAGACTATTATGTAAAACTTTGTTAAATGTTGTGTTATTTGTTTTTAACACCCTTTGTTTACCCAAATTTCCATACCCTTTTAAATACCTTGTTAGCCTCAGAAGTTCATTAAAACCCTTAAAGTCCTCTTTTGATAGACGTTGTGGTGCTTGCATCATGGCGGTGAAGGAACGAACCTAGTACAAGCCTATGGTTAAAAGATTATGCATCACGACTAGGCATTGAGTGATTATTCAAATATTCAACCCCAAGTGTAAGTTAGTTGGAGTAGGATAGACGAGATATCACTGATTTGATTCTTTTGTGCTTAGTCGTGTTATTAAGGCTTGTATATCAGTCAAGTATTGTCAAACATTCCAGTTTTCATTTAAGATTAAAACTGCTTAACCATCTCGTTTCATTTTCAATGATGATTTAGCTTCTTTTTTATTACGGTAATGTTATTCCCATATGTACCAAGGTAAATTTAGTTTTGAAGTTTGGAATTGCTTGAGGACAAGCAAAGCTTAAGTGTGGGGGGATTTGATATGTCGTATTTTATACCCATTTCCCACATTGTATTTAGTTGATTTTGCATGGTTTATGAGTCGTTTTAGTATACATTTGGTGCGTTTATGGTATTTGTTAGTGTTTCAGGTTACTGACAGGTATTTAAGCGCAAATCTGGAGAAAACGACATTGTTGAGGTGAATTAAGTGCTAACGGAGGATTTCGGAAGCATTTGGATGAAGAGTGCAGGAAGTCAACAAAAGTCAAAGCTGAAAAAGTAAGATTGCGCCGCAACTTGCAATTGCGCCGCAACCGAAGAAAGATAAGTTGCGCCGCAGCTCTTCCAATTGCGCCGCAACGCCTTTTGTTCCTGGCCAGCCACGAGTCAACATTGGTCAAAGGTCAACGCGAGTCAACGTCAAATTGCGCCGCAACCGAAAAGCAGAAGAATAAGTTGCGTCGCAACTCCCACAGTTGCGCCGCAACGCATTTAAGTTCAAGCCCGGCTTGGTCAACGAAAGTCAAGGTCAAATGCAAAAGTCAACCTTAGTTGCGCCGCAATGCCCAGTTGCGCCGCAACTGGGGCTGATTCTGGCAGATTTTGGGAATCATATAAATAGCATGCAAAAACATCCCAAAACCCTTCTTCTCTTCTTCCAGCCGTTTTTGGAGCCCTTTTCAGAGATATTTTCAGATTTTCATCATATTTTAGGTTTTCAAACACGATTGGATCTATTTCGTTCGTAGCTTTCGATTATTATCATTAGGTAACAATGAATTCTTCATATTTTAATTGTTATTCTTATTTTAATATGAGTAGCTAATCACTTTATCATCCATCTTGATGGAGTGAGACAATATGTAAAGATTGCACAATTTTATTAATTCAATGTTGATTTCATTTAACGTTATATCGAGATCTTAGCGTATTTCTTCCTTATAATTTATCTTGAATTGATTGGTAATTTATGTGTGTCTTTAATGGTAATTATTGATTTCATATATTTCATTTTGATTGTTTGGGTACAAACGATTGGGTCTATGACGGGTACGGTAGATAATCGTTCATGATAATAGGGAGGAATGTGTTAACGGTTGGGTACAGTCGATAGGTTTAACTGTTATGTCAATAACCAAAACAATTGTTTGATTAAGGAAATTATAAAAGATGTCTTGGGGTAACGGTCTTTGTAATTAAACTAGTTTAAGCAAGAGAGTCAAATGATGTCATTAACTTGATGGGTACGGGGTTGGTGCTTTGTTTAAGTCTCGGTTATTCAATCAACTAATTTGGGTTTGAACTTCATTTATGTGCAATATGAGCGTATTGTTGAGCAAAATCAAGATGGATGTCTTTCAAATTATTGTCATAAAAACATTTTCAATATCGTTTAAGGACGATCTCTGTCCCGGTAATACCGGATTTAAATTATTTACTTTTACTTGTTGCAAAGTGACAATTCGGTCACAAAACCCCTTTTAAATTAGAATTACTTAATGTCAACAATTACTTCACTTTAGTCCCTGTGTTCGATCCTGGACTTACCTTTTAGCTATACTATATACGAACGGGTCCACTGCCTGAGAGTGTGTAGTAGTCAGTTCTGGGGTATTTCTTGTTTTAATTTTTAAACTCGATTTTACACATCATATGTATTAATTGAGTATAGAAATAAGTTGACAAGCATTTCAATACATAACATATAGTTCTAAAATCATAGAGCAAAGTATAGTAAGGTTTTATAAAAACACTTACAATTTTGGAGAATTATAAATTCTAAGATCAAAGTAACGATATAGGAATGAGCTCCAAAGAAGATCTTGAAAGAATCGACTATAACTTGGACTTGTAAACTTGATGAATATGGAATAATCCTAACTCCATGTGGCCATTATAACTAGGCTTTTTGATGATCTTGAAAGAATTACCGATAACAACTTTACTTGACGATTTCTTTGCAAAGTAACCTTACTTTTACTTTGAACTTTCTATGAGTTCTTGAGACTTATTATTATGAGGGAGGGGGGTGATTATAGAGTTGTGGAATGCCAATTTGAGGGAGAAAGAATTATGAGAGGTGTAAGTTTGAATGAAGTCTTAAGCTTGTATTTATAGTAAAAATTTTGAGAAAATGAATGGTAAAAATTATGGTGATTCATCAATTTTTCTAAGGTAGTGATGTGGTAGAAATATGGTGGTGGTAAAAGAAAAAGGATGATGTGTTCAAAAGTTAAGGTAAAAAGAAAATATCTAGTTTAATTAACTAGTTACAAAATTTTAACCTCCTTACTATTCATGGTTTTAATTAGATTTTTCCGATTTTTCGAGTGTGTTATTTTATGAATTAAAAATCATAATCGAGTGTAGAAATACTAGAAATTATGTTTCCCTAAGTCTCAAGTTCATACGAGAAAGACTCACGCGAAAAATAAACGTTTTACGATTTCTCATGAATTTTGAACTTTTTATTTTCTATTTGCTCATCATCAAGGTTTTTAAACTTTTCAAGATAGTTCATTTAGTAGTTTGATTAATCACATAATCAATAAGAAAGCTTAACACATACTCATATACTTAATTATGCCCTAACTTAGCTCAAAATTCCCTAATTAACATAAACGAATCCTAATTAAATATAATTAGGTTAAATTAATATAGTGAAATTTTGACGGATGTCACACTTGGGCCTCAATGATTCGGTCACGAATATTTGGCCCTACCGTGAGACTCATAGTTCTTGCCCGCGTTGGCTTAACTCTCTCCTTCCGACTCAAGGCATCGGCTACAACATTGGCCTTGCCCGGATGATAACGGATATCACAATCATAGTCACTAAAGAGTTCAAGCCAACGTCTTTGCCTCATGTTCAATTCACTTTGATTAAAGATGTGTTGGAGACTTTTGTGATCGGTATAAATCACACATTTGGTGCCATAGAGATAATGTCTCCAACACTTCAAAGCAAACACAACCGCTCCCAATTCTAAATCATGTGTCGGGTAGTTTTTCTCATGCACTTTTAATTGCCGAGAGGCATAAGCAATGACCTTGCCCCTTTGCATAAGAACACAACCCAAACCTTGTCCCGAAGCATCACAATAAAAGACAAAGTCTTCAACTCCATCCGGAAGATTTAGGATAGGTGCTTCACACAACATATCCTTTAGAGTTTGTAAAGCTTGTTCCTGTCTATCGCCCCATTCGAATTTTCTTTCTTTTTGAGTCAAGAGGGTAAGAGGTTGTGCAATACGGGAGAAATTTTCAATGAATCTTCTATAATAACCCGCCAATCCAAGAAATTGACAGATCTCGGATGGCGTTTTGGGTCTTCTCTAATCCTTAACCGCCTCAATTTTGCTTGGGTCCACGTGAATACCATTATTGCTCACCATGTGACCAAGAAAGTGGACCTTCTCCAACCAAAACTCACACTTGGAGAATTTAGCATACAACTTCTCCTTTCTCAACAATTCAAGCACTTCACGCAAGTGTTCGGCATGCTCTTCTTTTGTTTTAGAATAGACAAGTATGTCATCAATAAAGACAATGACAAACTTGTCCAAGTATGGTCGACACACCCGGTTCATCAAGTCCATGAACACCGTCGGTGCATTAGTCAACCCGAAAGGCATAACGGTGAATTCAAAATGGCCATACCTTGTACGAAAAGCCGTTTTAGGAATATCATCTTCATGTACCCGGAGTTGATGATAACCCGAGCGAAGATCGATTTTGGAAAAGTACTTGGCACCGTGAAGTCGATCAAATAAGTCATCTATTTTAGGAAGAGGATATCGGTTTTTCACCGTGAGTTTATTCAGCTCCCGGTAGTCAATACACATTCTAAATGAACCGTCTTTCTTCTTGACAAAGAGTATAGGAGCACCCCAAGGAGATTGACTTGGACGAATGAAAACTTTTTCTTGGAGTTCTTTGAGTTGAGTCTCTAATTCTTGCATTTCGGTGAGAGCTAGTCTATAAGGAGCTTTTGCCATGGGTGCGGCTCCGGGAATAAGATTGATGCGAAAATCAAGTTCACGAGATGGAGGTAATCCCGGTAAGTCATCCGGAAAAACATCGGGAAAATCACGGACAATAGGAACGGTCTTCAATTCTACCTTTGAGACGGTAGCACTAAAGACTTTAGAATTAGGAGAATCGGAGATTTGGTCTTGAACCCTAAGAATTCTACCATTAGACAAAGGTATCTTAACAACTCTCTCACCACAATCGATAGTCGCATTTACCGCCGTCAACCAATCCATACCCACAATAATATCAAAGCTCCCAATATCTAAAGGCATAAGATCGGTAAAGAACTCGACGTCGTTTAGAGTCAAAATACAATCACGAAGTATTTGACTAAGTTTTGTTAGAGCACCATTTACCATTTCTATGTCAAGCACATAATTTAGAGCATACAAAGGAACAAAACTAGAGGAAATAAGGCTAAAATCGACTTCGGAGTCAAATAAAACCGTTGCATAATGACCATTAAGAAGAAAGGTACCTGCCACAACATTGGGATCATTACGGGCTTCATTGGCATTGACCGCAAAGGCTCGGCCACGAGGTTGCACTTGGTGGCCTTGTTGTCCTCGGTTTTGATTAGGCCCAGCAATTTGTAGTTGGTTGGGGTGGATGGCTACTTGAACTTGTTGTCCAACCTATTGAGGACAATTTTGGCGGTAGTGATAAGGACTACCACATTCATAGCATGCAACCTTTTGTTGGCTGGCACGAGGAGGAATAGCTTGGAGAGGGGCTACATTTTGTGGGGCCATCCTCGGTGCCCTACAATCTTTGGACATGTGTCCCATTCGGTTACAATTAAAACATGCCCCACATTGAACATTGACGGGGTGGTGTTTGTTGCATCTTCCACACAAAGGATGGGGTCCCATATAAGCCTTCTTCACCGGCTCCACCGCCGCCATCACTCTACCCCGATTAGCATTCTTGGGATCAAATCTCCCCATCTTCTTCACTCCACTTGATTCTGACACTTCTTTTCTTTTGTTTGATGATGATTTACTCAACACACCACTTCTCAACAAATCTTCGGTCACACTACCGGCTCGGTTAATAGCCTCGGCCATGGAAGTAGGCATGACCGAGTTGATAAGAGAACGGACATGTGGATTCAAGCCCAAAACAAACTTCTCAATGGCCCGAGACTCGGGGTCCACCAAGTGGGGGATGAGAGTAGACAAGTCTTGGAAGCGTCTAATATAGCCCTTATAATCGGCTCCTTCCATTTTAAGGTGGAAAAATTCGATGGTCAAGTTTTGGAGTTCATAAGGAGGGCAAAACTTCTCCTTCACTTTGTTCTTGAAGCCGACCCATGAAAAGTTATAGGTCCGACCCAAGGTTATCTCTTGGTTCCACCAACTCAAAGCATCGTCTTTAAACATACCGGATGCATAATGAATTTGATCATCATAAGTGCAATGACTTCTTTCTATCACCGCTTCAATTCTCTCAAACCACCTTATACAATCCGTGGGGCCGCCCTTACCATCAAATTCAGGTGCCCCACAATTCTTAAAATCTTTGAATTGGCAACCTTGGCGGTACACACCATGTTGGTTAAACATGGGAACATAATTATCTTGCACCGCCGGTGCTTCTTCTTCTTCTTCCACAACTTGAGTTTGAACACCTCTCACATTCACATTAGCCCGGGATTCATTGTTTTGAGGCACATTGTTTGGTGCCACATTGTTTCCTCCAAGAGTTGCCGTGACTTGGGCAACAATGGTTGGCATGATATTGGTGACCATTTGAGCGATCACCTCCGCCAAGTTTGGCCCGGGAGCCTCACCACGACCCCTACCTCGGCCCCTACCACGGCCTCCACCACGGCCTCTACCACCTCGGCCCCTACCCCAACCTCCTTGTGCTTCGGGTTGAGCTTCCGGTTGAGGCTCTTGAGAGTTAGCCCTATAGTTCATTCCGGCTCTCCTCAGTCTCACCATTTCTATAAAACAAGTAACACGTTGACCCGAAAGTTAGTCTCAAGATGCTCACATGTTAGTCACACAAGTAGTCAATACTCTCATGTCGATATAACATACTCATTTCATATCATTATGCTAAGGCAAGAGTGCTAGAATCCTAAGGGAATTGTTACTTACCATGTCATTATGCCAAGTTCATATCATACCAATGCATACATTGACCACATTTTACTCATCACACATTTAATACATTGTACTCGAGTCATCGCATAGTTGGTCTTAACTACGAACTCACAAGTACACCTTTTAGGGTTCACACAATTCATGTTGCACACAAAATTCCTAACCATGCATGCTATATGAAGAGTTTTAACTTAAGCCGTAGTCTAGGTCAAACCGCCTAATTTTCTACGACTACGCATGGGCCACCATTCTGTAACACCCCGAGCTAGGGCTCGAAATATTACGGAAATTATATAGCACGAGGTGGAATTAATGTAGAACATGAACTAAATGCAAATAGAGGATCCGGTGAATCCATAAATAAGATAAATCAAGTACAAAATGCATAAGGAACAAGTAACCATCAAAGTTTACAAAACAACATCAAGAGATGGCTATCGATCCTAAGCATAATGCAAAAGTAGGCAAATGAATCCTTGATCCATGTAAGTCCAATGCCCGGGTTCAAAAGCAAGCAATCAATTATACTTCACGTCCTGGATTAACCTGGTTACCTGAAAAGTGTACTAAGCAAGTCAACATGAGGTTGGTGAGTTCGTAGTAATGGTTCACAGGGAACCATCGTCAATAATCACAATACGTATTAGTAAAGGAAAATCATAATTTACAAGTAGCCTTTATGTGTCATACTATCAATACAACAAGATTACATGATAAAAGTAAAAGCGTGTAATAAATAAGCGCAAGAGATGTCAATATCAAGATATGCCTCGTATGCATGTCAATGTCACAATGCATAGCATAAGTGTGACCATCAAGTCAACAATGCAACGATACTCACATGTCATCCCAATGAACAATGTGGCATCTCAAAATCATCGGTGTATATATGTCTATATGCCTGGAGTCATGTACGTCTCATCAACTCAACACAAGTGTATACATCTATACACTTGGATGTACATATCCGTCTCACCAATATCCATATCAATACATATGCGTGTTTGTCTCAATCACAAGTCCATCAATCCTCAAATCATCAAACCAACCCAAACAATACGTACATACACTTAAGAGGATTCTACTTCCAACGAGTCCAAGATGCTTATATATAGGGTCACCCGCAGCCTTCCCACCACATCTAAAACCCTTTGAAGGCATAATCGACTTCCATGTATGCACAACTTAACTTCTCATAACCAATCAAGGTGAGTTCCGTAGCTCCCAACTCCTTTGAGATTCGGGATGGAAAGTGTACTTTTATGTGAATACTTGATTGATTGTTAGATTGAATGATTGATGGATTGATTGACACGTTTGATTGATTATGTACATGATTGTGATATATATTGTTATAATTAGGATAGTTGTGCATACATGGAAGTCGATTATGCCTTCAAAGGGTTTTAGATGTGGTGGGAAGGCTGCGGGTGACCCTATATATAAGCATCTAGGACTCGTTGAAAGTAGAATCCTCCTAAGTGTATGTACGTATTGTTTGGGTTGGTTTGATGATTTTAGGATTGATGGACTTGTGATTGAGACAAACACGCATATGTATTGATATGGATATTGGTGAGACGGATATGTACATCCAAGTGTATAGATGTATACACTTGTGTTGAGTTGATGAGACGTACATGACTCCGGGTATATAGACATATATACACCGATGATTTTGAGATGCCACATTGTTCATTGGGATGACATGTGAGTATCGTTGCATTGTTGACTTGATGGTCACACTTATGCTATGCATTGTGACATTGACATACATACGAGGCATATCTTGATATTGACATCTCTTGCGCTTATTTATTACACGCTTTTACTTTTATCATGTAATCTCGTTGTATTGATAGTATGACACATAAAGGCTACTTGTAAGTTATGATTTGCCTTTACTTATACGTATTGTGATTATTGACGATGGTTCCCTGTGAACCATTACTACGAACTCACCAACCTCGTGTTGACTTGTTTAGTACACTTTTCAGGTAACCAGGTTAATCCAAGACGTGAAGTATAATTGATTGCTTGCTTTTGAACCCGAGCATTGGACTTACATGGATCAAGGATTCATTTGCCTACTTTTGCATTATGCTTAGGATCGATAGCCATCTCTTGATGTTGTTTTGTAAACTTTGATGGTTACTTGCTCCTTATGCATTTTGTACTTGATTTATCTTCTTTATGGATTCACCGGATCCTCTATTTGCATTTAGTTCATGTTCTACATTAATTTCACCTCGTGCTATATAATTTCCGTAATATTTCGATCCCTAGCTCGAGGTGTTACACGATGAAAAAAAATATGATAACCGAATATTTCGACCGGAACCCGAACCAACCACTAAGGATTGTTACGAATTCTAATAGTACAAAGACCAAACAAAGGCGACTAATAAGTAGCAACAAATGATTATTTTTTAAAAAAAAAAAGATCACATGAACAATCCTTTAAAATTTTGCTTAAATATATATCCAAACAAAATCTAAATAATTCATATTCCAAGCTAGAGAAAAAAAATTTTAAACTCCAATAAAAGTCTCTTTGGCTTAAAAAAAAAAGTATATCGCCAAAACGCTAGTATATCAATTAAAGAGTAAAAAAAATACACAAACAACCACTTTGGCCTATTGGTAAACACACTAATTACCATAGGTGAGGTCATGGGTTCAACTCCCCCTCCCCTTTTTTTAAATATATTAACATAAAAGATGAAAGCTTTGGCCATGTTGGCTGACATGTCAAAGATGTGTTGCTTACATGGTACCCTGTGGCGAGCAGATTAATAAGGTGATGCCACGTAGGAAAATGCTGACGTGGCGAACTCAGAGAGTGCTACGCGAGCACTTTCTGATAGCTTTATATATATATATATATATAATATATATAGAGAGAGAGAGTTAAGTAATTAAGAAACGTGAAAATACATTTTTACCCCTCACGTGCAAGTCACGTGATGGGGTTTTAACGGCCATCAAACGGCGTTTGGTTCCAGTATGGTCCGAGTGGAGTTTTGGAAACGTTAGGTATGATCCGCGTAATATCGAAAGGAAATGTATCAAACCAGCAATATCGCGCAAACGTTAGGAACTTTTTAAGTAATTAACTCTTTTATTTATGTGGATAATTATTTTATGTAATTATGAGGTTAAGTGGATTAAAATGAATCATTTATGTAGAAAAGTCGTGTCGTGTTTCTGTTAGTATAGTATGTTGTTAAATGGAGTTAATTTGTCATTAATGTGGTGATTAGGTGAGGGCAAAGAGGTAGTTTGGCATGAGATACAACAAGTTAGGGTACAATTAGATTGTATTCGTTTATTATTTCAGTTTCACAAGACAAAAGAATAACCACCCACAAACCTCTTCCTCACTGCCACATCATCTTTTCTCTTTCCTAAATCACTTATTCCTCACTCACTACCAACCTTACCTCTTCATCACTTCTTCCTCATCTCTTCCTCAACTTTTATTTATTTCTATTTTGTATTTATCCTAAAATAAAATTAACTTACCTTTATTAAAAATAAAACATTACATTAATAAAATTAAAACACATTACAACTAAAATTCAAACAAACTTAAAATAAAAACTTTACAATTAAAATTCAAACTAAATAAAATTAAAACATTCGTTGAGCCCCGTTCCAATTGTGACCCATAATTGGATAGTAGTTCATGGCGTTATAATATAGTTGTGAACATGGTTAACGAAACAACTTGTCGAAGGACCCATAGGGGGCGGGTTGGAGGAGCTCGAAGGGTGGCTTGTTTGGCTTTGATTGGTTGATGACATAGTCGGGAGCGGGTTTTCGAGAAAGTGTTGCAACATATCGACGGCGGCTTGATTTTGGTTTTCGTTGTTTCGAGACATGATTTTAGGTGAAAATTGTGAAAGGATTTGAAAGAGTTTTTGTTTATGTGAAAGGATTTGAAAGAGTTTATGTGTGTGTTGTTTGAAAGAGTATATGAGTTTAAATAAAGATGGAAAAGAAAAAATAAAAAAATTCTAATTAACTAGCCGTTACTTTCAAAAAAAATTTAAAAACAGTTTTTTTTTTAAAAACCCGGGCCCACTACACGCTACTCTTCCCGTCTTCACCCATCGATTAGTCGATGGCGTTCGACGATGAGGGCGTGGATGAGCTTGCATCCTCATCTTCGTCGATGAGGTGGTGGATGAGGGGTGGACGAAAGGGTTGGGACAAGCACTTTCTGATGGATTCAAAAGTGATTCGAGTGGGTTTTTGGTGTGAAATCATTGTAGGTATATCTCGTACTCCTCTCTCAAATGTTTTCCTTTTCAATCCATTATATTGATTTATTACTGGTTTTGAAAGGTTATAGGCTCATTGATGATTAATTAAACAAATTCGTATCACTGTTGAGGGTTTTTCCCAAATTTGGTTTCCAGATCAAATATAGCATTCTTCAAAAGCAATATCTATATCTATATATTTATATAATCTAAAGTTGATCCTACATTAATGCTTAAGCTTCAACCTTCTCTCTTCATAATTGTTATTATTTCTCTGATAATTGATTGATGATGGTTTGTTAATATCTTGGACTCCCTGTTAATGAATGATGAGTTTGGTTAACTTTTCAATAAATGGATTAAGGGTTGAATTTCCCATTTTCGATTTCTCTCTTATTATTATTGTTGATGATATTTCTTCTCTTTTATAGTGGCCTTTTGGCTTCCTGATTTAATTAAACAAATTCGTATCACTGTTGAGGGTTTTTCCCAAATTTGGTTTCCAGATCAAATATAGCATTCTTCAAAAGCAATATCTATATCTATATATTTATATAATCTAAAGTTGATCCTACATTAATGCTTAAGCTTCAACCTTCTCTCTTCATAATTGTTATTATTTCTCTGATAATTGATTGATGATGGTTTGTTAATATCTTGGACTCCCTGTTAATGAATGATGAGTTTGGTTAACTTTTCAATAAATGGATTAAGGGTTGAATTTCCCATTTTCGATTTCTCTCTTATTATTATTGTTGATGATATTTCTTCTCTTTTATAGTGGCCTTTTGGCTTCCTGATTTAATTAAGCTTCCATTCAATGGATTAAATGGTCCATTATGAGCAATGGTTTGGAAGCCGAAAGAGAGTAATAAAGAGAATGATTAATTCACAATTCATTTGGTTTATTTCTGACGACCCACTCTCTCTACAAACCATAATCTCCCTATCATAGAATGTTCATCTTCTTCCTTTTTGTCTTTCATTTGCTGTAGATAATGTTGGTATATCGATTCAGTGGTTTATTCGAAAGCCTTTTAGGTTTTCAGTTTTCTGACTTTTACTTCTATATCGACACAAACTTACACATATTTTTTTTTTACTCTTTTTGTTTTAAAAACCCGGGCCCACTACACGCTACTCTTCCCGTCTTCACCCATCGATTAGTCGATGGCGTTCGACGATGAGGGCGTGGATGAGCTTGCATCCTCATCTTCGTCGATGAGGTGGTGGATGAGGGGTGGACGAAAGGGTTGGGACAAGCACTTTCTGATGGATTCAAAAGTGATTCGAGTGGGTTTTTGGTGTGAAATCATTGTAGGTATATCTCGTACTCCTCTCTCAAATGTTTTCCTTTTCAATCCATTATATTGATTTATTACTGGTTTTGAAAGGTTATAGGCTCATTGATGATTAATTAAACAAATTCGTATCACTGTTGAGGGTTTTTCCCAAATTTGGTTTCCAGATCAAATATAGCATTCTTCAAAAGCAATATCTATATCTATATATTTATATAACCTAAGTTGATCCTACAGTTGAAGCTATGCAACGCTTCAACTTCTCTAAGGTGACAACCTTAGTCAACATATCAGCTGGATTTTCAGTTCCTTTGATCTTATTCAACTTCAGAGTGCCATCATTAATTATCTCTCTGATGAAGTGATATCTCAGCTGTATGTGCTTTGTCTTCGAATGGAAGACTGGATTCTTTGCAAGATGAATTGCACTTTGACTGTCACAGAATAGTGCACAATCATCTTGTTCTTTGCCTAGTTCGTTGATAAAATTCTTCAACCATATAAGCTCTTTGCTTGCTTCAGCAACTGCCATGTACTCTGCTTCTGTGGTTGAGAGAGCAACACTTTTCTGGAGTTTAGACATCCAACTCACAGCTGTGCCTCCCACTGTAAAGACGTACCCTGTGGTGCTTTTGTAAGATTCTTTACAACCACCTAGATCTGCATCTGTATAACCTTTCAGAATGACATCTTTTCCCTTAAAATGTAATGCCACTTTTGAAGTTCCCTTCAAGTATCTCAGCAACCATTTAACTGCTTCCCAATGTTCTCTCCCTGGATTAGACATAAAACGACTAACTACCCCCACAGCATGAGCTATATCTGGTCTCGTGCATACCATTGCATACATGAGGCTACCAACTGCAGATGCATAAGGAACTTTAGCCATTTCTTCCTTGTCTTTATCTGATTTGGGTGACTGATCTTTAGAAAGCTTAAAGTGACTTCCCAAAGGTGTGCTTCTGATCTTGGCATCTTTAAGGCTGAATTTCTCTAACACTTTCCCAATGTATTTCTCTTGAGATAATGTCAAAGAACCATTTTTGTTTCTGAAAATACTCATCCCGAGTATTTGGTTTGCAGCTCCTAAGTCTTTCATTTCGAACTCTTCAGACATTTGCTTCTTCAATTTCTTGATCTCTGACATGTCTGAACCGGCAATCAACATATCATCTACATAGAGCAGTAGAATGATATAAGAACCCTTGAACTTCTTGATGTAACAACAATGGTCATTGTCACATCTCTTGTAACCAATTCTCCCCATAAAGTTATCAAACTTCAAGTACCATTGTCTGGGCGCTTGTTTCAGACCATACAAACTCTTCTTCAGTTTACACACCAAGTTTTCTTTACCTTTAATCTGAAAACCCTCTGGTTGTGCCATGTAAATGTCTTCATCTAGGTCACCGTGTAGAAAAGCTGTCTTTACATCTAGTTGCTCTAGATGCAAATTCTCTGCTGCTACAATACTGAGAACAAGCCGGATGGTAGTCATCTTCACCACTGGAGAGAAAATTTCATTGAAATCAATTCCCTCTTTCTGTTGAAACCCCTTGGCTACTAATCTGGCTTTGTACCTTTTGGTACCATCATGTTCATCCTTGACCCTGAAAACCCATTTGTTGTGAAGAGCCTTCTTCCCAGATGGAAGCTTTGTTAGAACCCAGGTCTTGTTCTTCTCAAGCGACTTCATTTCATCTTTCATTGCTAGCTCCCACTGCAATGAATCTTTCAACCCCATAGCTTCAGAGTAACACTGAGGTTCACCATTTTCTGTCAAAAGAACGTAGTTGACTGATGGTGAGTATTTTTGTGTTGGTTTAGGGATTCTGGAAGATCTTCTTAGTTGAAATTGAGGTGTGACTGGAGATTCTGGAGCTGGATGACTAGTTTCTTCATCTTCAGAGTCATTACTGGAATTACCTCCTGAGCTCCCACTATCAGTTGTATCATCCCCAGATTCAGGGATTTCAACTGAAACTTCTTTATTCTTCTCATCACCTTCAAACTCAACATACTCCTTTTGAACTTCTGGACTTTGAGTGTTTCTGTCTTTGTATAACTCAGCTTCGTTAAAAGTGACATTCTTGCTTCGGATTATCTTTCTGCTTTCTTTATCCCAAAGCCTATAACCCATTTCGTCTGACCCATAACCAACGAATGTGCACTTCTTGGTCTTTGAATCAAGTTTATCCCTGTCATCATCTTTTAACAAACTATAAGCATTACAACCAAAGACTTTCAGGTGTTTGAGACTTACTTCCTTCCCTTGCCATATTTCTTCTGGCAATTTGAAATCCAAGGGAACACATGGTGAACGGTTGATCAAGTAGGCAGCAGTGTTAACTGCTTCAGCCCAGAATGTCTTGGGCATCCCAGCATTCAACCTCATGCTCCTAGCCCTTTCATTCAGAGTTCTGTTCATTCTCTCAGCTACACCATTCTGCTGAGGAGTTCCTGGAACAGTCTTGATCATCTTTATCCCTTGATTAGCACAGTAGTCAACAAACTCCTTGCTTATGTATTCACCACCATTGTCCGACTTCAGGCATTTCACCTTCAAATCAGTTTCATTTTCAACAGCAGATTTCCATTTCTTAAAAACATCAAATACATCAGATTTATGTTTAATAAAATAGACCCATACCTTGCGTGTTGAATCGTCAATAAAGGTTACATAGTAGTTTTTGCCTCCCAGTGATGAAACACTTGTTGGTCCATATACATCCGAGTGAACAAGCTCCAGCTTCCGAGCTTTTGGTGTCTTTCCTGTCTTCACAAAAGTAACCCTCTTTTGTTTCCCGAGGACACACGATTCACAAAATTCAGTTTCCACTTTCTTCAAGTCTGGAAACTTCCCTTTCTGAGCCAACATCTTCAATCCCTTATCGCTCATATGTCCAAGTCGTTGGTGCCACAAATTGGATAGACTTGGACCAGGTGTCATAGCATTAACACCTTCAACAGGTACTTCTACCATGTAGAGAGTGCCTTTCTTATTTCCTTTAGCAATCACCAAATTGCCTTTGATCACTTTCCATTGTCCACCCCCAAAGCGAACATCAAAACCTTCATCATCCAACTTCCCAACTGAAATCAACTTCCTTCTCAAATTAGGAATAACCCTGACATCTTTCAATGTCCATATAGTTCCTAATGAGGTTTTCAAGTCTACATCTCCAATACCTGTAATATCAAGCATTTGATTATCGGCTAAACGAACTTTACCAAGGTTACCTGTTCGTAAATTCTTGAGTATATCTGGGCATGAGATAGCATGGAAAGAAGCACCGGAATCCATAATCCAGGATTCAGCTGTATCTTCAACTGAACAGATGAGAGCATCATCTGATTCTTCAGTGCGTACACTGTTTACTTCTTTCTTTTCAGCTGGTGGTTTTGTACACTGGCTTCTAAAGTGACCTTTTTCTTTGCAGTTCCAACATTCAATATCTTTTCTGTTCTTTGACTGTCCCCTTCTTCTAGACCTTGACCTGCCTCGATTACGTCCTCTATCATTTCTTCTTCCTCTGTTTTCTGTATTCAACAGAGAACTAGAACTGGAAGATTCTCCACAACTTCTCCTTCTAATGTCTTCATTCAAAATCAAGTCACGAATGCTATCAAAAGTTAGCTTAGTAGTACCAGATGCACTACTCACGGCTGTGACTGTGCCTGACCAACTATCGGGCAACGATGATAAAAGGAGTAAAGCTTGTATTTCATTATCAAACTTTATGTCAACGGAGGCTAAACGAGAAATAATCGAGTTGAACTCGTTTATGTGAGTGGTTACCGACATGCCTTCCTTCATCTTGGTGTTAACCAATTGTCGGATGAGAAATACTTTGTTTGAAGCAGATGGTTTCTCATACATGTTGGACAAAGCTTTAAATACACCATATGTGGTTGTTTCATTGACAATGTTATATGCAACACTCTTTGCCAAAGAAAGCCTAACCACACCCAAAGCTTGTCTATCCAACAGCTTCCAATCATCATCGTACATGTCATCTGGTTGTTCACCCAACATAGGCAAATGCAAACTTTTCTGGTACAACAGGTCTTCAATTTGCATTTTCCAAAACCCATAATCATTTCCATCAAACTTATCAATCTTGATCTTACTATCTTCTGCCATTAAAAAATATTACCAAAATTACTACTAACCGACCAGGTTCGTACTGCAAAGTGGCAATTATAAGAGCGGAAGCAATAACCGAAACAAAGAACTTATTTGTTTCAAAGTTAACGGCGATGGATGGTAATTGATGAAATTTTGGCTTGAGGGGTTAATCTTGCCAAAAAATGAAACTTAAAAAAAATGATTGAATGTTGTCTGCCACTAAACAGTATTATAAATCTTTCTCCCCTTTTTTTTTTTTTTGGTTTGTATCGCCACTTTCAGAAAGAAAAAACACAGGCTTCTTCTTACAGTACACAGTACTGTGTGGCGATAAAAAAAAAAAAAAAAAAAAAAACAAAACCTTATTTTCTTGTTCTTCTCTGCCGACCGATCAGCTTCTTCTGCCTCTCTCTCTCTCGGCTTCTTCTTCCAAGACCACCCAAGAACACCAACACCACCACCGGCGATGAGCGGCCGGCTGTGAGGAAGAAAATAGCGGCGGTTATGGCGGTGACCGGAGGAAACGGCGGCTGCCGTGAATCTGTCACTGGTTCAATCGGAAACCCCTGTTCGCGATTCAAGTAAGTAACTTCCTCCTTCTTCACTTATGTTCGTATGATTCAACCGAACCGATGGCTCTGATGCCAGTTGTTAGGATCAACAACACGGGAATCACACAAACACACAAGCAACACACACTTATAATCGAAAGAACAACACAAGGATTTAACGTGGTTCGGTCTGGGTCTGACCTACGTCCACCGGGGTAACTAGGAGATGTTTATTGATTTCTGGCTTAATCATTTTACAAATACAGATATCTCATATATAGAGATTTAATGACGAAAGAGATGTCCGTAAAACACGGCCCGTGAAATAAGGATGGCCGTTCCTTTATTCACCTGCTAAGTTTTATCGTTATTGATCAATTATAACAACTCTTGTTGTTATACTCTCTTTTGTAACAACTAATTTGTAGTTGTCGTTCTTGGAATTATTGTCGTGGATTCACACTCAACATGTTTCATAAATACAAATTATTTAGCTTTTTCTGTTTTGTATATGTTAAAGCTCATATGTTGTTGTGAAGAAGGAAAATGAATTCCAAATTCATTATCAAAGTAATAAGTCAAGTAATAAGTCAACTGATTGAACTACATTCTTAATTCAGATTGCTCATTAGGTGTTTGATGTTATGTCTCAAAAAAATGGTTGTATGCGAAAGAGGTAATGTTGATTGTTTCTCACTTATAATTACATTTTAAATGAAGTGGTTTTTCTCCGTATGTATTTGATTAACATCAGTTCTTTCTTGGTTTTATTGTCTAGGGTTTTGATATTAAGCAGGAACCATTTTATAGACGAGGAGTAAGTTGATTCTTGGTTTTTGCCACTTATTAATGTATTTTCGTCGGCATTTTCTATCTTTTAAAGTACAATTTGATTTTCTTCTATTATTGTTGTCATGATATAGATTCGGTTTGACTTATTATTTTTTATTTTAAAAATTGATATTTGTTTTTCATGTTTGAGACATAGCTTTAATATCATCTAGAAACTAAGCCATCAATTTTATATCTCATCAATTTTATATCTATTTTCCTGTTGTTTGTATTTTTTTATTGAATCATAACTGTATATGACTAGCTCTATATAGAGGTTTAACGAGCTTAGGTAATGTATGTATATCGAAAGCATTGTAGGCGACGTGCCTGTATTACCCAAGAGATTAGCCATTGTTTTTTTTTTACTTTTTTTTTATTACACTGGTTCAATTTTAGTGTTTCTTGATTTGAAAACTATATACCATGTCTGCACTTTATGCCTGTGCATTAAAGCTACATGATGTTTTTTAGATCTTTAATTGGTAACGTTTGAGTGCTTTTATGGTGAAGTGTTACTAACCTGATTTGGATTTTGTCCATGTTGGGTCTAATGTTCATTGCATTTACTGGAATTTATAGGAGATTTTGGTAATTCGTCTAACAAAGAAGACATTGAGGTGGCGACTGGCGACAATGCAAATATTAATGCTGGGTCACCCGAGTCACCATCTTCTTCATGTGGGTTCCAACAAATTTTTTCATGGACTAATCTTTGTAGAGGGCATCATTGTATTGGTTGATGTTGATGTTATACTTTATATCCAACAGGTATCATATATAGTTAATATTATACTTAGTAATTCATCTTCGGAATAGTTTACGACCTTCTATAGTTTGATTTAATTCAACCAATTGTAAGTTTAGGTTATAATTCAAAATTAGTTTTGTCTTTGATTTAGTTTGGGCATGACGGAAAACATTAGTCTAGAAAAAAAAAAAAGAAGTTGGCAGCTTCAATTGATCATTGAATCTGTTAGTTTCAACATTAAAGGTACTCATTTTGCTACCAATTATTACCTTTTGCAATCCTTGGTCTGTTTTGACCTTTGGTGGGTACTTAGATAAAGTCATAAATTGTTCAAATGTAGTCTATCACAAAACATTAGAATCACAAAGATTGGATCAATCTCCATTGCAATTACCTGCTTCAACAGGTAGTTATAATGTATTTATTTGCAGATAGAGGCAATAGCACATAGCAGGAGCAGGGATAAACAAGAGGTGGACCTTAATGACTTTGATATTTGGAAGCCGCTTTGAAGGGGAAAGTTTGGTCATATTTATGTCGCTTGAGAATAGAGGGTTAGTCACTTTACTTACTACTTAATCTTCATTTTCATATGTGCTTTATTATTATTTATTTTTATTATTGTTATTATTATTATTATTATTATTATTATTGTTATGTTTAACCAAATTTGTTTAGGCTGCTCTAGAATGTTTTTTGCTTAGTTTAATTAAGAAATGTATACAACCAGTTATGTTCAATTCTAGCAAGTCTTGCGTCGTTTATTGAATATTTAGATGAGTAATTTGTTCCATTCGCGTTTACATTAATGCCATTTGAATTTACTACAACAACCGCTTCCTCTGCCTCTTCTAGGACCAGAATCAGGGAACAATCTTCCTGATATTTGGAGAAGACCATGAAACATGTAAAAGTGATATCATAAATGATTGGAATTGAGTTAAACACGTAAGTTTTGGTACTGGTCTAAACAGGTCAGGTTGGATTTACCCGAGACACTTTTTGTCCTTAACTATTGAGCGTGTCCAAATATAATTGCACAAATTATATCATCTCAACAACCGTACATTTTTTGAATAACACGAAATAGAAAGTTTCATGCATTAAAAATACACTCTGCTCAACTGTCGACCCGCTTTACCTTTTATTATATTTAATATTTCTTATTTACTCATATTAGCCGTTAGTGATAAAATATAACCCGAATCAGTAGAAACATGCACCAGGTTTGTAGTCGAGAACAGGTAGATCATGTTCTTTGATCTTTAGTTATTCTTTAAGCACAAGGTTTTTATAATATCATATCATGATTTAAGCTATATTTAGTGTAGTTTGCTACTAAAGGCCCAGTGATATTCAAAGTAACTCATCACCCAATAGGTCCCATAGGAAACAAATATGTGAATTATTTTTTTTCTTTTAAGGGCTACCCGAAGACTTTTACTGTTAAGGCAAGGGCGGGGGAACAGAGGTGGCTGAGGGAACTACTTATCTCGCTACGTCTCTCATGGTAATGCAAAAATTGAAGTCCAAATATTTATTGCTGATTTACCAATTTGGGTAGTTTTGACATGGAAAGTTTTCATTGGGTAGAGGTGACACGACAATTTGGGTACTTTCACCAAATCGGTGACGACTCCTTCTGGCCTTAACTAATATGTTATCCCGACCCACCCCCCTTCCCACCCAAATCCACCTATATTCCCTACCTCTATACCTTATGTGAAATGTCCTGACCTATAAAATGTAACTCTGAAATTTTACTTGACTTTTCTGTAATATTTCGGGTAACCCGGAGATATGTTTCAATATGTGGCATGATATTTTGTCGACGGTATCTTCCTCATGTGTACTTTTGGAAAATTTTCCTCGCAACCTTGATGACGAGCTGTTTAATTCAGTTGAGGATGAAGATTTCATGATATTAGGTGCAATTAAATCAGAAGATGAAAGGTCATGATGATCCAAGAGTCGGAAACACCACATAAGAAGATGAAAAGGATGTTGCAACTCAATCCCTTGGTTTATTTGCTATTCACACAAATATTGCATGTGCCTCATACTTTTTTGTTTATTGTATGCCACACTGTAAAAGTCTACCACCACCTAGCAATGTAAATCTTCAATCATTTCAAGATATTTAGAAAAGTCACTAAAGATTATGGTGAAACATTCCATATACTTTCATAGAGATTTAAAAAGAATATCTTATGAATTTGTATAGATGGGTTTTGTTGAGATTTCTTGGTTGCAGAGGCTGAAAAGTATCATTTTGATTCAGTTTCCAAATAAATCTCATGATTTTATAAAAAACCATATATTATCTTTCTAAGCCTGTGCACAAGGATTCGATTTCAAAGCCACAAAAATCAAATGTTGTCAAAATCCGCTGATGAGTTTGTGGAGGAAAGCTCGAGCCAATCTGAGACAGCAAAGACTCCACGTGTGTAAGACATGTAACAAAATTATTTTATTGGTTCGATTAAGTGTGTTTCCCATGTGAGGTATAGGTACATTGGTAACTCTAAACTAGAGAGTGAAAGTGCTGATGAAAGAAGCTGGTGAGAGATCGATACAAGATTTTGGTAATCAGGAGTGAAGAGCATTGGAGATGCCATGTAACATGGTTTTGACAGTGGCTTTATTTTGTATGCATATTACCAGCACAATTTGTTCCGTATCTGCTCTAAAAACTGTCTTGAATGGAATGGATGTTTTGGTTTAGCATGGTTGCTATTTGGATACACAACTACTCATGTTGTATGCAATTAGTGGGTTTGGTAGGCCAAGCATCACATGTCGATAGGAAAACATAAGTAAATTGAAACGACATTATAGGAATACTTAGATTTTGAAATCGTCATTAGTTATATGTGGGGATATAAACTTATACCTATGTAACAAAAGTATGAAAAAACCATAAGGGTAATTTAATGAAGAGGTCTGTTTCAATTATGTATAATCTTTCATATATTCATGTTCTTTTTTTACAATATGTTTATTAATCTGTATGATTTATTGCGAAACAATCTAATTGCGAGTGAACCTTTATCATAATCTATGTGTTGATGTTACGAGAGGAAATACGTACAAATGTTGAGGCGATCAACTAATTCATGCAATCAATTAACATTCAAACTTTCTATGAGACTTAAGACCTTGTGTTTATTAAATTTTTAACGGCGTAGGATCAAGGCAGGTGCACAAGGAGTTGTCAAAGATACAATTGGCATACAAATGAATCTCAAAGGATCATTTCATCAACCATCATAACTAACTCTTCAACTAATATACCCCACTTATAATTTTACAATTTTTTTTCTTTTTTGTATTTATATTTATTATTCTCATACCGTCAAACAAAAAGGAAAATCTTGATCTACTTGATCGGCTCTTACGTTTGTTCGAATAAATTCTAGTATTGAAGTGATGTATATTATCACCCACTACAAATAATGTTGCATTTGTTCACACTTTTAGTTAGCGTGAACAAATTAAAAAATTTGTCACGCTTTTATGTGTGAAAATATGGAGAACTAAAAGTGTGTAGAAATTAATCCACACTTAAAATTGTGGTATTCTAAAAGTTCACACTTTTAGTGTGGACTTTCATATTTAATTTGTCACACCACATTTGTCCACGCCACATATTTAGTTAGTGTGGACAAATGTGGTGTTACAAATTAAATATGAAAGTCCACACTAAAAAGTGTGAACTTTTAGAATACCACAATTTTAAGTGTGGATTAATTTATACATACTTCTAGTTCTTCATATTTTTACACACATAAAAGCGTGAGAAATTTTTTAGTTTGTTCACGCTAACTAATTAAAAGTGTGAAGAAATGCAACTTTATTTGTAGTGACCCGTGTTGTTGTTTTCTGTATACGTTTGTATCGTGATGCATTATTAGGTATACCAGTCCGGTGGATTGATGGATGGGCATGAAATAGACATACCCATGAGCAAACCCCAACTAAAAATGACTAGACATGTCCATCTTTCTTGTATTATACATCACTCGATTTCATGTTAGGTTTGTACGTGGGAATATAGACAAGATACAATGTTACAACAATTGATACGGAAAACATTTCAATCGACTTGTGATCATTATATATCCAGACAAACATGGTACATGGTACATACATGTTTTTCTTTTACAATGACATTAAACTAGTTAAGGACTCAAGGTTAAAGTTTTGTTTTCATATTTAATACATAAAATCCATATACTATTATTTAGAAAAATTATAAAAATGGTACTTGACCCGTCTCACATATCCACAGTTAGTATATATCGATTTTGACATTGTTACTAATTTTCAGTTAAGGTGAAATGGCTATGTTTTTCCTTTTTCTTAATACAAACAAGCTAGCTAGTAATCAAAGTGTATATATTTTACTTTGTGAATTTTCAAAATCAGTTCAATAGAATGTCATGCGGTTTAGATAGTATATCTTGTTTACACCGAACCATATACACTCCTATCGCGGGTTTCTTGACAGACAGACACTAAAGATGAAGAAGAAAACGCTTTAGCCTGGTTTGTGTATGTTGGACTACTTTAGTACATCAACATCTAGGAATTTAAATAGCAAAAGAACATTCGAAAATGTAATTTGCATTCTTTCCTTCATTTTTGGACACAAAATCATTTCAATCGATAACTTTTGATCCCATCTAATTAAAGAACCACATTATTGTGGGGCTTGTGGCCAAACTGGAGGACACAAATGGACCCCTAAACCAAAAAATGAAGACCAAAGATGTTTCTCTTTTCAAAAAGAAAACAAAGAAAAATGAAAAGCATATGAAGTTTATTTCGGTGGAGCTGGGGGGCCTTTCCATAGAAAAAATTGCCATATCTACAATTCTCTCTATATACAAATATATATATATATATATATATATATATATATATATATATATATATATATATATATATATATATATATATATATATATATATATATATATATATATATATATATATATATATATATATATATATATATATATATATATATATATATATATATATATATATATATATATATATATATATATATATATATATATATATATATATATATATATATATATATATATATATATATATATATATATATATATATATATATATATATATATATATATATATATATATATATATATATATATATATATATATATATATATATATATATATATATATATATATATATATATATATATATATATATATATATATATATATATATATATATATATATATATATATATATATATATATATATATATATATATATATATATATATATATATATATATATATAACATTCAAATAATATATATATATATAATATTTATATATATATATATATATATATATATATATATATATATATATATATATATATATATATATATAGTGAAGGGATCAAGTGAGAACCAACATATATGGTGAGAACCGTGAGAACCACTAAAAAACCATCTCTAAGGGTTTTGCCCTTAGAGTTAAGGGCTACGCCCGTACCGTATCAAACCGTCACCATCTCTTGGATCGCCGCCCATCAAATCCATACCATTCTCATATGCGTCCGGTGACAACCCCTTTAGAACGGATGAGGGCAACGCCCGTACCGTATCCATACGTTTTCAACACGTAACCCATATGATTTTTTACAAAAAAAAAAATTATTTTTTATTTTTTTTTTGGAATGGGTTTTTGTTAAAAGAAAATAAAAAACAAAAAAAATTTTCAAAAATAAAAATTAAAAATAAAAATTAAAAAATAAAAATTAAAAAACCACACCAAAAAAGAGAAAGAGAGAGGAAAACTAGTGGTTCTCACGGTTCCTATATATTATATATTATATATATATATATATATATATATATATATATATATATATATATATATATATATATATAGTGAAGGGATCAAGTGAGAACCAACATATATGGTGAGAACCGTGAGAACTATTAAAAATCATCTCTAAGGGCTTTGCCCTTAGAGTTAAGGGCTACGCCCGTACCGTATCAAACCGTCACCATCTCTTGGATCGCCGCCCATCAAATCCATACCATTCTCATATGCGTCCGGTGACAACTCCTTTAGAACGGATGAGTGCAACGCCCGTACCGTATCCATACGTTTTCAACACGTAACCCATATGATTTTTTACAAAAAAAAAAATTATTTTTTATTTTTTTTTTGGAATGGGTTTTTGTTAAAAGAAAATAAAAAACAAAAAAAAATTTCAAAAAATAAAAATTAAAAAACCACACCAAAAAAGAGAAAGAGAGAGGAAAACTAGTGGTTCTCACCCTATATATATATATAACTTTTAAAAATGTACCTAAAGATGATTATGACCCATAATTTAAGAGGTTATGACCTTTGAGTTATAGTCTTATGCAACAAAATTGTAACACCCCAAGATTTTTAAGATAAATAAATTAACCACTTTTTTGTAGTTTTGACATTAAAATAATTTCATAGTATTTTGTTTTTGGATATGGGGTTAATTTAGTTGAAACTTTAGTGGATAGCGGGTATTTTTACCCATCTAATTAGACTAGAGGTGTGGCACTTAGAAAAAGTGTTAGCCATGTTCTACCTTGTGACTCACCATCATACCCCATCTTCTTTTTCTTCTTCTTTTACTCCATTTTTTCCCAATTTTAATTCTCTTCAAGTGTGTTTTCTATAATCAATCAAATCCTCTCCCAAACAATAATAATAATCACTACAATTGGCTAATTAGTAAATTGGAGATTTGAGTTTAGGTGTGTGGTGTGTGTTGAACTACACCAAGAAAGAAGAAAAAGGATTTTGATCCTAGTTGTTCAATTTCCTTCTAATAGATTACTTCTCCAAGGTAAGAATTCTTCTAACCTAGTTTTGATTATTAGTTCAAGAATTAGGGTTCATGCAACCATTAAATTTGGGGGTTTTGGGTTGGATGATAATTTGGTTATTAAATTCCCCAAATTCTAATTACATTTTGATAAATGATATAGCAATGCATGAATGGGCTGATTTGAGTTGTTGCTGACCATTATGGTCAAAATGAGAAATTGGTACCTTTGAACAATGAGTTGAAATGGCCATATGATGGTGGTAAAATGAGATTTTTAGTAGAATGATAGATAGTTGAGAATGATGATTATGAAAGATAGAATCTTGTTAATTGAGATTTGGAAATGAGCCAACTCAAAGAAAATGAGCTGGATATGGATAGGAATGCTAGTGAATCGATAGTATGGCTAAGCGAGTTTGCCAAGATTGTGAATAAAGTCTTATATGTATATTTATGTTGATTTGCTAGGTTGAAAGCTTTGCAATTGTTGTGGCTATATTTGATTGTTGGTTGTCGCGAAGGAGGTGAGTAAATTTGCATACTCTTATATGTGCGTTGGGTCGATTACCATATGATGATGGATTCCGTGTGTGGTAATCGATTCGGCGTTAGGGCCTAATTTTGAGGTCGGGGCCTAAGAACCCCATAGTTGTATTGAGATGAGGCCTAAGAACCTCTTGTTGTATTGAGATGAGACCTAAGAACCTCTTTGATTATTGTTTAGCGTATATGGATCCATGTATGTGTTTGTTAGCGCAAAAGTGAGTATGCAAGTGATGGTATGACGGTACCATTGGCTACATGCGATAGTCTTTTGTGTTTTTGCCCTCCTTTGTATGCAAGTTTATTCACTAAGCATTCGCTTACTTTTTAGTTGTTTACCATTTTTAGGTGATTCCGGAAGAAGGAACTAAGCTTTAGTTGATTGAAGTTGTGACTTTGAAGTGCTAGTTGATTTTGACCATTCGTGAAAGAATGGTATTCTTTTGATAGAGACTTAGATCATCCCACCTCATATGGCTCTTGGTACAAATCTTGATATTTTGAAGTTTAAAGTCATGAAAATTTGTACATTGTGGTGTTGACCACTAGTCTTGGTAAATTTGGAAGTCAAATGAAAGTTATGGAATGTGTGGCAATATGGATAATGTGTCCAACTATGTTATAATGTACATTTTAGTTAATGGAAGCTTTTGAAACGTTTGGTTCTTTGATTTTGTCTTGTTTAGGCGTGCAAGCTTGATTTGGTATGTTCAGAAATGAGTTATAATGAATTTTGGGTACTTTAAGACTATTACCCCGGGTAAGTAGTCTCTTTTTTTGTCGGTTGTCTATTTTAAGACTATTACCCTAGGTATGTAGTCTCTTTTTGTCGGTTGTTTATTTAAAGACTATTACCCTATGTAAGTAGTCTCTTTTTGTCTACTTTCATTTCTAGTCATATTTTTGGGTCGAGTCCTTTCAAGAATAGACCACTTCTATCGATTATGACCGATAAAGATGTACCTTCGTATTTTTACTTGTAAAACTTAAAGAGTTAAAGATGTTTTAGACACGAAAATACGTTTTGTAATTCAATTCTCGAAACTATACTGTTATTATGAGAAAAGGCTAATGAGTTGAAACATAATTGATCGAGTACTAAACATGTCTTGGTGTATCTTCTAATCTTCTATGGTCTTAATTAACACAAATCTATCTTAAGAGAAGACAAATTTGAATATAACAACGTAATTAAAGAGGAAAGACTAATTGGCTAACCATTTGATCGTAGCTACATTGCACCATCATTTAACCAAAATAAAAAGGTCCCAACCAAACACCATCCTATAACTTGAAACAGAAAGGGACAAATTTTTCTACTTTTTCTTGCCAATATGATTTGATAAGCCAATTCCTTGGGGAGCATTTTTGTTATTTTTTGTTTCTTGTTTGTCTTCCCTCATATGTGTTGGGTCAACTAATTTTGTTTTAGTTGCATTCTTTTCTTTTCTTCCCAATTTTCATTCTTTGGGAAGAATCTGCCAACCCTCATTGTAATCAAAAAGAGAACAGAAAATGTCAAGCAATTTACGGATCATCAAGTGATCGAGGAATTATGTCATAAAGTTTTTTGAACAAAAAACTTCACAGGGCATGCACAAGGCGGGCAGGCAGTGCAATATGTTTTGGTTAGAAGGTTTCGTCTTTTTAAATTACAAGAAGTGGCTGCGCCAATATTTGATATTAAAGGAGGTCGGTTTCTTGATTGTTGGGAGGGGGGGGCTGATTGAAGTAATCAACGTTGATTTAAGTTTTTGATAGAAAATTTATACAAAAGGTTGTGTTAATTGGAAAAATCGACATCCTCTTGTCCCCTACTAACTCCGTTTCTTTGATTACAAGTACATCATACATGTAAGGGGAAAAAACGTACCATGCAAGGAATGCAACAAATGAAGACTCATTAAAGATCTCCTATGCATGTTTGGATATACAAAATAGATAAATTAGATTTTAGGCTCGTGTCTAATACACGGACTTACAACTTTATCAATATTAGATGTTAGTTTATTATGATTTACAATTTTTAGTAATACAAAATTGATCTATTTTTATAAAACTTTGAGTTTTATAGTGAAATAGTTTTAAAAATATGTTCATCGAAGTTGTTTATTGTGACATACATAACGATATTTGAATATTAAAAAATCATAATATATCCATCAAAGTTGTAGATTTTGACATACTTAGCGATATTTGAATATTAAAAATTTATAATAGGTCACTATCATTTTATTTGATTTATTGTTACACAAGGTGATATTACATTCTTATTTTACACTTTTATAAGTAATATCTTATTTTTAGATGAAACATATTCCAAATATTTCAATTAGAATAAATAAATAAAAAAGGGTAAATGCCTAGGAACCCTTTAGTCCTATCGAGGAATTATTCCTCACAAGCTAGCGACCCTGCAACGCTGCCTATAAAGATTATATTTTTACATGCTTTATTTTTCGTATATGTGTCATGACAATTACTAAAAAAAACTTCAAAAAAAGGATAATAGTACAATTACTTTTAAAATCTTAATATATTTACATTAAATTTTATTTATTTTTTAGTAATTAATTTATATTTATATGATAGAACGTATAATTAGTTAATATGTTGAAATTTTTTTAATTAATTAAATGATGAAAATCTAAAACAAAATTCTCAAGTTGATAACTACAAATTGTAATAATTATAAATTAAGTATTTAGTGAGGGTAAAAAGTGTAAATTATTGATGAAAAACAAAAAAATGTAAATTAGTGAGATTTTTTCTACAAATATTAATATAATCTACTATTATATTTCGATAATGATTATTAGGATTTTTAATTTATAATGTAAATTAATAATGACATCATTAATTTCCAATTTGATAAAATCAATAGTTATGATTGGTTAATAAGCTATTAAGTCAGTTGTCTTTTACTATATATAAAGATTTATAACATTTTGTTTCTTAAAAGTGTTTTGGAATTGCATATATATGTTCTCATGACATGCTATGTTTTAATTTTATTTTAAAAGATATAAATGTCACAATCTAGAAAAACAGCTATTCTTGACGCGCAATGCGCGTCATAAAGGGGTCAGATGACGCGCAAAAGCGCGTCAAGGATGGACCAGTCATAAATTTTCATGACCCGCATTTGTGCGTCATCCGTCTATGACGCGCACATATGACACACATTTATGACTCTCCTTTTTTGACCTTCGTAGTAGAGAGTCATAACCTTTATGACCCACTTTTCTGACATATGTTTTTGCGTGTCATAACCTATAAAATCATTTTTTTTTTATTTTTTCTGTTTTTTAAAACCTGATTATATACATAATAAACCTGGCAATAAATTAACCTGATAATAGTACAAAATTAACGCATTTCATATATATCAAAACCATGTCCAAATAGATACCGATAATTAGTTAAATGCGGTTTACAATACTTTCTACCTAAAAATGAAATTCGACACATAAATTGCCCATTCTTCTCGAATATCGTCTAAATCACCACCAATCTAGTCAAAAATAAAACAACATTGTGATTTTCGTTCACAATCTCTTCCATGCGCTTGACATCGTTCACAATCTCTTCAACTTCTATATCCTGCACCTTTGGTGACGAATACCCTGAAACATTAACACAAAATTTGATCACCACGTATGAAGTTAAGATAATCTGTAATCAACACGACATGAATGACTTACCATTTTCAGTAATAAACATGGGCCTGTTGTTGTATCTATCCCTGACATAATTAACAATCTCTTCCAAGCCTCTAGGAACTACAAAGAATCTTGGCATTGACGTCTGTTAAATGCAAAATGAGTCCTTGATGATAGAAATTAAACTCTATAAAACAAAAGTAAATTTTAAAACAGAGATCAGTATATCATAATGGTTCACCGATCAGCACACCATCACGCTCTCCAGTAATTTCCACGAAACCTTTGATTGCACGATTGGCAG
>CM067175.1:55587476-55594976 GCA_034093135.1 Erigeron breviscapus | reverse complement strand
GTTCTCGCATTGTGTGATCATCCTGCCATATTGGACAAGAGCGAAACACAGGGTTTGTTTAGGTATGAATACCTTAAAACGGGTTTTAGTTTTATAACTTGGTGATTTCTTCTGTGTATTCAATATTTCAAGTACCTTGATGTGCATAGTTTAAAAATAGTCATCATGTATCTTATTCTTATTATGACATTTGGTGAACTCTTAAAGTGCGGATTCCATAGAGCGAGTATGGCAGATCCTTGATCAAATTCCTGGAAGAGCTACCGGGGCATATAGTCACAGCCAGGTAAAAGTTTTGTTTATTTGTAGCTTTCCAGAGTTAAATATTCTTGCATATGGAATACGGTGCACTGCTATGTAAGGTTGTGATGTGGCTTTTTCCGCAATCGAGATCAGGGTATCAAGGGATTGCGTGATAGCATTGCTGGATTGAAGCTCGTGATGGTTTTCCTTCTGATCCAAATGATATTTTCTTGACAGATGGTGCAGGTTAATTTATTGCCAGGTTTAATTTATTGCCAGGTTTAATTTATTGCCAGGTTTAATTTATTGCCAGGTTTAATTTATTGCCAGGTTTAATTTATTGCCAGGTTTAATTTATTGCCAGGTTTAATTTATTGCCAGGTTTAATTTATTGCCAGGTTTAATTTATTGCCAGGTTTAATTTATTGCCAGGTTTAATTTATTGCCAGGTTTAATTTATTGCCAGGTTTAATTTATTGCCAGGTTTAATTTATTGCCAGGTTTAATTTATTGCCAGGTTTAATTTATTGCCAGGTTTAATTTATTGCCAGGTTTAATTTATTGCCAGGTTTAATTTATTGCCAGGTTTAATTTATTGCCAGGTTTAATTTATTGCCAGGTTTAATTTATTGCCAGGTTTAATTTATTGCCAGGTTTAATTTATTGCCAGGTTTAATTTATTGCCAGGTTTAATTTATTGCCAGGTTTAATTTATTGCCAGGTTTAATTTATTGCCAGGTTTAATTTATTGCCAGGTTTAATTTATTGCCAGGTTTAATTTATTGCCAGGTTTAATTTATTGCCAGGTTTAATTTATTGCCAGGTTTAATTTATTGCCAGGTTTAATTTATTGCCAGGTTTAATTTATTGCCAGGTTTAATTTATTGCCAGGTTTAATTTATTGCCAGGTTTAATTTATTGCCAGGTTTAATTTATTGCCAGGTTTAATTTATTGCCAGGTTTAATTTATTGCCAGGTTTAATTTATTGCCAGGTTTAATTTATTGCCAGGTTTAATTTATTGCCAGGTTTAATTTATTGCCAGGTTTAATTTATTGCCAGGTTTAATTTATTGCCAGGTTTAATTTATTGCCAGGTTTAATTTATTGCCAGGTTTAATTTATTGCCAGGTTTAATTTATTGCCAGGTTTAATTTATTGCCAGGTTTAATTTATTGCCAGGTTTAATTTATTGCCAGGTTTAATTTATTGCCAGGTTTAATTTATTGCCAGGTTTAATTTATTGCCAGGTTTAATTTATTGCCAGGTTTAATTTATTGCCAGGTTTAATTTATTGCCAGGTTTAATTTATTGCCAGGTTTAATTTATTGCCAGGTTTAATTTATTGCCAGGTTTAATTTATTGCCAGGTTTAATTTATTGCCAGGTTTAATTTATTGCCAGGTTTAATTTATTGCCAGGTTTAATTTATTGCCAGGTTTAATTTATTGCCAGGTTTAATTTATTGCCAGGTTTAATTTATTGCCAGGTTTAATTTATTGCCAGGTTTAATTTATTGCCAGGTTTAATTTATTGCCAGGTTTAATTTATTGCCAGGTTTAATTTATTGCCAGGTTTAATTTATTGCCAGGTTTAATTTATTGCCAGGTTTAATTTATTGCCAGGTTTAATTTATTGCCAGGTTTAATTTATTGCCAGGTTTAATTTATTGCCAGGTTTAATTTATTGCCAGGTTTAATTTATTGCCAGGTTTAATTTATTGCCAGGTTTAATTTATTGCCAGGTTTAATTTATTGCCAGGTTTAATTTATTGCCAGGTTTAATTTATTGCCAGGTTTAATTTATTGCCAGGTTTAATTTATTGCCAGGTTTAATTTATTGCCAGGTTTAATTTATTGCCAGGTTTAATTTATTGCCAGGTTTAATTTATTGCCAGGTTTAATTTATTGCCAGGTTTAATTTATTGCCAGGTTTAATTTATTGCCAGGTTTAATTTATTGCCAGGTTTAATTTATTGCCAGGTTTAATTTATTGCCAGGTTTAATTTATTGCCAGGTTTAATTTATTGCCAGGTTTAATTTATTGCCAGGTTTAATTTATTGCCAGGTTTAATTTATTGTCAGGTTAATTTATTGCCAGGTTTAATTTATTGCCAGGTTTAATTTATTGCCAGGTTTATTATGTATATAATCAGGTTTTAAAAAACAGAAACTGGATAAAAAAAATTGATTTTATAGGTTATGACGCGCAAAAACATATGTCAAAAAAGTGGGTCATAAAGGTTATGACTCTCTACTACGAAGGTCAAAAATGAGAGTCATAAATGCGTGTCATAAGTGCGCGTCATAGACGGATGACGCACAAATGCGGGTCATAAATATTTATGACTGGTCCTTCCTTGACGCGCTTTTGCGCGTCATCTGACCCCTTTATGACGCGCATTGCGCGTCAAGAATAACTGCTTTTCTAGTAGTGTTTTAAATTATTTTTTTATAGGTTTTTAACATTTTACCCCTTTTTAGATTTTTTTTTCATGGATATTTTAATTTTGTTCCCTTTATGATTTTTTCCTACTATCGCCTTCGCGTATAAGGTCGACCATGTATATAGCAACAGTTCGATCTGCAAAAATGAAACTTCTATAATATTATTCCAACATGATCTCACATGCTATTTCTTTTATTATATATTTTCATGTGAAACATATATGCATGGGTTTTAATTTATAACATATGTTTATAACAATATTAATACATGTGGATATATAACAATAACAATATAGCATGCACTGACAATAAGTACAATTTTATCTTTCTAAAATGATTGAATGAGAATAGTAAAAGGGAAATTGTTGTCGAATAATCATATCGAAACATGGGGATTAAAAAAAAGCATAAAACTAGATGATTAGAATTTGCTATTCGATCTTTTTGTAAATATGTATATAAAAGATCTCAAAAGGCCGGGATCCTTTTTAACTATTTGGGTAGAAGTTGAAAGCAACCTTTTTATTTAGATAGAGGTAACGTCCGTATAAATTTTAGTTTCCTCCATGCACCGTCAAAATATTAGGATCCAAAAACCATGAAAAACGACAACGGGCAGTTCCTTATCCTTTTTTCCTTTTTTATTATATGTATATGTTTCCCTCACTTTATTCAATAGATAACCCAATTGTTCAACGTGTATATATGATAAATATAGAAAGGACCCATCGAACTACTCAATGACCAATTTTTCCGTCAGTTCGGGTTTTCACTTAGAGGCTCAGAGCATCTTTGATGGCAGTTTTTGAGAAGTTTTTTTTTGCCGAAAAATACGTAGGTGTGAATTTGTAAGAGGTTTTTTAAAAAAAGTTTTACACTCTATTGATAAAAAGTATTTCAAAAACTCAAAGTTATAAATATAATATGATTTTTGAGATAAAAGAGGAAATAAAAAACTTGATATTTATTAACCTATTGGTTATATCTTTAACCTGTCCTTGCACTATTTTATTTAATATTGTCCATTAAAATACAAAGTTAAAAATAAACCTCTTATACACTTCTACATACATTTTGATATTAAAAAAAAAAAAAGATTTCACAGCTACCATTGGAGATGCTTTTATGTGTAAATTACTTATCCATTGCACTAAGAATTGAATATGTTAATAAAAACGAGATATTCTCATTTGGTTAATATAAATTCCAAATTAATATTTAAACAAAATATTCAAATTTTGACTCGTGTTGACTTGTAATTATCGTGATTAAACGTAATCTAATTTCCTGATCTAGTGAAATTTTATGGATTTCTACCCGTTGACCTAAACGTGCAACTCGACCCACTAAATTAATTAGTTGGGTTAATATAATACTTTTATACGATTTTGTGTCATGTAAAATGCTAGTTGAGACTATGAGTCGTATTAATCGATTATATGATGTAAGACGGTGTTTAATTAAATTAGTAATGTAATCGGGTGATCCACGGGTCGACCCATGACCCATGAACCACCCCTTTTGACCCAACCCTATCCAAAAACCCCATCCCACTCTTACACTCCCTCACCCGCACATGTACCTCTTTCCTTTTTCTCTCTAATTGAATGCAAGACTTTCTTCTCTCTCTCTCTCTAAATTCTTGAAGCATTAAGTGTGTTTTAAGTTAAAATTGTATTAAATTCCTCATCTACATCATCCTCACAACATCATATCAAAAGATCAAAGTTCCAAGTGCAAGGAAACACTCATTTCAGGCCAAATTCGGGTCTAGCTCGTTGGAAGTGTTCTTGGTAAGTTAATCTCGGTTTAATCTCATCAATTTACGTAGTAAGTATGTTCCCAAGTCAAACCCCCCACAAGTTTAGGTCAAAAATCGGATTTTTATGCAAACTAGGTCAAATTAGGGTTTTGAAAATGTAAAATGGGTCAAAACGAATTTGGGTACAAATTTAGTGATTTGAGTTGTTGATTCGAAGTGGGTTAAGTGTATTTAAGCTCATTTATGCCCCAAAACTCGTCTTGAACCTCTCCATGTCGACTTATAAGCTTAATTAGGGTTTTGGAACATGTTTGGGTCGTCTTTGTGCAAGCTGCTGCTGCTGCTCGAAATCTGCAGCATGGGGCGTCTCTTACGCCGGTTATGACAACCATGGAGCGTCTGGGACGCCTGCAACGTCTGGTGCGGTGGAGGCACCGTCCATTACGGTGGCCTCCATGTGTCATTTTGAACCCCAACATCGATAGCTCCTATCTTACGCTACAAAATGCCACCCCAGACGCCATTTTTGATCTTTCTGAGCCACCGTCCATTACGGTGGGTACCACCGTACCAGACGTGGGTCATGGCCTGGCCCACCATCCTTTACGCTGGCTCCACCGTCCCTTACGCCTAGCCATTTTCCTCCCACCATACCTTACGCTGGGTTTCAGCGTCCAAGACGCCGGGTCCCTTGTGCGATTTTTCTGTTTTCTAGCTCGAGGTCTAGGTTACTTGGATTGAGTCGAGCTTTAGTTTAAACCATCACTTGACTTCCCCAACGATGTACTCGGGTCACAATAGTCTTTCAAGGTCGTGAGTCACTTATGAAACTCAACTTGGAACTTTAACTTAGATCATATATGTATAAAATTGTATATGTCTTTCAAGGTCGTGAGTCACTTATGAAACTCAACTTGGAACTTTAACTTAGATCGTATATGTATAAAATTGGTTGAGGAAACGAGACGATTTTCGGACGACTTTAACTCGATCCAAACCATTTCTTGACATCTCTAATAACCATGTCGTGCCTCGGGGGTCGGTCCAAGCCTTTAATCACGTTTAAAAACCTAATTAGGGTTGACTTGAGGTATTAATACATATGTGACGTGTATATATATTATAGGTGTGGACTTGTGACGCTCGTTGAACGCTTATAACCATTCTTAAATTGCTATTTCCGATCGAGATGAGTTCCGTAGCTCCCTACTCAATTGAGATTCGGGCTGAAAAGTGTATATACTTGATTGATTGTTTCGATTGACGTTTTGACTTATCGCTCGGTTGATTATGCATTCGATTGTGAATATATGATGTGATTAGGATAGTTGTACATACATGGAAGACGATGATGCCTTCAAAGAGTTATAGATGCGGTGGGAAGGATGGGGGTGACCCTATATATAAGCATCTATGATTCCTTGAATGCAGAGTCGTATGAAGTGTATGTGAATTGTGTTATCGGTTGATTTAATATGTTATGATATGGAACGACACGTTAATTGCCTAATTGTTTACTTGTGTTACGTGTTGTATGCAATTATGTTTGACGAAAGACGTTATGGATCATTGTATTCGTATTATGTTATACGTATGTTGACGAAAGACGTTATGGATTGTTTAATCCATATTATATACTTATGAGACGAAAGACGTTATATATATTATATATTGTATAAGACGTTGACGGTGGATTGACGAATCCACACCCGGTATGATCATGGCCATATTATGACGATATTATATTTTGACGAAAGACGTATATTATATATATTATGTAAGACGTTGACGGTGGATTGACGAATCCACACCCGGCATGATCATAACCGCGGATACGGGTTGTTTAACCTGCGTAAAGACGATATTATATATATACTATGTTACATATTATGTATTGCCGATTGTTTGAGACGTTGACTTGTATTAACTTGTGCTAACGTATACCCTTCTAGGGTTTTCTTTAACGTGATCAAGTATTCTAATCCTTGTGTATCTTTAACGGTTGATATCCCGACACTTGATTTTACCTACCAGAACCTACGAACTCACCAACTTTATGTTGACACGTTTTAGTACACTTTTCAGGTGAACAGATGAATCAAAGACGTATTGGATGATTTGTTGATTGCATGTGCTAGGATTGGACTTGGACTACTTCATGGATCCATGATTCATAGTTCCCGTTTATGGGTTATGCTTAGGATCATTTACCATCTTTTGAAACTATCTTTTGTAAACGCTCGATGGTCGTGCTCCTTATGCATTTTTGTACGATCTGGTACTTGTATTTGAATTGAATTGTATGGATTGTCTAATCTTTTTAATACATTTAGATTTGTCTCTACTTAATTTCCGTGTCGTGATGTGCTTATTATGTAACCCTCATGATTCCGCCATGTTGGGGTGTTACACATGACAGTCCACGATTTGCACACTTATGTTTAATTAATCTAGACAAGAAAGTAAATACAGAAAGTAAAGAACAAGAACAAGAACAAAGTTCAAGTGCAAAGATCTAAGCAAGTCTAATCATATGTATTATTGAATTAAACGATGAATACATGGTCGATATTACAACTTGTCTTACAAGAATACAAATGAACTAATAATTGCTAAGTCTAGACAAACTAAAAACTCAAACAATTACAAGAGAGAAATATAAGTGACACACACTTGTGGTGACAAACACAAAGTGTTTTAATGCGGTTGTGTTGCTTTATATAGAGGAGGAATTAGAGCACCACAGCCTTACATTGATAGTGATAGGTGGTGGTTGTCGACATCTCATTGGCTCGACGTACTTGTATCCAGGAGCCTTTGTCTTCTATACCAAAACGGGTATGAAAGAGAATACCCTTGTTTTGGTCCAACTGCATCTTTGCCATATTTAGTAAATTACAGTTGGATGAACCACCATGTGACTTCTTGTCTTCTTTTGATTTGAATTCTTCCCGCCTTGACACACAATTTGGAAAGTAAACCACCCGCTGACAAGAGTCACTGACTCGCTGATGACTCGCTGACGACATACGTCAGCGACCAAGTCTGGTC
>CM067175.1:55513202-55586476 GCA_034093135.1 Erigeron breviscapus | reverse complement strand
CCCATCATGCTCATTTCATACTTTTTAGACATTAATTCTGAAAACTTTTTGCAAAGTCTTTCACTGCTAGAACCAAATATTATATCATCTACATATATTTGTACCAGCAGAATATCACCATTATACTTTCTCACAAACAAAGTCTTGTCAACATTACCTCTTTTGAATTTATTAGCCAGTAAGAATTTAGACAAAGTATCATACCATGCCCTTGGAGCTTGCTTTAACCCATAGAGAGCCTTGTCAAGCTTGAATACATGGTCAGGAAACTTTGAATTTTCAAAACCTGGAGGCTGTTCAACATAGACTTCTTCTTCCAACTTTCCATTAAGAAAAGCACTCTTCACATCCATTTGATAGACCTTGAAACCCTTGTGAGCAGAGAAGGCCAAAACATTCTGATTGCCTCTAATCTTGCCACTGGTGCAAAAGTCTCATCATAATCAATTCCATCCTCTTGTCTGTAACCAAGAGCTACCAATCTTGCTTTGTTTCTGGTCACAACTCCCCTTTCATCCATTTTGTTTCTGTAGACCCACTTGGTTCCAATCACAGTCTTGTGATGAGGTCTTGGAACAAGTTCCCAAACCTTGTTTCTTTCAAACTGTGTTAGCTCATCTTGCATTGCATTAACCCAAGAGGGATCTTCCAGAGCTTCATCAACCTCAGTTGGTTCCACTTTGCTTACAAAGTTGACAAACATGCAGAAGTTGCCTGTTGCCTTTCTTCTTGTTTTCACACCAGAGAGTGGATCACCAATGATTTGGTCAATTGGATGACTCTTTGTCCATCTAGTAACAGGGACAATGGACTGATTCAGATTTGATGGTCCAGCATGATCAGTTTGAGGAAGAGGCTGATCAGCTTGGACAGGAATGGAGGAGTCTGAACCAGTTGAAGAGTCATTAAATGGATTCTGAACTATGACTTCAGTAGGAGTAGGATCAGTTTGAGCATCTTCAAAGATTGGAACTTCTTCTTCTTCTTCTAAAAATTGCTCCCCCTGAGTTTGAGCATTATTAGCTCCAACTGGAGGATTTGTTGGAGGCTCATTCTCAGGTACAGCCAGTTCTTCAAAGTTGAAGTCTTCATCTTCAGGAGGAGAGCAAACTGGCTTAGAACAACCTTCATCAATGCTTACATTTACAGAGTTCTCAATTGTTTTAGTTCTCTTGTTGTACACTCTGTAGGCTTTCATCATTGTTGCATATCCAAGAAGGATACCTTCATCTGACTTCTCATCGAACTTACCAAGGTGGTCTTTCTGGTTTAGAATATAGCAAGGACTTCCAAACATTCTTAGGAAACCGATCTCAGGTTTTCTCCCCCTAAGAAGTTCATATGCAGTTTTCTGGTGTCTTTTCACAATGAGGGATCTGTTCTGGGTAAAGCAAGCTGTGTGAATTGCTTCAGCCCAGAAATGAGACTTCACATTGTTTTGAGCCATCATGGATCTGGCAGCTTCAATAAGAGTTCTGTTTCTTCTTTCTGCAACACCATTTTGTTGAGGAGTTCTAGCAGCTGAGTAGACTTGTGAAATTCCCTTTTCTCTGCAAAAAGAGTTAAGAGTGATATTCTTGAATTCAGTTCCATTATCACTCCTTAACTGCCTAACAGGCCTTTTGTAAAGAATTTCAGCTTGCTTGATGAAATCAATGATTGTGTCAGCAGCATCACTCTTGTGTTTAAGAAAGAAAACCCAGGTGTATCTTGAATACTCATCAACAATGACCAAGGAGTACCTCATTCCAGTGAATGATGGAGTACTAATTGGTCCAAACAAGTCCATATGAAGCAGATCCAAACAATTATCAATGGTTGAGCAGGTTTTAGACTTAAAGGTAGCTTTATGTTGCTTGCCTTTCTCACAAGCACCACACAGCTTGTCCTTCTCATACTTGATCACTGGAAGACCAGACACCAACTCTTTCTTACACAGCTTGTTGATGTCTTTGAAATTCATATGAGACAACCTTTTATGCCACAACCAATTCAGCTCATCTTGAGACTTTGACATGAAGCATACTTCTCTTGTGACAGTTGGATTTCTCATGTCAAAAGAATACAAAGACTCATCCCTCTTTGCAATCAGAACCACATTGCCTTCTAAATCAAGAACAATCCCCTTATCAGACCTGAATCTCACCTCATAACCAGCATCACACAACTGACTCACACTAATCAGATTGTGCTTCAAACCATTAACATAAGAGACTCTTCTGAAAGTAAGAGGACCATTCGAAAGAACACCAACACCTTCCGTCTTTCCTTGAGAATCATCTCCAAAAGTAACATTAGGACCAGCGCGAATCCTAAAGTTACATAGCAGGGACTTACATCCGGTCATATGCTTGGAACAACCACTGTCCAAGTGCCAGGTGTTATCATCATGACTGCCCTGCATTTGCAATAAGAGATTAGTTCATTCTGGGAACCCATCTGGAGATGGGTTCACCAGAGCTGACCAAAGGGTCTGACTCAGATTGGGTCGTAGAACTTTGACTCTTATCACATTTGGATACCCATTGTTGCTTGATCTGTCCCTTACCAGATTTGAAATTCTTTTTAGCAACAACTAAGGTTTCCTTTTGAACAAAACCTTTGCCTATTCCAGATTTCTGACATTCAGTTCTTAATTTTCTTTGATCAACATTTTTGGGATCAGAAACATCTTTAAGAAAATTTGCATCAATTGAAACCTCACTAGTTCTGGACTCAACATATTTGGAAATCATTTTGTCAGAGTCAGATTTAGTGTTATTTGAAATAGACTCAGATTTGGTTTGTGACACACTTCCTTGAGAACCAGACTTCTCATTCTTTAATAACTTAGCCTTTTGTTTTGGAACACTGTGGTCTCTAACTTTCCTTTTCATTCTCCTAGAGTTCTTGTTTGTTTTAATATTGGAATCTGACACAGACTGGGTAATGGTCAGTTTTGACAAGTCAAGACTTTCTTCAGGTTTTAACTCAACAACCTTATCAGTCTCAGACACAGCTTCAGCAATGGTTTGGCCAACAATTTCAGGATCACTAAACCCAATACCAGATTTCTGAACCAACTTAATTGGCTTAGAGTTCGTACCTTTGGTTTGGACTTTGGGTGGTGAAGGAGGCTGATAACAAGGCTCCATAGCACATACTTCAGCTATGGCTATGGCCCTGTCATAATCACCATCAAAAATAGCTTGGATCTGATGAGGTATTTGGACATTGACACACTTTGCAACTCTTTTTGAACCAATACACCATGATTCAGTAATTTGTTTAATTTTCAAAAACTTTTCTTCTGCAGTCTTAGCTTCTTTTACTAGAATAGAGTTCAATTGCTTTTGTGCTTTGACTTCAGACTTAAGTTTTTCAATGGTGTGATTTTTGGCACTGACATCAAGTTTCAACATATGAATTTCCTTCTTAAGTTCTTGATTAAAGTGTTTTTGCAAAAGGACCTCATCACCAAGTTTGTTCAGTCTGGACAGTTTATCATAATCAGACATATTAGAGAAAGAAGTTACCTCAGGTGGAGCAGTCTGACTGGTGGATGCCTGGTGAGCTGACTCTGACTGCTGTTGCATACTGGCCAGATCTTCAGCAAATCGTCGAGTAGCTTCTTTAGCCATGTAACATTTGGCATCTTTGTACAACTCATCATCAGATGATGTAGCACTTTCAGCCCAGTCTTTGGCTACCAGACTTTTCTCATTTTTGTTCACCTTCTCAGTCAGCTCAGCTATTTGTGCTTTCAAGGCTTTGTACTTAGTCTTGAGTTTTGAGTATTTTTCACCTCTTCCACCTTTGGCTGGCACAGCTTGAGCAGTTTCTTTGGATCTACAATCACCAGCCATATGTCCAGTTTTGCCACACTTGTAACAAGTGACTTTGGACATATCAAAAGGCTTCTTGGCTCTATCAGCTTGGCCACTTCTTCCCTTTCCTTTAAACTTGTTAAAGGATCTCCTTCTGATCCTTTCAGCCAACATAGCTACCTCATTAGCCAGTTCATCACCATCAGATTTCTCATATTCAGATTCAGCACAAACAGAATTATGGTTAGACATCACAGGAATATCATCATTTACATATGGAATGATCTCATTGCTAACAGAATTAGGGTGTTCAGTCATGGAAGCAACAAATGCAGCAGCAGGCTGACTATAAGAATCACCCATAGCTATTAATTTTTCTGCCTCTGAACACTCTTGGTTATGAAGCAAACCAAAGAGTCCAGGGAGATCAAGATCATTGTAAACAGCACTTAATTTAACAGATGAAATATAATTGTTCCATTTAGGAGGTAAAGAATCAAGAAATTTGCTCTTTAAAACACTATTATTCTTATAAATTCCAACAGCAGCTAAATCATTAACCAAAGCGTTAAAGCGGGTATGAGTGTCAGTTAAGGATTCATTTCTCAAAGAGAAGAATCTCTCATACTTCCTTGTTAAGGTAGTTATGGTGGACTCCATGGAAGTAGAACAACCCTCAAACATGACAGTCAATGTACCCCACATTTTCTTTGCTGTAGAACACATTTTTATTGAATGATAAAGGTCTTTGGGTACAGCCTGGACAATGAAATTTCTGGCCTTCACGTCCAAGTTAGCCAATCTCCTATCCTCATCCCCCCAATCTGCCTTATCCTTTACTATGGATTTAACTGTGGCAGGAATGGTTGGATGACCTTCCCTAACCACAGCTTCAACCACTACAGTCTGTGTAGGAACATAAGGACCATCCTGAAGGATGTCAGGCATATTGTTATCGATGGATTCAAGGAACAAAGACATTCGACCTTTCCACCCACTGAAATCATCTTTGTCAAACATGGGTGGTCTGGTTGAAGAACCATTATCAATAAAAGATGACATAAAGCTTTACTATAAAGAAAAAGAAATAATCTATACAAAGAATTACAGGGTTGTTGCGGAATAAAGATAGCCTACAAATATCTAAACAACCCTATGAAAGTGACAAACAACAATCAATAAGTTTCAGCTCAAGAGAGTCAGCCCAAGCTGATCTCGTACAGACTAAGCTGTGTATAAGAGCAGAGAAACTTTGTGTGAAGAATGATTCTCAGGAAAATGCCACACATATGCATACAAGGAGTGTTGCTTTTATAGGCGAAAGCTCCTCGTCACTTGGTGTCCAAATCAACCACGTAGTCTTCTTGTATTGGACGATCAGAAGAATAAACAATCGTGCCTTCATCGTACTTGTGGTCCCCCACGTACAGCTGCATATTCTTCATCGTCCAATAAGAGTGTGAACACGCATATGTAAACAACCACCAACCTGGATACTAGGAATATTCCTAGTCACGTCATAGTCCTTATTTTCAATCCAGGTTGTTATCTTCACTTTGATTGTTGACACAGATTGGGCGGTTTGTCACGGCACCAATCTGCCTAAGTGTTTCCAAGCTGACTGCTAGTTCCAATCTGTCTTCCACTAACAGTTTGGTCCTCTATCTTCAATCCTCCTCTTCGACTTGGATTGAATGCTTTAATGTTGTTGATGCAGCTTGAATAACACTTGCTTCCATATAGTATTACAATTATGAACATGAAGCGTGATCTGGGTCAGTTACATATCGCAAGCTGTGTCAGCTTAGTCTGACCCAGATCAGATTACAAGAACCAAAAGATTACTAAGTGTTTATAGGTCAGATTTGTCATCATTAAATTTACAACAAACATTGGGACTCAACATGGAAAGTAAACCACCCACTGACAAGAGTTACTGACTCGCTGACGACATACATCAGCGACCAAGTCTGGTCAGCGAATCCTTGATTCAACAACACAATATTAGTAGTAATAATAAATCTTAGAGGTAAAAAATATCATGTCAGTATTCTCGTCATAGTAAACGATCCAATGACGCTCATAATCATATAAAATCTAATGTTGCGTTTAGTACACCGTAATGAAAAGCGGAATGGAATACATCATTACCGCGGATTTAAAATACTTTTATTTTTTAATAGTTTGGAATGAATGATTCACTGTTTAAAAATGCAATTTCATTAGAAACTATCAAATCTATCCTTTATATGGTATTTGTTGTTTCTTCATTCCATAAATGGAAATAAAACTACAAATACTAAAATATAAATTCTCCACTAATCCATAATTTATTGAATATTTTGGTTTCCCCCCCCCCCCCCAATTTGTTCCATTACGCTTAATTATAACAACTACATGCCACGTGTTGTGAGACACCTCATTGAGGAGATTCCAAAGCCTCACTTCGGATAGCCTAACGAGGTCACATTAACCAACAATGCTCTTGTAAGGTATGGGGTCTAGATCCAAGACCTAAACTAAAAAATGCTGATATGTCGTATTTTATACCCATTTCTCACTAAGTATTTAGTCGCTTTTGCATGGTTTGTGAGTCGTTTTCGTATACATTTGGTGCGTTTATGGTATTTGTTAGTGTTTCAGGCTACTGACAGATACTTGAGCGTAATTCTAGAGAAAACGACATTCTTAAGGTGAAATAAGTGCTAACGGATAATTTTCGAGCCGTTTGAATGAAGAATGAAGCTGGTCAATGAAAGTCAAACTGGAAAAGAGTCCCATTGCGCCGCAACTAGCCATTGCGCCGCAACAAAAGAACAGAAAGATAAGTTGTGCCGCAACTTGACTAGTTGCGCCGCAACACCTTCATAACCCAGCTAGCCTCGGTCAATGGAAGTCAAAGTCAAACAGCGATCAAAGGTCTATTGCGCCGCAATAGGTGCCGATTCTGGACAAGTTTTTAGGAAATTATTTAAGGCTTGCAAAAACATTCTTTAATCTATCTTTTACATTCCCGGCCGTTTTCAAGAGCTTTTTGTAGGGTTTTTCATCTGAAGAATCATCTTTGAAGATCAAGAACACGATTGGATTATTTTCATCATTCTGTATTCGATTTTTAGTCATTCTTGGAACGATTTCAACATTCGGTACAATATGTCTTCATATATTATTGTTTGTTTTTATCTTTTCATTATGAGAGGCTAAATCTCTCAGCACCTACTTGGATAGTGAACATGTCATAGGGTTGTTTGATGTTACTTGCAATTGTTGAACAAGATTTTTATGTTTAATCGAAGATCCGCATTTATTTGAGTTTAAATATTGTTTTTCTCTTTTATATTTATTGATTGATAATTGTAATTAGAAGTTCGAGAGAAATCTATGTCGTTGTCAATTGGTTTATGAAACGGTTAATCGGTCTTTAATTAACCTAAAGTCGTTGGAGTTCGAGAGAAACTAACGACAAAGATTTGAACAATTAAATTCATTTTGAGTGTGTAAACGTCTATGATAGAGGGATCTGATTAGGCGAATAAGCAGTTCGACAGAAAGCTTTTTAAGATTACATCATAAAATCAACTTAAGTTCTTATTGCTTAATTGTTTGGAGTAGAAATTATTCGCGAGAGCGATAACTATATTTTGAGCAATTAAAGATTTGAGTATAACGAGAGTTCATCTTGATTACCTTTTTAAGTCGTTCAACAATGCAAGTGATGTTTAGACCCTATGATTGACATGTAAGCTAGTCCAAGTAGGTGCCCCTTTTTATATTATTGTCATAAAATCATTTTTACTTTCGTCTTCCGACGAACCCTGCCCCGGTAATACCGGATTTAATTTATTTACTTTTACTTTTTGCAAAGTGACAATTCGGTCACAAAACCCCCTTTTACTTGAATTACTTTATTTGAACAATTACTTACTTAGTCCTCGAGATCGACCTCGGATTTACCAAGTTTACTATACTGCATGCGATCAGGTTCACTGCCTGTGAGTGTGTTGTAGTCAGTCTTTTGGTAGTTCGTGCTTTATAAATTTTATTACTCGATTTCACACATCAAGTTTTTGGCGCCGCTGTCGGGGACTTTTGTTTAGTAGTTGTTTAATTTTGTAGTTCGATCCTTTCTTGTATTCATTTACGAGAAAGTTACTTGCTTTCTTAGGTCAGCGTAATTTAGTGTTAATTTTTTTATTTATTTCTAGTCCATTTTATTATTTAGTTTTTCTTTTCCAATTGTGCTTTTCACGGGGTGTGCTAGTGTTTGTTTTGTAGTATTAGCATCACCATGGCAGATCAAGACTATGAGTTGGAAGGAGAGTATCCGGACGAGATTCGGTACTTTAAGCAGTTACCAAACGAAACTTGGTATGAAGCATGGTTGAGGATTAGAGACGTAGTTGATAAGTTAAACACGAACAACATTTTTGTTTGTGAACTTGTTACGTTTTATTTGCGTGGGCTAGATGATGAATCATACAAAATTCTAAGCGAGGAATTCTTAGGGATGAATACGGATGGGGTATTTGATTATTTGGAAGAATTTATTCAATCTGAGGAATTGGTGTATGTGCCCAAAAATGAAACAATATGTCAAGAAGAGTATGAGACTTCAGAAGAGAACGAAACAACGGAAGCTTATGATCTCTTGGAAAATGAATCTCATACCCAACCTCTTGAAATCCAAAAATATCAAGAGATACAGGATTCCATTCAAATCCTGAACACTGATGCAATAGAGGAACCACATGTGTCTCTTCCGCAATCTGACTTTGGTGAAGTGATAATGGAAGAACTGAAAGAAGAATTCATGGAATCGGGCGATGGTGTTAGTAAGATAGTGGCACAAGAGCTAGAATCATGTCCACAACTTTTCATTGGAGTTGACTCGAAAGAAGATGATTATCAGTTCACTCATTCGGAACCAAATGAACTACCACTTATTAGCAATGAGCCAGTGATTGAAGTTGTTGATTTGGAGATTTGTTCCTCCTTCCTTGGTAAGGTATGTGATGTTTCTTATGATGATACGAATGTTGCTAACTATATCTTGCAGGATTTGGAGGATGAAGTCATAATCGACTTGGATGAGGAGTTGGTAACTGGTCCAACAAAGAGGATTGAGCTTGAACACACCATAATGGATGCATTACCGAAAGTTTAAGCATGTATTAAATTGGTGAGCAAAAGGAGGAAGCATTGGCTACTTTCCTCATTGATAAGTGCTTAATTGTCTCTAAAAATAGACGTATTTACACTTCAGGTAACCCAGTATTGTTTGATCATAATAAATGGATGAATTGGGTAGAATTCATGGATTTAAAAATGGATGTGATAGATTATGTGAATGGAGATTTTAAAAAGGTGGATTTTAATGAATGGGTAATGATAAAAGTTAAGTTCACAAATTTTTAACCCTACTCGTGTAGGCCACCAGACTTTTGTGCAAGTGATGTTAATGATTGGATTCTGACAAAGGTGAAAGGTAATTGTTTTTCACCATTTAAGGGTAGACCGCCCAACACTTTAAGTGTGGGGGCGTCAGAGACCCCACCATGGTAATTATTCGGGGTAGGAGTCTAGCTAACGACTCGTAAATAAATTAAGCGCTTCTCGGGAGGCAACCCGTGTCTTCTATTTTGTTATTTATATTTTAATTTTGCATTTTTCTTTTTGTTTGTGTTTTTGAATAAACTCTTGATGATGGTTTGGGTTTTGCTAGTTGATTGGTATTCCTGTTATCCGTTAATCGTGTGTTCATGTTGAATAGCAAGTTTGTCATATGCATATGCTGGCAGTAAGTTCAGCGCAATATTCTTGTTGGCATCATTCAAGCATGGAACACCCGTCATACCCGGCAAGTTTTTCTTGTTCTTGATTATGCTCTTGGTTTACTTTCCCCTATTTCTCATAGTTTGCCTTAGTTCATTGTACATTGAGGGTATTGTCCAACTCAAGTGTGTGTGTGTGGGGGGGGGGTAAATAGGAAAAAGTCGGGTATTTTAGAGGATTTTTAAACTTTTGCATGCTTGTCCTTGTAGTTAATTGCTTTTGTCACCTAATTATAGATATTAATGAGCAATTTGACTGCACCCTTGGTACAAAGTTTAATTGGTGGAATGTGTCTTGATTGATTAATTAGGCAATCCCTTCTGGATTAATAACATGACTAGCACGCTTATAGCACCAAAACACCAAATATGTGAGATTATTGATCATTAATAGATATGTTAGGTGTTTACGGGTTTGGATTTATTGGCCTTGTAAATTTGTCCCTCTCATAGGCTTTTGGATTTATCCAAGAGTAAGGGTTCGACTTAGAACTCTGAACTATGATGTGCAAGTTTGAGGTTAGTTTTTCCATTTCCGGGTTACTTTCATTTGCTATGAATGTGCCGGTGATTGCGTTGATTCTAGAACTTGTCCTGGTTGATCCTTTCGTGTTTTTCTAGATGAGGAAGAGGCCAAATTAGGATTAAAACCTTTGTTCCTTGTATGTTCACCCTTGTTTCGTAAAAATTTGTTATGTGCATGTTTTGTTAATGTGCTTAGTAGCTAACTATACTGGTTAGTGAACCACTTGTTAAACCCTTATGTTGCACTCACTTTTAGTGCAAGAAACAATAGAAAACATGTTGTCATTAGCCTGTTCTTTGTTATTAAATCCACACTAAATATACACATTTCCTAGCCATACCGATAGTCGAAGTCCTGGTGGGTCATTGGTTGCCTATGCTAGTGGATGGTTTGGGGTTGTCCTTTATGTCGGGTTGGGATATTCTCGTTTACTGAGGATAGATTGATTTCGTCAAGATTTTTTGGATCAAGTCTGGATTATTCATTTTGGCATATTGGTAAATGATTTGTCACTGTTTCAACATTATTAAGAGAATACCAATTAGTCAGAGTAAAAGTAGCACACACAAAAAAAAAAAAGAATAAAAGAATTGAAAAACAGAAAAAAAAATTCGAAAAAATGAAAAAAGAGCTTGGGCTGTCAGTTGGTATTTCTCATTTTTGGTCAAATCATTTTTGTTAGTTGGTTCATCAATTACACCAACAAAAGGATTATAATGTTATACTTTTTAGTGATCATATTTGGGTTGGCAAGTTCGTTTAAGCCAACATGGTTAGTCTTGGTTGATTGAGTTGATTGATGTCATACACCACAATGGTGTCGGTTTCTATCGTTCTATTGGGGGGTATTGTCGGGAAACTTCTCGGGTTTTGGACCGTTGGCAACTAATGACATGGGATTTAATGGATTAGACTATTTTGTGAAACTTTGTTAAATGTTGTGTTATTTTCTTTTTAACACCAATTGTTATCCCTAATTTCCATACCCTTTTAAATACCCTGTTTAGCACCAGAGTTCATTACAACCATTGAAAGACCTCTTCTGATAGACGTTGTGGTGCTTGCGCCATCGCGGTGAAGGAACGAACCTAGTACAAGCCTATGGTAAAAGATTATGCATCACGACTAGGCAATGAGTGATTATTCAAATATTCAACCCCAAAAGTAAGTTAGTTGGAGTAGGATAGACGAGATATCACTGATTGGATTCTTTTGTGCTTAGTCGTGTTATTAAGGCTTGTATATCAGTCAAGTATTGTCAAACATTCCAGTTTTCATTTAAGATTAAAACTGCCTAACCATCTTCTTTCATTTTCAATTATGGTTGAGCTTCTTTTTGATTACTGAAATGTGGTTTCCATGATGTACCAAGGTAAGTTGTGTTTTTCAGCTTGGAATTGCTTGAGGACAAGCAAAGCTTAAGTGTGGGGGGATTTGATATGTCGTATTTTATACCCATTTCCCACTAAGTATTTAGTCGCTTTTTGCATGGTTTGTGAGTCGTTTTCGTATACATTTGGTGCGTTTATGGTATTTGTTAGTGTTTCAACTTATTAAGAGAATACCAATTAGTCAGAGTAAAAGTAGCACACACAAAAAAAAAAAGAATAAAAGAATTGAAAAACAGAAAAAAAAAAAAAAAAAAAAAAAAAAAAAAAAAAAAAAAAAAAAAAAAAAAAAAAAAAAAAAAAAAAAAAAAAAAAAAAAAAAAAAAAAAAAAAAAAAAAAAAAAAAAAAAAAAAAAAAAAAAAAAAAAAAAAAAAAAAAAAAAAAAAAAAAAAAAAAAAAAAAAAAAAAAAAAAAAAAAAAAAAAAAAAAAAAAAAAAAAAAAAAAAAAAAAAAAAAAAAAAAAAAAAAAAAAAAAAAAAAAAAAAAAAAAAAAAAAAAAAAAAAAAAAAAAAAAAAAAAAAAAAAAAAAAAAAAAAAAAAAAAAAAAAAAAAAAAAAAAAAAAAAAAAAAAAAAAAAAAAAAAAAAAAAAAAAAAAAAAAAAAAAAAAAAAAAAAAAAAAAAAAAAAAAAAAAAAAAAAAAAAAAAAAAAAAAAAAAAAAAAAAAAAAAAAAAAAAAAAAAAAAAAAAAAAAAAAAAAAAAAAAAAAAAAAAAAAAAAAAAAAAAAAAAAAAAAAAAAAAAAAAAAAAAAAAAAAAAAAAAAAAAAAAAAAAAAAAAAAAAAAAAAAAAAAAAAAAAAAAAAAAAAAAAAAAAAAAAAAAAAAAAAAAAAAAAAAAAAAAAAAAAAAAAAAAAAAAAAAAAAAAAAAAAAAAAAAAAAAAAAAAAAAAAAAAAAAAAAAAAAAAAAAAAAAAAAAAAAAAAAAAAAAAAAAAAAAAAAAAAAAAAAAAAAAAAAAAAAAAAAAAAAAAAAAAAAAAAAAAAAAAAAAAAAAAAAAAAAAAAAAAAAAAAAAAAAAAAAAAAAAAAAAAAAAAAAAAAAAAAAAAAAAAAAAAAAAAAAAAAAAAAAAAAAAAAAAAAAAAAAAAAAAAAAAAAAAAAAAAAAAAAAAAAAAAAAAAAAAAAAAAAAAAAAAAAAAAAAAAAAAAAAAAAAAAAAAAAAAAAAAAAAAAAAAAAAAAAAAAAAAAAAAAAAAAAAAAAAAAAAAAAAAAAAAAAAAAAAAAAAAAAAAAAAAAAAAAAAAAAAAAAAAAAAAAAAAAAAAAAAAAAAAAAAAAAAAAAAAAAAAAAAAAAAAAAAAAAAAAAAAAAAAAAAAAAAAAAAAAAAAAAAAAAAAAAAAAAAAAAAAAAAAAAAAAAAAAAAAAAAAAAAAAAAAAAAAAAAAAAAAAAAAAAACCCATTTCCCACTAAGTATTTAGTCGTTTTTGCATGGTTTGTGAGTCGTTTTCATATACATTTGGTGCATTTATGGTATTTGTTAGTGTTTCAGGCTACTGACAGGTACTTGAGCGTAATTCTGGAGAAAACGACATTCTTAAGGTGGTTTTGGATGAAGAATGAAGCTGGTAAACGAAAGTCAAACTGGAAAAGAGTCCCATTGCGCCGCAACTATGACTAGTTGCGCCACAACACCTTCATAACCCAGCCAGCCTCGGTCAATAGAAGTCAAAGTCGAACAACGGTCAAAGGTCTATTGCGCCGCAACTACCCTAGTTGCGCCGCAATAGGTGCCGATTCTGGACAAGTTTTTAGGAAACTATTTAAGGCTTGCAAAAACATTCTTTAACCTATCTTTTACACTCCCAGCCGTTTTCAAGAGCTTTTTGAAGGGTTTTTCATCTGAAGAATCATCTTTGAAGATCAAGAACACGATTGGATTATTTTCATCATTCCGTATTCGATTTTTAGTCATTCTTGGAACGATTTCAACATTCGGTACAATATGTCTTCATATATTATTGTTTGTTTTTATCTTTTCATTATGAAAGGCTAAATTTCTCAGCACCTACTTGGATAGTGAACGTGTCATAGGGTTGTTTGATGTTACTTGCAATTGTTGAAAAAGATTTTTATGTTTAATCGAAGATCCGCATTTATTTGAGTTTAAATATTGTTTTTATCTTTTATATTTATTGATTGATAATTGTAATTAGAAGTTCGAGAGAAATCTATGTCGTTGTCAATTGGTTTATGAAACGGTTAATCGGTCTTTAATTAACCTAAAGTCGTTGGAGTTCGAGAGAAACTAACGACAAAGATTTAACAATTAAATTCATTTTGAGTGTGTAAATGTCTATGATAGAGGGATCTGATTAGGCGAATAAGCAGTTCGACAGAAAGCTTTTTAAGATTACATCATAAAATCAACTTAAGTTCTTATTGCTTAATTGTTTGGAGTAGAAATTATCGCGAGAGCGATAACTATATTTTGAGCAATTAAAGATTTGAGTATAACGAGAGTTCATCTTGATTACCTTTTTAAGTCGTTCAACAATGCAAGTGATGTTTAGACCCTATGATTGACATGTAAGCTAGTCCAAGTAGGTGCCCTTTTTTATATTATTGTCATAAAATCATTTTTACTTTCGTCTTCCGACGAACCCTGCCCCGGTAATACCGGATTTAATTTATTTACTTTTACTTTTTGCAAAGTGACAATTCGGTCACAAAACCCCCTTTTACTTGAATTACTTTATTTGAACAATTACTTACTTAGTCCTCGAGATCGACCTCGGATTTACCAAGTTTACTATACTGCATGCGATCAGGTTCACTGCCTGTGAGTGTGTTGTATTCAGTCTTTTGGTAGTTAGTGTTTATAAATTTTATTACTCGATTTCACACATCAAATGCATATATAGCCAATTAATGTGGTGAGAAAATTACTGATTATAAAGTGAACACCAAATGTTTCTTGTCGCTAATCGTCGACGACGATTAATGCGGCTTGTTAGCTGATACACACGTAGGTATTCAACGGTAATTTATATCGATTAGTGACTGATGTGTGAAATCTAGTTTAAAATTTATAACAAGATCTACCGCTAACTCACTACAACACACTTACGGGCAGTGTACCCGTTCGTATGTAATATAGCTAACTGGCAAGACCAGGATCGAACACAAGGACTGATTGTTGTACTAAAGGTTGTAAAAATGTGAAACAAGTAAAAAGTTTGGTGTGACCGAATTGTCACTTTGCGTTTCTGGAAGCTAAATGATTAACAAGTAAATAAAAGTACTCATTCGGTATTAGCGAGAGCACACGAAAAGAGTTTGAGTTGTAAACAAATGATTAAAAAGCCATCTATGTCGAATCCGCTCCACAAAAAGTCTAGGTTGCATATGGGTTAAGCTCAAAATTCAAATATGTTGGTGATAATAATCGTGATAAGACAAAAACACAAACGGGTGCACCTAGTTTGTAAAATCGACTCAATCACCTAATCAATTCAATTTCTTGCAACAAGTGGTACCACCAACCTATTACAATTCCTTGAACTAACTAGTTTGCTTGATTATTTAAAAAACATTTTTATCTTTGTGAAAGAAACGTGGTACCACGAACCGTTAAATCCACTTAACAAAATAATTTCTATTAGACTTGTATTCTTTACTATCATACCATGACCTAGCAAGAGTTATTCATAGACAAACAACTAAAATAATACTTGCATTCAACTAGTACCACTATCGAAGAACACAAATATCACCAAGAACACAAGTTTAAGTAGGAGAAATCACTTCACTAAGATCTTGACAAAATGTTAAGTAAAACCAACTTGAATTCAAAATATTATGCAACCATAACTAATTGTTTCACTTCATCTTCATAGATGTATAAGGATTTAGCTACTCATAATGAAAAGAGCTAAAGATTCAAGTGAAAAGGAAGACATAACGTACCAAATATAGAGTAATAATCCAAATCGAGGTAACAATATAGCTACAATCACTAAACAAGATCAAAGATTAATCTTCAAGTCTTCAAATGATGTTGGAGTAGTGAAAACCCTTAGAAAACCCTCAAAAACGGCTGGAGAAAAAGTGTGTGAGCTCAAAGTGTCCAAGATTAGGTTTAGGGTTGAGTGGTGGTTGGTATTTATACCCCAAGAGAGAGAAAATTGTGATGTCAGCTCGATCTCGCGCCGCTAGAACCTTTCCTCGCGCCGCTAGGAGTTTTTCTGAGCAAATCTGGTCGACGAACATCGAAACTCGCGCCGCGAGGCACCTTCCTCGCGCCGCGACTGGAGTTTGTTCACTGGCTAGCGCCGCTAGATCCCAGGGTCGCACCGCGAGGTCCCCCTGGATTCGCCATTTCCGCTTTGTTTTTGACCATGCTTCATCCGTTAGTGCCTTTGGACCATTCCTAAGTCGTTTTCTACTATTTGTGAGCGATAAACTTGCTTTAGACCTGAAGTCACTAGCAAGTAACATAAAGCACCACAAAACGTGTATAAACGGCTATCAAACGTGCATAAAACGTCCAAATAAGATGTGAGAAATATGTATATATTGAGACACATCAAACCTCCCCACATTTAAACCTTGCTTGCCCTCAACCAAGTATGCACTTTAATCAATTCTCAATAACCAAACAATTCACGATTTCACAAACAAAACATGGTTATATGTGAAGTTTCCTACCAAGCGGTGTCGAATACCAAAAGCAAATGCATTTAAAAACTAATGAGCAAAGTTTAAGACGAAATCAGAAAATTCTACTAATCTAGAGCAAAACCATCTTTCGGTTACAATTAGAATCCTCCCTATGCTTGTGTTCACCTCTTTAACATTTCTATCATTCCAATTGACCTTAATCTCGTTCCTACTAAGCATAAAATCTACTAGCAAGCTTCACAATTATTATTGGCAACATAAGCAATATTCCACAATGATTATTGGTATATTCGTCCACTTAAACACTTGGGCCATTGGTTTTCCATAAGGTTTTCATTACGTTATACTTATGCGTCCCTTGACAAAACATACTCCTACGGTCTAAAATTGCAACTCTATCCACACATCAGGTGATCATACGAAAGTGTACTTTAAGCGTCCGGCCAGCGGTTCGCTACAGATACGTGAGTATCGTTAAGAGACATACGCCAGAACTCAAGGTTGGGTTGCATATCCAGAGACCATGCTCTAAACACAAACACATGTGAGAATAAAAATTTTATATTTTAACACCCGTGATTTTCGATGAGACCCGCGTAGCGAACTTTCTGACAACCCATCCCAAGTTGGAAGCTTTAGGTGAGCTAGGTAAAACGAAGTTACCCCAAGGACTTACTTGTTCGAATCTCAAAGACCACATTAGCATTAGACTATTGGAAAAAGATTATGCGCATTCCCACAAAAGATCTTTCATTCTTAACCATGCTTCAACAATAGACTCATCCTCATCTTGCCTAAAAGATCGAATAACAAGTATAAGCTCTCTTTCCCGATTAGCCAGAAAGAATCTCTCAATCAAAGCTTCCCTAACCGCACCCCAAGTGATCAAACTATCCGGTGCTAACCCCTTTACCCATTTGTGAGCCTCCCCCGTGAGAGACATAGGAAAAAGCTTCATCTTGACGTTGTCGCTCTGATTTTCCCCATAGTTGAATAGATTGCAAATCATCTCGAACTTGTCAAGATGTTCATGAGGATCTCTTTTATGCCTTCCGTCAAAGCACAAATCCTTAACCATTTGCAAATGGTTACCTTTCACCGTGAAAGTGTCAATTTCGGGAGCTCGGATGGCCGATTGGCGAGAAGTAGGTATAGATCGAGGAAGGTCCTCGATCTTGGTGTGAAAAAGGTCGGGTGGATTTTGTTGACCCGCCATGTTGACGGTTGGTTTTGGTGATTCGGGTGGAATAGGTGTTTTATCGGAAAGTGGTTCTTCTTTTTCGGAATGGTAACCCCACTCGTTACTTCCCGACTCGTAATAAGTCTCGTGAAGTATGTGGTCGGATTTGGGTCTAGGAGTGGTGTCTATGTAAAATGGGTCGGATGTTGATGGTTGTGATGTTTGTGTTTTGGTGCGCTTTTTGAGTTTTTCGGGGTTAGATGTGGCCTTCACTAATGGTTTCCCAGAAGTTCGAGTGTTCATCCACTACCTAGAAATAATCTGTGAACACAACACAACAAACAAAAACCTTAATAGCACCTGAGGTATAATTAAAGCAAACTAAAAATAAAATAAAGCAAGTAACTTCTCCGTGCAAAGCACGAAAAAGGATCGATTCACAGAATCTCAACCAAAAGTACTTAAAATCAATCCCCGGCAGCGACGCCAAAAACTTGATGTGTGAAATCTAGTTTAAAATTTATAACAAGATCTACCGCTAACTGACTACAACACACTTACGGGCAGTGTACCCGTTCGTATGTAATATAGCTAACTGGCAAGACCAGGATCGAACACAAGGACTGATTGTTGTACTAAAGGTTGTAAAAATGTGAAACAAGTAAAAAGTTTGGTGTGACCGAATTGTCACTTTGCGTTTCTGGAAGCTAAATGATTAACAAGTAAATAAAAGTACTCAACCGGTATTAGCGAGAGCACACGAAAAGAGTTTGAGTTGTAAACAAATGATTAAAAAGCCATCTATGTCGAATCCGCTCAACAAAAAGTCTAGGTTGCATATGGGTTAAGCTCAAAATTCAAATATGTTGGTGATAATAATCGTGATAAGACAAAAACACAAACGGGTGCACCTAGTTTGTAAAATCGACTTAATCACCTAATCAATTCAATTTCTTGCAACAAGTGGTACCACCAACCCTATTACAATTCCTTGAACTAACTAGTTTGCTTGATTATCTTTGTGAAAGAAACGTGGTACCATCAACCGTTAAATCCACTTAACAAAATAATTTCTATTAGACTTCTATTCTTTACTATCATACCATGACCTAACAAGAGTTATTCATAGACAAACAACTAAAATAATACTTGCATTCAACTAGTACCACTATCGAAGAACACAAATATCACCAAGAACACAAGTTTAAGTAGGAGAAATCACTTCACTAAGATCTTGACAAAATGTTAAGTAAAACCAACTTGAATTCAAAATATTATGCAACCATAACTAATTGTTTCACTTCATCTTCATAGATGTATAAGGATTTAGCTACTCATAATGAAAAGAGCTAAAGATTCAAGTAAAAAGGAAGACATAATGTACCAAATATAGAGTAATAATCCAAATCGAGGTAACAATGTAGCTACAATCACTAAACAAGAGCAAAGATTAATCTCCAAGTCTTCAAATGATGTTGGAGTAGTGAAAACCCTTAGAAAACCCTCAAAAACGGCTGGAGAAAAAGTGTGTGAGCTCAAAGTGTCCAAGATTAGGTTTAGGGTTGAGTGGTGGTTGGTATTTATACCCCAAGAGAGAGAAAATTGTGATGTCAGCTTGATCTCGCGCCGCTAGGAGTATTTCTGAGCAAATCTGGTCGACGAACATCGAAACTCGCGCCGCGAGGCACCTTCCTCGCGCCGCGACTGGAGTTTGTTCACTGGCTCGCGCCGCTAGATCCTAGGGTCGCGCCGCGAGGTCCCCTTGGATTCGCCATTTCCGCTTTGTTTTCAACCATGCTTCATCCGTTAGTGCCTTTGGACCATTCCTAAGTCGTTTTCTACCATTTGTGAGCGATAAACTTGCTTTAGACCTGAAATCACTAGCAAATACCATAAAGCACCACAAAACGTGTATAAACGGCTATCAAACGTGCATAAAACATCCAAATAAGATGTGAGAAATATGTATATATTGAGACACATCAGTGACCCATGTCGATCAATGGCTTATGTTGATCAACAACAAAGCTGACTTTTTGTGCGTCTATAATTAATTGACCATTTCAATTCTATAACTTCTATATTTGAGTGTTTAAGTGTTTTATCTATAATTATATTAAAGCAAATAACCTCTGTCTAAATTTTAAGTTTCAACATTTACTTCCCCAAAATGCCCCTTCTATTTATTCTATATTTACCTAAAATAACTATAACACCTTTTCTCTTTCTTCAAATCTCAACCACTCATATTTTTTTTTTCCCTCTCCTCCATAAATCATTTTATTTCTCTAATTCATTCAAAATCTTTTATCTCAAAAACCGTACATCGATAAATTATAAAAATTATATGGGTGTTCTTAAAATTTCATGCTCTTTCATTAGAGGGTCATTCGATATACTTTTGACGAATTTTTAAATCCGAGGGCGGAGCCTGTACGGCTAAGGGCGGAGCCCGTCAAGTAGATCACCTCATCACCGCCACCACCATTACATCACCACCCCGCCATCACCTCCATCACCGCCGCAACGCGCGGGTACCTTTCTCTCGTATATGAAACATACAAACAACAAAAACACCACCCAATCTCGTTAAAGGCGTGGTATAGAGGAAGTGAGATATAAACAACTATATCTTTAGGGGCAAGGGTGTAGTGCCAAAACTTTGGCAAATTGGCAAGTTTTGGCAAGTTTTCGGCGAATCAAAATGCGCCACGTGTTTTTGCCAAAAACTAGCCAAAACTTGCCAAAAAACATGGTGTAGTGCAACTAAACTTGCCAATTCTTGCCAAAATGCCAATGCCGGAAAAAGTTTAAAGGTTGCCGGAAATGCAAAAAAAGTGACCGGTTTTTTAAAAAAAAAAAGAACGTTGGGCTCAGAATTTGGGGGTCGGGAATTTCGGAAGTCGGAGACGCCATGGCTGCTAACCCAAAGGGTTTACCCCGCCAAGATACGCCCCGGATCATCCGAGTCCCATTTTTACGAACATTTTGTATCATCATCGCCCATTTAACGTAACACCGGCAACCTAACTGTTCAACGATACCATCATCGGCTAAAACTACTTTTTCCGGCTACCTATTGCTTTAATGGAACAAAATACGGCAACACTACCAAGGAAAAATCCGGCAACGCTACCGCTAAGTTAACACTACCAAGCTAATCACAAACATGCAATTAACGGCAATGTAAAAAAGATAAATATACATATATATATGTAAGCAGCAGCAGCAGTTCACCGTAAAAACCCAAGAAAGGGCTCGCCGGAAAACCACAGCCACCGTAAGCAGCCGCAGCTGCAGCAACAGTTAACCGGTAAACCCAAGAAAGGGCTCGCCGGAAAACCGAAGCAACGGGAAACCTTAAATTGATTAAATCGATTAAAGTAGCCAAATAGCCACGTACATCCTTGCCAAAGCCAAACAAAGATTTGGCCGTAAAAAAAGTGAACGAATCTGGCCGGCAACCACCGGAAACCCCAAAAAGGGGTTTCCGATGTCACCGGAAAGCGTGCTATAAACGTTAAGGAGCATCGGCAAGTTTTATCGGCATGTATTCCGGCAATAGAAGCCAAGAAAAACATAGATCTAGCCTCAAATCGAAAACCCCCCAAATTTTCCAGTTAGGTTTCTGGTGAAGTCGAAAGGTTTGGCACAATAACAAAAAAAAAACGGTCACAAAGGCACGCTCCCAACGTTCACAAGGATCGGACAAAACATGCCGATATATATAGCCAAAACTAGCCGATTAAACTTGCCAAAACTAGCCGATGCATGTGCTATAGGGTTGCCAAAGAGCCGATGCTAGCCGATGCTTTTTGCCGAGAGAAATAGCCGACTACACCTCTGCCCCTTATATAGTATAAAGTTTAGAAGAAAGTTAAGAGACTGTTTTCAAAAAAATAGTTTCTACGAAAGAGTGCTACAAGAAAAAGAGGCCTTGAAACATACAAACAAGAGTTACATAATTGCAATGCTTGTACAAAATTTAACTTTAAAAAGTGAAAACAGAGTAATTCAGTCCTATTGAGCCACAGTATTACTCGTGCAACACAAATTTACAAACTTTTAAAGCATTCAGTTTCACCGAACAATGTGTGTTTTTGTTCCAAAAATTGTACTCTCACTCTCCCTCCTGTAATTTTGGATGATTGTGCTTTGTTTCTTACCCACCCCTCATCAGGCACCCACGTAATCACATTTCACATACATCCCCTTTTTTATCCATTATTACAAAGTGTATTTTCGATTTTTAGTTAATGATTGTAAACAATTTTATATGGGAAGGTGGTTGCATTTAGAGGCAAGATATTAAAAAACTAGAAAAACTGAATAGAATAAAACTAAAACCAATTAGGTTGGTTTTGGTTTTGCGAAAACCGAATCATAAAAATAAAACGATCAAAAACCGAATCCATGGTTTTTGGTTTTAAAATTTCGGCTTTTAGACAATATCTAATTCAAACAGAACTGTACTCACCTATGCTCAATGTATTTATGTATGCAAAACTTGCAACAATCAATTAATCGGTTTTGATATATAGTTCATGTTCCTACTTTTTATGTTCTGATTATCTAAATGTAATACTCGTGAAATTGGTGGATACAAACTATAATAGCGTACCAATTAAAATAAAGTTAAACTATTTGCCATTTCTTTTGACCTAATTCGATAAAGGCCAGGGCATCTTTATAATCAATAACATTTTAGCAATTTACAGCATAGGTAGCTCGATACATTTTTCAAATGTTGAATTTAGGAGGGTCTGGCATAAGCCGGGTCAAAATTTTAATGTTCATCACTGTTAAAATATGTAATCTTATTCTTAGATTGTTGCTTATTATATGATTAGTGAATATGCAGGTAGCTTATGGAATAAAATGAGTATTTAAGCTGGAATTAAGATGCTGAGGACTTCAAGTGATCAAAACATAAGTTTCAAGGACTGAAGATGCTAATACTGGAAACATCAAAGTACATGGACTGTTTCTGTCATTAGGTTATAGTTTTTTATATAAAACCAAAGTTATGTATCAGTTAGGGTTAGATAACATATTACCCTATTTTTCTCTCATATTCGATTAGTTTCTCTCGATTATTGTTTCTTCAATTTTATCATTAAAATTGTAATAGAACACACAATATATAGTTGTGTGAATCCTACCTGATTAGCAGTGAGGATTTGGTTGTTGAGAAGATTGTTTCCTTGATTCAATTTAGATTGAATTAAGAAAGAAGATTAAATTGAGATTTAATCTTTAGTTTTCTGGATTATTGAAAGTTTGTTCATGGTATCAGAGACAGGTTTATTGAAGAATTTCGTGTTTAATCGAATTAATTCTTTATAATAATAAATCTAGGGTTTCGAGATCTCCGATTTAGGGTTTCGCTCTTTTTTGGGGATTTTGTGTTTAGATCTGGTTATTGTTAACGGCGTATGATCTATTGATCACCGTTATTGTTTCTAGATCCGATTGTGGTTGTAAACCCTAATTTTTGAGAAAATTAGGGTTAGGGTTTTACTGTTCATCGACTAAGTGAATCGATCGAATAGTACGGCTGTTACTTCTTGATTCTGCTATTCATCGACTAAGTGAATCGATTGAATAGTAGAGTTCCTCTTCTCCTTCGTTCATCCGATAGCACTGTTTGTCTTCTTCTTCCTTATTTTTTGATTAAAATTTTTTTTTATCTTATTCTCATTCAAAACAACTGTGCTAATACTTGACCTGCCTTCTTTGAGAGGTTAGGAATCCTGTCCCTGGCACTTTTGCGAGGATAAGATTTATTTTCAAATATATATATATATATATATTTTTTATTTTATATATATATATATATTTATTCTGTTCTCTTTTAATATTGTTTGTTTATTTGTTCTTATCTGGTTAATTTAGATTAATTGATATCTGTTTGTGATAGTTGTGCTGTTATTTGAGATTAATTGTTTTTTGTGTTATTGATTCTGTTGTGATTAATTGAAATTAATTGAAACAATGGATGATGATAACTTGAATGGTTATGGAGAATATGGCTATGTGTCTAATAATGATTATGAAGATAGTGTTACTCAAATTAGCAAACTGGATTTAAGTAATCCTTTACACCTGCATCCTAATGATTCTTCAACTCTGTCTATTGTGTCTATCAAGCTTAAAGGAACTGAAAATTATCAAATCTGGAGTTGTGCTATGATTTTGGCTTTAGAAGCAAAAAATAAAATAGGTTTTGTTGATGGAACTTGTAGAAGGTCTAATACTGATGAAGTGTTAGGAAAACAGTGGAATAGATGTAATGCTGTTGTGCTTTCTTAGATTCTTAATTCTATTAATGAAGAATTGTATTTAGGGCAAATCTTTAGTAAGAAAGCTAGTCTTGTTTGGAAAGAATTAAAAGAGACTTATGACAAAGTTGATGGTTCTGTGATTTTTAATCTGCATCATAAGATTAATTCTCTGTGTCAAAATGGTATGCCTCTATCTGATTATTATCATAAACTGAATGCTCTGTGGAAACAGTTTGATGCTTTAGTGCAATTACCTAGATGTACTTGTCATGCTGCTTCTGACTTTGCTAAACATACTCAGTTAATGAAGCTTATGCAATTTTTAATGGGTCTTGATGATATGTATGTTAATGTGAGAAGTACTATTTTGACTAAAGAACCTTTACCTGATATTAGGACTGCTTATTCTATTTTGTCTAGAGATGAATCTCATAGGGGTATTAGTGGTACTACTTCTCAAAAATCTCAGTCATCTGCTTTTGTGTCTAAAGTGTATCCTTCTAAAGGGTTTCCTAATAGCAATAGTTTTTCAAAGAATTTCAAAGCTGGCACTTCTCAAAATAATAATAAAGGTTCTTCTATTGTGTGTGAAAATTGTGGTTTTAATGGACATTCTATTGATAAATGCTTTAAGATCATTGGATATCCTCCAGACTTTGGTAAAAAAAGGTTTGCAGGGTCACAGTCTAACTACAAGAAAGTTTCTAGTAATAATACTTCTGCTTCTTCTTCCTCACCTTCTTTTTCTGAAGAACAGTTAACCAGAATCATGAATTTGCTGAAAGAAAGTGGTGATACTTCTCAAAATGTGAATGCAAATATGGCAGGTGTGATTTTAAATGATAGTAAACTGTTTAATGAAAATTTTCATAAATTTTTTTGTTCTAATGCTAATATGAGATCACCTTCCAAAAATAAAAGTTGGATAAATGATTCTGGTGCAAATCATCATATAACATATTCTGAAGAAAATTTGGTTGATGTCATTGATATTTCTGCCTTAAAAATTAAAGTCAGTCATCCTAATGGAACTTATGCTTACATTAAAAAGATTGGAAATCTGCAGTTAACTGATTATTTGGTTCTGTATGATGTTCTTGTTGTACCAGAATATTGTGTTAAGTTACTCTCTGTTCATAAAGTTGCTAAACATAGTAAACTTCTTATTGCTTTTGATGAGTCTCTGCGTTATATTATGACTCAGGGTTTGAATGCAATGAAGGTTCTGGGAACTGGTAAACAATAGGGTGGTTTGTATTATATTGATGAATGTTTAAAAGGTATTCCTAGGCTTGTTACTTGCAATGTGTCCAAATCTTTGTGGCATTCTAGACTAGGTCATCCTTCTGATGTTGTTTTGAATAAACTGCAGCCTTTACTTAATTTTAAACATGAGAATGATATTGTTTGTGATATTTGTCATCAAGCTAAACAAACCAGAAACTCTTTTCCTATAAGTGATCATAAGTCTACTTTTCTTGGTCAATTAATACATTTAGATGTATGGGGACCTTATAAGGTCACTGGAAGGGGTGGTTTTAAATATTTTTTAACTATTGTTGATGATTATAGTAGAGCTGTATGGGTTTATTTGTTGAAATCAAAAGAAGAAGTTATTGATAATGTAATTATGTTTTATAATATGATCAAAAATCAATTTAAAACTACCATTAAAACTTTGAGAAGTGATAATGGGACTGAGTTTTTAAACACTAAGTTTAATACATTTGTTGAGACAAATGGTATAATTCATCAAACTTCTAATGTGTACACACCTCAACAGAATGGGATGGTTGAAAGAAAGCATACATCTTTTAAATGTTGCTAGATCTCTTTTGTTTCAGGGGGGTCTCCCTCTTAATTTGTGGACTGAATGCATTCTAACTGCTACTTATCTAATTAACAGATTGCCATCCTCTGTGCTTAATGGAATAAGTCCCTTTGAAATGATTTTTAAACAGTCTCCAAATCTCTCTCACTTAAAAGCTTTTGGTTGTTTATGTTTTTCAAAAAGGTTAAATAACAGTGACAAGTTTTCTAGTAGAACTACCAAAAGTATAATGATAGGTTACTCATCTTCAAAGAAAGGTTACAAACTTTTATCTCTTGAAGACAATTCAATTTTTGTTTCAAGAGATGTAAAATTTTTTGAAAATATATTTCCTTTAAAACAAAAAACTGTTTCTAATAAACAATCTGAAAGTATTTTTTCTGAATTTTTTGATGAAAATGAGTAACCTAACCTACCCTATGATGAAGAGAGAGATGGTGGGATTTCTGATGGTGATGGCAATGATGCTTCTCATTCTGGCAGTATCATTAATGATACTACCAATGAGAGTGTGTCCACTGCAACACATGAGGATAGTATTCAGAATTCTGAGGGTGAAAATGGTTTAGATAATCATTTAAATCAAGAAAATATCCATTTTGATAATGATCTAAATAATCATGACATTCCCATTGAAAATCAAGAAAATGAAAATTTAGATAATCAACCTTTAAGAAGGACTGAGAGAGTGTCTGTTTTTCCTCACAAAAATATGCAGACTTTGTTGTCAATTCTATTGTAAAGTACAGTCTTGATAAATATGTGTGTTATTCTGCTCTTACTAGTGATTGTTTTTCTTTTGTAACTGAGTTAAATAAGAGCATTGAACCACAAAAATATAGTCAGGCCTGTAAACATGCTGAATGGGTAAATGCTATGAATCAAGAAATAGAAGCTTTACATAGAAATAACACTTGGGATTTGACTGAACTTCCTGAAGGAAGAGAACCCATAGGGTGTAAATGGATATATAAGATAAAGTATAAATCAAATGGTGAAATAGAAAGATATAAAGCTAGACTTGTTGCTAAAGGTTATAGCCAAAGAGAAGGCATAGACTTTGATGAGACTTTTTCTCCTGTTGCTAAAGGTTATAGCCAAAGAGAAGGCATAGACTTTGATGAGACTTTTTCTCCTGTTGTAAAGATTGTTACTGTTAGGTGCTTAATTAATATTGCTGTTCAGAATGATTGGAATTTATATCAACTTGATATAAACAATGCTTTTTTATATGGTGATCTTGATGAAGTTGTTTATATGAAGCCTCCTGAGGGTTTTTGTGATGTTAATGATAAAAGGGTTTGTAAACTAAATAAATCTTTATATGGTTTAAAACAAGCTCCTAGACAATGGAATGCTAAATTGACTGATGCTTTAATTAAACATGGTTTTGTTCAAAGTAAGAGTGATTACTCTTTGTTTACAAAACATTCTGATAACTTGTTCATTGCTCTTCTTGTTTATGTGGATGATATTATTGTTACTGGAAATGATGAAACTGAAATTGAGAACTTTAAGTGTTATTTGAAAACACAATTTCAAATTAAAGATTTAGGGTTATTAAAATATTTTCGTGCAATTGAAGTGGTTAAAACTTCAAATGGTGTTTGCTTGAATCAAAGAAAGTATTGTTTAGATCTTCTTGCTGAATTTGGGTTACTTGCTGGGAAACCTATTCATGTTCCTCTTTATCCTAATGTGCAACTTTCTAGTGAAGAAACCAGTTCCGATCCTGTGTTAGTTAATATTACCAATTATCAAAAACTTATTGGTAAATTGATATATCTAACTCATACCAGACCTGACATTGCTTATACTGTACATTGTTTAAGTCAGTTCATGCATAAACCTTTAACTTCTCATCTTAAGGTTGCACTTAGAGTTCTTAGATATTTGAAAGGTGCTCCAGGCAAAGGTATTTCTATTCTAAAATCTTCTTCTGATACACTTGAAGCTTATGTTGATTCTGATTGGGGAAAGTGTATTGCTAGTAGGAGATCTGTTACTGGATATTGTGTTTTTTTGTGTGGGTCTTTAGTATCTTGGAAAAGTAAGAAACAAAACATTGTGTCTAAATCTTCTACTGAAGGGGAATACAGAGCTTTGGCTGCTGTAACTTGTGAGGTTATTTGGATTGAATTTTTTTGCAGGATTTACAATTTAAGAATGTACTTCCTATAAAAGTGTTTTGTGATAACAAATCTGCTATCAAAGTATCCTCTAACCCTGTTTTCCATGAAAGGACTAAACACTTAGAAATTGATCTTCACTTTGTGAGAGAAAAGATCTTGGCAGGGGTCATTAAAGTTGAGAAAATAGATTCAGCTAATAATATAGCTGATATTCTAACTAAAGGGTTGGATACAAAATCTCATGAAGTATTTTGTACAAAATTAGGTTTAATAAATTTTTTTGAGAATAAGATTAAGGGGGATGTTAAAATATGTAATCTTATTCTTAGATTGTTGCTTATTGTATGATTAGTGAATATGCAGGTAGCTTATGGAATAAGATGAGTATTTAAGCTGGAATTAAGCTGTTGAGGACTTCAAGTGATCAAAACATAAGTTTCAAGGACTGAAGATGCTAATACTGGAAACATCAAAGTATAGGGACTGTTTCTGTCATTAGGTTATAGTTTTTTATATAAAACCAAAGTTATGTATCAGTTAGGGTTAGATAACATATTACCCTATTTTTCTCTCATATTCGATTAGTTTCTCTCGATTATTGTTTCTTCAATTTTATCATTAAAATTGTAATAGAACACACAATATATAGTTGTGTGAATCCTACCTGATTAGCAGTGAGGATTTGGTTGTTGAGAAGATTGTTTCCTTGATTCAATTTAGATTGAATTAAGAAAGAAGATTAAATTGAGATTTAATCTTTAGTTTTCTGGATTATTGAAAGTTTGTTCAATCACATCATATAAAAGTTAGGAAAATGGCCACCAGGCGTCACTTCCCAGGGGTATCCTGGGTTCGAGTATTGCTAACGGCAAACTTGAGATAATCAGTGGATTATTAAGTGGCTGAGATTCACCTGACACTATCCTGGCTAGAGAATTAGTGGGTACCAAATGATACATGAGCTCAGACGGTTTCCATCCAGTTAGCTCCTAAAAGTTAGGGAAAATGATACATTATATGTTTGCTTGGATACAACCTAAAGTTAAATAAGAGAGAAGTGTAAATGTGAAGGGAACCATTATTTCGAGATTTTTATTTTTTTTCAAAAATCGTAAAAACTCTTAAATTATGTATCAAATTACATGTTTTTAAAGTTCATTAAAATATAAAACGTTATAATAATATATATGTTGTAAAACATATTTTTTTTCAAAACATATAGTTAATATATGTTAGTTTTTTTATAAAATCACGATCCTTAAATAATGAACTAAAATATGTTTTTTCATTCCATCCTAATAATATATGTATTGCATCTCACCTATTACTACAAGATACCAAACACAACCTTAATTTTTCAGGTTTGGTAATTTTTGGTTCCAGTTTGTAATTTCTGGTCAAGCTATCTGGCCGCTTTTGTATATTACGGTTTTCTTTTACGCCTCCCTAATAATAATTAGGGGTCTTCATCGGTTCAGTTTTCGGTTATTTGGTTCGAGTTTTTCGGTTTTTTAAATTTTATATTTCAAAACCAAAACCGAATTTAAAATAGAAAAACCAAACCAAAAAAATTAGAATTCGGTTCGGTTTTGATTTAAAACCAAAAAAAACAAATATGGAAAACACACATTCACCATTTTTGTCTAAGTTGTATTCAACAAAAATAGGTTTATAATTCTAATCTTTCTCCAATGTGGTAAATTTAGACTTTAAGCACAAAATTGATAATTAAGTAACATAGTTTTAGAAAATACATAAACTCTTGTCTATTATCGTTATTAAAATTCTCCTATTTTTGATTTACATGTTTTCACTATTTGACCATCGAATTTTTTAGGTGAATTTAAAAAAAAAATGGACAGAAATAGTAAAAATACATTAATAATTATCCATACAAAAAATATTAAATTATAATAAATACATATAATATAAGTTATTCGGTTTTTTCGGTTTAACCAAATTCATTATCATATACCCATAACCAAACCAAAAACCAAATATATAATTCGGTTTCGGTTACAAACCAAACCAAAAACCAAATTTAAAAACGGTCTGGTTTTTTTCGGTTTTTTAACGGTTCGGTTTACAGTTTAACCAGTAAAAACCAAATCTCAAACACCGCTAATAATAATAATAACCGTTTGTTTTTGAAATGTATATTGAGAAGTCCTTGCCAATGAGGTGGGGCATGGGGGTTTTCTCTAGCATTTAGCTGATTTCCTCCAGAACGGTAGTGAGACTTCCACCGCCAATCATGCCCTCGGATTGACTGTGCTGGTGACGTGGTCGATCCGGATGATGAAGAAGCAATGTCGCAGAGTCCAATCACACTGTTGTTCAAAAAATAAATAACCATTTGTTTTTCTCCTAGGGTAGATTGGATATCAAGGTAGCATTGGGTGCCTTTAGTAATTTTTTTTTTTTTTGAAAGTTAACTATTATTCACATTTACACCACCAAATAATGGGATGGTATAAGTACAGGTTTACAACCAAATGAAACGATCCCAATTTTCCCATGTTATCGCGCTATTCTTCCCTCTATTCCTATACCACAAATAACTTAACGACTTTATATCTTGAAAAATCCTCACAATGTCAGCCTTGCTATTGTTACACACACAATCATTACGAGCCTTCCAAATGCACCAACATGACACGAACACAATACCTTTAAAAACCTTCCTTGCTTCCTTTCCGAGGTCATTTCCATGATGTAAATAAAAAATGTCACGATATGAGAATAAGAACAGTGGAGGCCTCTTACACCACCTTCCAACCCGATGCCAGATTCCCATCGCCATCTCACAGGAACTAAACAAATGGTCAACGTCCTCCTCCTCTTTGTCACATAACCCACACATCAACGAACCAAAGCAACAATTTCTTTCTTTTAGTGCCATTCTAGTCGGTAGCCGATTTAGACCAAGTCTCCACATAAAAACATTACACTTTTTTGCGACCCACTTCGACCATTTAAACACAAAATTATTACTATAGTCGTTGTCACTTGGTAAAAAATCTTTTACAGCTTCAACCGAAAAAACATTAAACTTTCCTCCAGCCCAAACCCATCTATCTCTTTGAGCATGCAACATCTTACCTTCGAGTAGTCTGTTGATCTTCTCTTTTTCCTCTCTAGTCTCGACATCAGATGATACTACCGTTCCCAGATCGAAAAGAAAAAAAGTATTAGAATAGGAATCTACTTTGTCACTGAGCTTGCAAAATTTTTGGACTTGCAGTTGAAACAGGCGGGGGTATACATCTTTGAGGGGTTGGTTACAAGCCCAAATATCCATCCAAAACCTTATGTCACTGCCATTGCCAAGCACCCCTTTTAACAAATGGTTCAAACTCATATCAGCAACTTTGACTTTGTTAATTGTCTTGACTATGGAAACCCAAACCCCTCGGACTGCATTGTTAAAAGGGAGGGGTGACCAGCACCTACTATTTTTATGGATTGCATCAATTACCAAACACTACAGCCTGTCGGGTTCGTTCCTATATCTCCAAAACCATTTGGAGAGAAGTGAGATGTTCGAGTCTTTCAAACTAAAGAGTCCCAACCCACCTGATTTAATTGGCGTCACCACCTTTTCCCATGAGACCCAATGGATTTTTTTCGCCTCAGAAGCCCCATCCCACAGGAACTTTAGCAGGGGCTTTAAAGAGAGAAAAATAATACGTGGGGAGACTCTCTAACACAGCTTTAATCAGAGTAATTCTCCCGCCCAAAGACAAACACAACGCTTTCCATCTTGACAATCTTGCCTTGAAAATATCGAATAAAAACTCCCAATTTGAATCCCCAAAAGAATACCCGACTTTACAACAAACGCCCCTAGCCACCCTTCTAACTTCGACATCATCCACCCCAATTCCATAAATTTCCGACTTCATCATATTTATCTTCAAAGTTTGACATTTAACTCAGACCATTCACCAATGAACGTGCAGTCATCAGCATATAATAAGTGAGAAAGAGTAGGTCCGTGATTCTGGTCGCGTCTTTCATCATCCCCGTCAAGCCTTCCATAACAATAAGAAACAAAAACGGTGAGATAGGATCACCTTGTCGTACCCTTTTGAGCATTGAAACTCAAAGGTGGGTGAACCGTTAACAAGGACCGCAGTTCTAGCCGAAGAAAGAATCCCCAGTATCCAATTACACCAACGATCCCCAAAACCCATTTGCTTCATAATGGACAAAAGGACCAATCTTCCGAATATGAGCGTGTGACAAAAGTAAATTCTGTGAGTGGAATACTGAATCATCACTCATTAAAGCCTCCATTTTAAAAATTAAAATCGCCCCCCTACCCGGTATGAAAATCACTCAAAATCTTATTGATCTCATTATTATTTTTTTTATCTGGGTAAAAAGTCTTTTAAGCCCAAACTGAATATATTAAAACCCAATAGCTAAAAAATTTTGGGGGCTTTAGGCCATTGCCTAGTATAAAATATTAGTTTTATATATAATATAAACTTTCTTGGTGTTGTTATTATCATTTTCCTTATTTTTAACATTACAATTTACCCTGATATATAATAATACAAGAATACATTGTATAGTATCAAACACAAATAACGCATACCTTCCATCCCAAATTCCCAATCTTCCTTTATGGTCACATTCCAACAAACAAAATCCAAAATCAAAGCTCTTTTTCACCTTGAATTCATTGCATTCTTTAACATTTTCCACTTAAAATAAATAACATATGTGAGAGTATTAAATGGCCAAATTCAGGGAATGTTTTTATTCCTAATTGTCCCAACCTGAAAATGAAAAAGGATTTCATATATATAAACTACAAACTCATGTACACATGGATATGTAAAAGCCCATTAAAGATTTCTACGTATACCATGTGGGTGCACACTTTTATCAACTTAACTTAACAAAAAGTAATATTCTTGGAGTAGTATGATATAATAAGTCCCATAATCTCCATCTGCTATACTTTTTTAATATGGCAAATAAATATTTTAAAATAGATAATCAGTTTATTATCGTCTCATTGGCCGGTCTGACGCCTAAGATTAGATTAGAAAAGGTAAATGAAGTAGCACTATAATAAAAATTAAATTAAAAAAAAAAAATTTGACCTTAAATTTAAACCATTAACTTCTACTTTTATGCATGCCTTCCACTATTATAACGATATTAGAAAACGCAAATACATATTTTAAGCAACAAGTGATCAAGGGAACCATCAACAATCATTTCTCTCCCTTCAATAATTTTACCTTTATTTGTTGGTTGCTTTATTTTAGTTTAAAGTTTCCTCAAATTGTCAGGACACATAACAAAAGTAATATTATTTTCATTTGTTATTTTTTGTTTATTTTGGCTCTGTCCCAGTGCCAGGCATGCTACACTTCTCTTTATACTACAAGAAAACAACACAAAAGAGCTCAGCCTGCTTTTTCTTGGGTCTATCAGATTATTGTGCAAAATGGGCATCATCAAGTTTTAAACTTTAACCATTTAAAACTCAAAACAAGTCCATTTTGATTGCATTGCATCATTAAATCACTTGCATTTCAAGTTCTTTTGAAATGAGATTACAAAGAAAGATTGGTGCTTTTTGTTTCTTGATATGTTTCTTGTGTTTTTTTGGTTATTCAAATTGCTTGCTTTCACCTAAAGGTGTAAACTTTGAAGGTAAATTTGGTTCTTTTTTATGAAATTTTGTTGTTTTAAGCTTAAAACAAGATTCTTGATGTTGGTTTTTGAAATTTCAGTGCAAGCTTTAATGAGCATAAAAGCTTCATTATTGGACCCTCATGGTGTTCTTGAAAATTGGGATGCTGATTCTGTTGATCCATGTAGCTGGACTATGGTTACTTGCTCTTCAGAATCTTTAGTTATTGGTTTGTAAGTCTTTTCTTCATAAACCTTCACACAGTTTTGGTGTTTTAGTGTGTGTGATCTACTCTTGTTAGAGATATGACTGTCTACATCCAACGTAAATTTGATGATATTGAATATTGTTGGTGGTATTCTAGTAGTGTGAGGTTAAAATTTTAAAAATTTGTTATGATCATTTTCAGGGGAACACCTAGCCAAAATTTATCTGGCACACTTTCACCAAGCATTGGGAACTTAACCAATCTTCAAATTGTGTAAGTGTCAATCAAGTCATTTAAAATTTATAAAATGATCAAAATGGGAATCTTTTAATAACATTTAATGTGTTACTATTTCACAGATTGTTGCAGAATAATCGTATTACAGGGCCAATTCCAGCAGAACTTGGCAAACTTAAGAAACTTCAAACAATTGATCTTTCTGATAACCATTTCACCAATGAAATCCCTTCTTCTTTAGGCCAGTTGACAAGTCTCCAATACATGTAAGCTTGTTTAACTTATATATAACATATTTAAATCATTCCCTGATCACTATTTAGAGTTTGGGTTCCTTATTAGACTAGTTTTGAGTTTTTCAGGAGGCTTAACAACAATAGTCTTTCTGGACCAATTCCACAATCAGTAGCCAATATGACCCAACTTGCATTTGTGTAAGATTTCTCTTTAACTTTTAATTAAACATCACTACATATTATTGCCAAAGATTTAAATCGACGGAGAAACCTTTGAACCTATGTGTCCTTTGGACACCGTCCGAATGAGTATTTGGTAGAGGAATGATGCTAGTAGACCCGAAAGCGACCATCAAACATCACTACATATGATACATCCAAACATTTTTATATACAATGTGATAGCTTTTGTAACATGCTATATGATAAAAGGTGGTTAGGTAGAACTTACCTAATGGTGTTTGTATGCAAACATACATCTCCTCAAGTACCCATTCACTATATTAGTACTGATGATTAGGGCCCACTATATAAATCATCAAGTCCTTGTTAAGTACAGTTTTAACATGATAATATTTTGGTCATGTAGGACATACTAGATATACCTGCAATGTGTTGAGACACATCATTCATAAGTACATTAGTTGTGGTAATATTGAGGTCATATAGGCCCTACTTCATGGAGCTTATTTGTGAAAATGAAAAACACAACTTTTTTTCATCTAAGGACAACTTATCGCGAAAATATTGAGGTTATGGAGGGTTATTGTGTAGATAATCAGCTTTATGAAAACGGAATAATCAGATAACTTTAATTCACAATAATCACTTGAAAAAAAATAAAATCCAAACATCTCCTTACAAAGTTTGCATCAACTGCAGGGACTTATCCTTTAATAACTTAAGTGGTCCAGTTCCCAGGTTTCCTTCCAAGACCTTCAAGTAAGCTTTCCATTTTTTCCCCTTCTTTCATGTGTATATATTGATGGATGTATAATGTTGGTATCTAAATGTATATCTATCAATGGCAGCATTGTAGGGAATCCTTTAATATGCCAAACAGGAGCTGAACGAGAATGCCACGGAATAACACTTATGCCCATTTCAATGACTTTGAACACTACTCAAGGTACTATGTTTTCCACATTTTCTTCATTTAGCAATCAGATTAGATGATAACTGTCAAGTATTTTATTCGTTCTCTGTCTTTTTTGAAGATGCTTACACTTTGCCCAGAGAAAAAAGTCACAAAGTTGCTCTCGCCATAAGTACAAGCCTCGGATGCATCTCTTTGCTCATCTTTGGCCTCGCGTTAATTTGGTGGAGGCGAAAACATAATCAAGAACCTTTCTTCGATGTCAAAGGTTCGTAAATTTAAGGTGTAAAGTTTATAGTTAGGAACCTTTATGGAATAACCTAATATTTGGGATTTATTCTCATTTTTGGCACATTACCATAGGCTAAAATTTCAAGTTTAATACTCCATTACGATTATTCTGATTTTTTGCTAAAAATAATGCAGACAGACATCATGAAGAAGTTTCGTTAGGAAATCTACAGAAGTTCCAGTTCAGGGAACTTCAGATTGCAACACATAACTTTAGCAATAAGAACATATTAGGGAAAGGAGGTTATGGGCATGTCTATAAAGGGCAACTCAATGATGGGACATATGTAGCAGTGAAGCGCCTTAAAGATGGTGGTGCCGCCGGAGGAGAAAGACAGTTTCAGACAGAAGTTGAGATGATCAGCTTAGCAGTACATCGGAACCTTCTCAGATTATACGGGTTCTGTATGACTCCAACTGAAAAGCTCTTGGTCTACCCTTATATGTCCAATGGCAGTGTTGCTTCGCGTCTTAAAGGTACCATTTTTATTGCATTTCCAAGCTTCAAACTCATAAAAATGTATCAGCTAACTCTCGACATTTATTTCACATCATTTTAACAGCAAAACCAGTCTTAGATTGGGGAACACGAAAGAAAATTGCATTAGGGGCTGCAAGAGGATTGTTATATCTTCATGAACAATGTGACCCCAAAGTTATTCATAGAGATGTGAAAGCTGCAAATATATTGCTTGATGATTATTGTGAGGCGGTTGTTGGTGACTTTGGGTTAGCAAAGCTTCTCGACCATCAAGATTCTCATGTTACCACTGCAGTTCGTGGCACAGTCGGCCATATAGCACCAGAGTATCTCTCCACTGGGCAGTCATCAGAAAAAACAGATGTTTTTGGATTTGGAATCCTTCTCCTTGAACTTATAACCGGACAACGAGCTTTAGAGTTTGGCAAAGCTGCTAACCAAAAAGGAGCAATGCTTGATTGGGTAAGCCATATATATTTCATATCGGCATATCTTAAGCATTGTTGTTTTGTAATAGAAAGTTTTTATATCAAATGATAAAAACTTATATTTTTGCATCAAAGATGGCCTTTTACAAGTCATGATGTTATTATGATTTTTTTAGGTGAAAAAGATACATCAAGAGAAACAACTGGATATATTAGTTGACAAAGACTTGAAGAGCAATTATGATAGGATCGAATTAGAGGAAATCGTTAAAGTAGCAATGTTGTGCACACAATATCTTCCGGGCCACAGGCCAAAGATGTCGGAAGTTGTAAGAATGTTAGAAGGGGATGGACTTGCAGAGAGATGGGAAGCGTCACAGGGAGTTGAGTCAAGTTCAAAGTTCCGAACAGGGGAGCTTTCATCGTCAGAGCGATATTCAGACCTCACAGAGGACTATTCCCTGCTTGGACAAGCCATAGAACTCTCCGGTCCCCGATAAGTTAGCATTCAATTAGAAATCACTGGGAAAGAAGGAAGAGAAGATTATATTTTTTTTGTACGTTGTATATGTTCAAATTTTCAAAGTGTAGTTAATTTTGAGTGAGTTATAGTATAATGTAGTTTTTTTTAGATATATAGTCATGATCTTTTTAAAAGGCAGAATATTATGAGTACAAACTGATCATTTCAAGGCTATAATATCCAAAAGAAATCTCCTGCAAGCTCCATAACAAGAACTATGAAAAATAGTCATTCCACCATCAATGTCACCGAGTGATTAGGTTCGAATCTTCTTATGTAAAAATCTTCGGGTGGCAAGGGAAAAGGTTCATAGACGGTCATGAGATACCCCGTTAGGCCACATATAAAGACTCGCCTTCTCATGGTACACTAAACCAGGAAAAAATTCATTTGCTTTTTTTTTTTCTTTCTCAATTTATAAAGAAAAAAAGAACAAAAAAAATGAAAAGAGTCAACTTACAAAACAAGGGACATTCAAAGTTCCAAACACAAAAACTAGTAGAGGAAAAATATTTCACCACCCACTAAAGTACTAAACCATTTCTGTTACAATTTCTGTTATGGTAGTTAAAGACTGATCAGAGTCAACATAGTTTGACTAAACTGTGTACCTACTAGGCTACTACATGTCTACGAAAAAGTAAAACTACTGAAAAAGGACCGAATTTGGGCCAGTTCATGACGTGATATTGCATAGGGCCCATAATATTTTGAGGCCAATAATATTAATTCCACTATACGATATGCTTAATACTGATGCAGCCCAATATCCGGGCCCAACTTCTGTTTCTTCTTATGCTTATGTGGTTATGCCCGAAGACTGGAAGGAAAATATTCCAATCGCTGTGTATCTTGCATTTGCATTCGAAAATTAGAAACCAACCCCCCAACCCCACCCAATAAAAATATTTTTTAAATTTTGTTATTATCATTTTACTGGAAAATATACATTTTTTTTTCGAACGGCATTTAAAACTTTATTAAAAATGCTAATTAGAAGCTAAAAATATACACTTAATCTTAAAATAACCCGAATGAATTTAAGTACATGTCTGCGTTGGCGGACGTATATGGGGTCGCCTTTAACCATTAAGGAGTTACCCTGGGTAGCTAATTGGTCGTCAAAAACCAGCGATTAATTTGCTGGACCTCCAACTCCTCCTCATGAAAAATACCTTGAGATGAGAAACCCAAGACTCGAACCCGAGACCTTGGGAAAAACTCACCTCCGGGGCGCACATAGTGGATTTAGAAGATACCCCTGGCCAACCCACCTAAGTGGAGTTGGTTTACTTATTTTTAGTTAAATTAATAAAAACCTATAGTGAGATTATATTTTGTTTCCAGTCAAATTAATTAAAGTTTAAAATTGTTATTATCATTTTACTGGAAAATATACATTTTTTTTTCGAACGGCATTTAAAACTTTATTAAAAATGCTAATTAGAAGCTAAAAATATACACTTAATCTTAAAATAACCCGAATAATTTAAGTACATGTCTGCGTTGGCGGACGTATATGGGGTCGCCTTTAACCATTAAGGAGTTACCCTGGGTAGCTAATTGGTCGTCAAAAACCAGCGATTAATTTGCTGGACCTCCAACTCCTCCTCATGAAAAATACCTTGAGATGAGAAACCCAAGACTCGAACCCGAGACCTTGGGAAAAACTCACCTCCGGGGCGCACATAGTGGATTTAGAAGATACCCCTGGCCAACCCACCTAAGTGGAGTTGGTTTACTTATTTTTAGTTAAATTAATAAAAACCTATAGTGAGATTATATTTTGTTTCCAGTCAAATTAATTAAAGTTTAAAATTGTTAGTACTAGTTAATACAAGTTTTTTTCTTAATATATTATTTGGATACCTATGAGGCTGTAAAGCACCTACAAAATTAGTTGAAACATTCGAATAAAGGGAATTAAATCAGAAAAAATAAAAAAAATTACCAACCTTTAGCTAAATATGCTCAAGTGCAACTAATTTCGCACTTTTGTTGCATACATACAATTAAGAGAAAATGTCACAAATGGTCCCTGTGGTCCTTGTTTTTAGCGTTTTGCCCCCTGTGCTTTTTTTGCGTTGCAAATAGTCCCTGGTTATGCCCGAAGACTGGAAGGAAAATATTCCAATCGCTGTGTATCTTGCATTTGCATTCGAAAATTAGAAACCAACCCCCCAACCCAACCCCACCCAATAAAAATATTTTTTAAAATTTGTTATTATCATTTTACTGGAAAATATACATTTTTTTTTCGAACGGCATTTAAAACTTTATTAAAAATGCTAATTAGAAGCTAAAAATATACACTTAATCTTAAATTAACCCGAATGATTTAAGTACATGTCTGCGTTGGCGGACGTATATGGGGTCGCCTTTAACCATTAAGGAGTTACCCTGGGTAGCTAATTGGTCGTCAAAAACCAGCGATTAATTTGCTGGACCTCCAACTCCTCCTCATGAAAAATACCTTGAGATGAGAAACCCAAGACTCGAACCCGAGACCTTGGGAAAAACTCACCTCCGGGGCGCACATAGTGGATTTAGAAGATACCCCTGGCCAACACCTAAGTGGAGTTGGTTTACTTATTTTTAGTTAAATTAATAAAAACCTATAGTGAGATTATATTTTGTTTCCAGTCAAATTAATTAAAGTTTAAAATTGTTAGTACTAGTTAATACAAGTTTTTTTCTTAATATATTATTTGGATACCTATGAGGCTGTAAAGCACCTACAAAATTAGTTGAAACATTCGAATAAAGGGAATTAAATCAGAAAAAATAAAAAAAATTACCAACCTTTAGCTAAATATGCTCAAGTGCAACTAATTTCGCACTTTTGTTGCATACATACAATTAAGAGAAAATGTCACAAATGGTCCCTGTGGTCCTTGTTTTTAGCGTTTTGCCCCCTGTGCTTTTTTTCGTTGCAAATAGTCCCTGTCCTTTCCATTTTCGTTGCCAGGGACCCCTGACACTAACTTCCGTCCAAATCGGGATCACATATAGCATAACCCTTAATCGGGAAATAATGAATCACGGATCCAAGCCAAGTCCAAGTCCAAGTCCAATTCTAGCATAATCAAGCAAGCAATCATCCAATACGTCCTTAAGCTAACCTGATCACCTGAAAAGTGTACTAAAACGGGTCAACATAAAGTTGGTGAGTTCGTAGGGACAAGTAATAGGAAACAAGTGTCGGGATAACAACCGTTAACGATATACGAGGATTAAAATATTTAAAATGTTATTATCATTTTACTGGAAAATATACATTTTTTTTTCGAACGGCATTTAAAACTTTATTAAAAATGCTAATTAGAAGCTAAAAATATACACTTAATCTTAAATTAACCCGAATGATTTAAGTACATGTCTGCGTTGGCGGACGTATATGGGGTCGCCTTTAACCATTAAGGAGTTACCCTGGGTAGCTAATTGGTCGTCAAAAACCAGCGATTAATTTGCTGGACCTCCAACTCCTCCTCATGGAAAATACCTTGAGATGAGAAACCCAAGACTCGAACCCGAGACCTTGGGAAAAACTCACCTCCGGGGCGCACATAGTGGATTTAGAAGATACCCCTGGCCAACCACCTAAGTGGAGTTGGTTTACTTATTTTTAGTTAAATTAATAAAAACCTATAGTGAGATTATATTTTGTTTCCAGTCAAATTAATTAAAGTTTAAAATTGTTAGTACTAGTTAATACAAGTTTTTTTCTTAATATATTATTTGGATACCTATGAGGCTGTAAAGCACCTACAAAATTAGTTGAAACATTCGAATAAAGGGAATTAAATCAGAAAAAATAAAAAAAATTACCAACCTTTAGCTAAATATGCTCAAGTGCAACTAATTTCGCACTTTTGTTGCATACATACAATTAAGAGAAAATGTCACAAATGGTCCCTGTGGTCCTTGTTTTTAGCGTTTTGCCCCCTGTGCTTTTTTTTCGTTGCAAATAGTCCCTGTCCTTTCCATTTTCGTTGCCAGGGACCCCTGACACTAACTTCCGTCCAAATCGGGATCACATATAGCATAACCCTTAATCGGGAAATAATGAATCACGGATCCAAGAAGTCCAAGTCCAAGTCCAATTCTAGCATAATCAAGCAAGCAATCATCCAATACGTCCTTAAGCTAACCTGATCACCTGAAAAGTGTACTAAAACGGGTCAACATAAAGTTGGTGAGTTCGTAGGGACAAGTAATAGGAAACAAGTGTCGGGATAACAACCGTTAACGATATACGAGGATTAAAATACTTAATCACGTTCCAAGGAAAACCCTAAAAGGGTGTCACGTTATCACAAATCAATACAAGTCAACGTTAACGTTACAACTAAACATTCATATACAATATACACGTTAAACAATATCGTTAACAACAACGTTATGCCACAATTGTGGACTTACTCGTTATGCCATCAACATGGACTTTACGTTATGCCACTAATCGTGGACTTACTCGTTATGCCATCAACATGGACTTTACGTTATGCCACTAATCGTGGACTTACTCGTTATGCCATCAACATGGACTTTACGTTATGCCACAATTCGTGGACTTACTCGTTATGCCATCAAATGGACTTTACGTTATGCCACAATTCATGGACTTACTCGTTATCACATTCACATGCATACAAATACGAATCTATAATACATTAAGGGGGGAAATATTATCATGCAAGATCCTATGTCCCGTTCCATATCAAAACGTTTTCCATCAACCAACAACACATTGCACATACACTTCATACGACTCTACTTTCAAGGAATCATAGATGCTTATATATAGGGTCACCCGCAGCCTTCCCACCACATCTACAATTCATTGAAAGCATAATCGTCTTCCATGTATGTACAACTACTCTAACCACAACATATATTCATAATCGAAACATAATCAAACGAGTGATAAGTCAAAACATCAACCGAACAATCAATCAATCAACAATCAATCAAGTATGTACACTTTTCAGCCCGAATCTCAACTGAGTAGGGGGAGTTATGAAACTCACCTTGAGCGGCTACAACAAGTTAAAGTCAAACTATGAACGTCCAACAATCGCTTCGTGTGCACCACCTATCAACATACATAATATAATCATGAATCAAACCCTAATCGGGGCTTTAAAGATGTACAACAACTTTGGATGACAATCGGGACTCAATTCGGTTACGTCACAACCCTCAAACGTCTTAATGGTTCAACCGAATATAATCAAAGGCACTTTAACACGACATTTTTGGAAATGGAGATGGATTCAAGCTATAATAGTCATACTATGAGAAAGTAGACACTCTGACGATTCCAACGATAGGTCATACGTCTAAAACGGACTTACGGTTCAAAAGTTATTGACGTTTGAAAACTGACGCGCAAAACAGACGAAAATCTGAAAGGTGACTCAAGGGAGGGGGCGTAAGCTACGCCACTAGGGGGCGTAACCTACGCTGGTTCAAAATTGTATGGGCGTAAGTTACGCCCAAAGTTGGCGTAACTTACGGTGGCTTGGAAACTCATGTTTTGGCGTCTGGTTAGCGTCTGGTTGGCGTAAACAGAAGGCAAAATGAAAATGGAAGATGGAGGGGGCGTAAGTTACGGCCCTGGGGGCGTACCTTACGCCAGGTCTGCACCAGAACTTCCTGCACAAGATCTTGAAGCTAAAACACGATCCAAATCCAACCCAAAACCCCATTTTCGACCTATGAACGATTTTGAGAGTGCAAATACTCATTTTTAAGCATATTAAACATATATAAACATAACCCATAACAAAAATCCATCCATAACTTCCCACAAATCCGAATTCATCTCAAAATCAATCAAAACCCTAAATGAAACCCTAATTCGACTCAAATCCGGTTTTGACTCGATTCAAGACCCAAGAACGTTTAGATTTGACTAGAGACAAGTTCACTAACATAAAATGGTTATTATGAGATAGTTTTTACTTACCAAATCTTCCAAAAGCCCTTAAATCCGAATTTGACCCAAAAATGGAGATTTCTTGCACTTGGAGGTTTGATTCTTTGATATGATGTTTAATTGATGATGATGATGAAGAATTTATTACTAATCTAGCCCAAACAACAATCGATAATCCAAGAATTTAGAGAGAAGAAGAATGAGTTTGGTGTTTACCTTTTTGGAGAGAAAAGAGAAGAAAGAAATGAAAAGGGAAAGGAAGGGGGAGGGAGTTGGGGGCCGGCCTAGTGAGGTCCAAATGTGGCTCCCGCTCCGCTAACTTCGACCAATAGCTATTCGTTATCCATTTAAACGCTAAAATGAAACCGTAAACACAATCTAACTCAACGTTACGTTAAAACATGACAAAACATTCAGGAATTAATCATTTAATCATACCTTTAAATTTCGGTTCGTTACAAGTCAAAGTAGTCAAATGTCGCAATTGTTACACTATGAGGCTGTAAAGCACCTACAAAATTAGTTGCAACATTCGAATAAAAAGTAATTAAATCAGAAAAAATAAAAAAAATTACCAACCTTTAGCTAAATATGCTCAAGTGCAACTAATTTCGCACTTTTGTTGCATACATACAATTAAGAGAAAATGTCACAAATGGTCCCTGTGGTCCTTGTTTTTAGCGTTTTGCCCCCTGTGCTTTTTTTGCGTTGCAAATAGTCCCTGTCCTTTCCATAACAATTACATTACATCAGTTGAAACAAAATTAGTTGATGCTAGGTCCAGATTTAGTCCAGATTTACTGGACTCGCTCCAGTAGTCGAGTCTGGAGCGAGTCCAGTAAATCTGGACTAAATCTGGACCTAACAAATTCCCCCTATTTGTTTAGAAATAATGCAAGTGTTTTCAAGCTTAAATCTATACACTTTGTATGCTTGAAAAACACAAGTTTCGATTTGTCTAAAAAATCTAAGTTACTGGAAAACACTTTATAGATCATGAGTGTTTTCAGTTTCATCAATTAAGTTCTAACTTAGACTAAATCTGATCATTTACTTATATGAATAAAAAATTGCAACTATTATTACATACATCAACTGATAAATAGTATACAATTTTCATAAAGCAATAATTTACAACAAGTAAATGATAAGAGTCAGGCCCTTCTTTTTGATGTCTGTCCTGGAGCATCTTCAGTAGCCTTTCTCTTTGGTGATGGAGAAGATGGTATTGATTCTGGCGTTCTTATGCCCATTGCAACTTCCATCTGTTGCTTTCTTCTCCATACCTTTTCAATCCTTTTCAGAAATGCTTTAACATCAGTCGACACATCTGTCTTCCCCCTGAACGTTAAAGCGATTTCCTTCAGTTCACTCCATCCAAAAGCTTGGACTGAAGTACTTTTCCTTTTGTCAGTAAAGTTACCTTCCCTGGTCAACTTTACTTCAAACTTAGACATGCCTTCATGACCTTCAGCCAATTTGATTTCAACACCAGTGATCCTTCTAGCATCAGCCCTGAAGTTTAACATTTCATTGTATTTTTCTTTCAGCTTGGCTTGCTGGATCAATGCTTCAGTTTCCTTGGACACTCTTCTTTGCTCTACAGCAGATTGGAGTTCTTGACGATTGATTTTTCGAGAAGTGTCCAGGGGAATGAAATTGCTTACATCAACATCTTTGATTGCTTTGATTTGTCTGGCAGTCAATTTTGGTAAACCAGTAAGTCTCTTTCTGTACTCTATCTCCAGAGCACCAGCATTCTTTCTTATCTTTTTCTGGAGACTTACCAGTTCATCCTTCCTTTGTCTGATGAGTTCTGGTACACTCACGCCATAAATAATAGAATCATAGACTTGTTCTTCTTCAGCGTAGAATGAGCGTACATGAACATCATCCAATAAACTCAAACATTGATGAACTCTGGGGTCATCCTTCATCTTTTTATACACTTCAATATTAATGCCTAACCTGCCAGCATTGTAAGAATCCAGAGTACCCATAGTTGCCATCTCCCTTTGATGGGCCAGCAGTTCATCTTTTTGATTTCTTTTGAAAATCTCTATCATGATGCATTCTTGTTCAAGTTTCTTGGATGTTTCATCATCAGCATCTTCAGTTTGCTCTTCCTCTTCACCAGATACCACTTTTTCTTTTCCTTTAACAGCCTTCAGTGTAGTTGGAATATCTGGGAAGGTCTCAAACTGGGGCTCACTGGCTTCAGTACCAGTAGCTTCTTCAGTTAGCCCGGCTTCAGTGCCATATGCTCTTTGTGACATGTGCTTCAGTGTTTGGTCACCAACAAACAACTAAATTAACCATAATTCCTTAAAACCAGATTTATATACAAAATATATAGACAAAAAGAAAAAAAATCCAGCTCCAAAGTAAATACATTTTCAACCTCCTAACTTGTTCATCTCTTGTACACAAAGCTGTTTCAAGGTTGTTTTTAGCTCTTAGTAGCCCAGGGATTATCTCGATAGCTCTATTACACATGGGTGGATCGACCCATCGAAAAAACCCACAATTTCTTACCTTGTTGGAACAACCAAAGAATCTTCGACGGGGTTACGAGGAGTCCATGATGTTCTTTGTATACATGGATATCCACACGAACAATAAACCATGTCTTTTGATTTTAAGTCTTGATAGGTCTATGAAATAAGAAGAAGAAGAAGAAGTGGGTTAGGGTTTTTAAATTGGTAGATATAAGAAATAATGAAGAAAGGGAGATAAAAAAGAGTATTTATAGTGGGTTTAATAGCTGTTAGGACTATTATACCCCCACTAACGGCTCCTTTTGGACGAAAGTTAGGGTCGGGGGCGTTGGCAATGAAAATGGAGAGGACAGGGACTATTTGCAACGAAAAAAAACACAGGGGGCAAAATGCTAAAAACAAGGACCACAGGGACCATTTGTGACATTTTTTCTACAATTAAGTTTACGTACAACCAAACGGCATTTAACATTTTGCCAATGATTAGTAGTTTAGTACTACAAATTGATATTAAAGCTGCTATAAAACATTTCTCACTATATATATGTATATATATTCACACACGTACACATTCCTACGCTTCTTTTTTAACTCATTTCATTTCATATCACACAATATATATAATGACGACAATGACACTCACAACCAACATATCACCATCACCATCAAAAACATACTCGTTTTGGCGATTTGATTCGCCGTTAGTTTACTTGTTTGGTGGAATAGCTTCAATGCTTGCTGTCATAACTGTCGCCTTAATCGTCTTGGCTTTTATTCAACGGCTGCCGTCAGCCACCAGTCAAGATGTTGAATATAGCAAGGCGGAAAAGCTGTTTCGAAAAGATCGTTGTCATTATGGCCGGAAATATTATTCCGACGTACTTAGCCAATCCCGCTGGCTTAAAGTGAGTGACATATAAATTCTTTAAATTCATTCATTTATTTATTTATTTGTAATATCTGAGAGTGTGTAAAATTGATGAAGCATTAATTATTATTTTTATATTATATAATTTTAAAATGAATTTTAAGATTTTTGTTGGCCAATTAAGATCTGTTCAGCTTAATTATTTGTAATTGTTTTGGGGATTATGTATATGTTAATTAAAAGAGTTTTCAAAATGAAATACTAATCAGTTTAATTTTATTCTTTGTTGATGTATCCATGGATTTTTGGTTTATTTTTTTAGCGGTGGTCAACGAATAAAGTCCGGTAACATGGGATAATCCAGTAACGAAAGACGACCACAAGCACAAGCAAAACAACGACAGCGCTGATTACCCCAAATCCATCACGTTCGATATTTCGTTTATTAAAGTGTGAATGTGAAGATGGAAGATTACAAAATGGTAATAAGCGGCGAGTCGAGATTGTGGAGTTTGTACGTTGTGAAGAGGATTAAATGATGATGGGATGCGGCTGGCCGGCGGCTCAGGACTTTGTTATTGAGATGTGGTAGGGTTTGACCATCACGATTCTTGTAATTGTCCACCCGTAGTTGCACGTTTATGGTTAATTTCCATTTAGTATATAAAATTAAGTATCTACCAATAGGTTTTGAACTTTTTATTTATTGAAAACATCTAAAATGTCTTATGCTTTGACACTATGGTTTTTACATGCTTCAATGTAGGTTGTCAATGAATTCGGGGTCACCGGTTGAATATACCCAACCTGAACCCGTCAATCCATCAACGCAAACCTAACCTACCAATTCGGGAAAAATCATGTTGGTGGTTTGATTTCAAGTTAAATAGGCTCCGGGTCGTTGGGTTGTTAGGTCAAATGGGTTGATTGATCGACTTATTAAAAAATTATATTAGTTTGAAATATTTCAATGTTGTCGGGTCGACATGTTAACCCAAATGGCCAACCCGAATCTGAACATAAGGGGCAAGTATGGATTGGTTTGGTGTGGTTTTTTTGTTAAAACCAATACACCAAACTATTATTTTGGGTTTTTTAAATGTCAAACCATTTATGATTGGTTTATAGTTGTTCAATTTTCCGACTTTTTGATTGGTTTTTGGCTTCAAATGGGTGAGTTTTGATTTTTGAAAAAATCAGATCAAACAAGAAAAGTTATACAGTATAATAATACTTTGTAGAATATCCAAAGTCTACTAAAAGAATCATTCGACAAACAACAACTACATGGCTTCAAATACTCAAAGTCTACTTCTACAATTCATAAAAAATTTCATTTATCAACATTCTTTTCTACTTAGATCTCGAAACATTCTTTGTGACAAAAAAAAAAAAAAAAAAGTTTCCCAAATACTACATGATAAAACGCGAAGCCAATATGTACGCTTGATGGATTACTCCATGGATTCCAAACGGCTTTAGAGTAGAATTTACCCATGTTGGCTCTCTTAGATGAGTAGAAATATACATGCTTTCACTTGGTACAGACTACAGAGTTGAATATTTAGGCATTTACGAGTATTTCATTGCTGGTATCAAATAACTAGTGGATTATTAGGATAAGAAATAAGTTATTAGTTTGGATGCATAACAAATAACTAGTGCATATTTTATGATCTATTATAAGCCAACAATAGATCATAAAACTATGTAGTTATTAGTATCAAATAACTAGTGGATTATTAGGATAAGAAATAAGTTATTAGTTTGGATGCATAACAAATAACTAGTGCATATTTTATGATCTATTATAAGCCAACAATAGATCATAAAACTATGTAGTTATTAGTATCAAATAACTAGTGCATGTTTTATGATCTATTATTGGTTTACATGGATTTGTTGTCTGCAGAACTATAAAAATGGAAGTTATCCCTTTGTTGGCTTTGTCTTGATTTGTGTATGTCTTGCTTGAAAAACATCATGATTACGCTCGATGACAAGAACAAAAAACAGGACAACAAGGAGATTATGGATTATTGGGCACAGAGAGGTATGGTTACTTGGGGGAACTTATAATAAATCAAGTCAACTTTCGAAACTAACTTTAAGATCGATCCAAAAAGTTATATAATCAAACAAAGTGTTGGTGAACGCTAATACAGAAAGAACACCAAACAGAAAAAGAAAACCTTGTAATATTATCGGATAACATACTGAATTTGGGTTATAGGAAAGTTAGCCAAAACTTAAAAGAGACTAATCATACTCGTGAATACTCTCATATCTACATTGAATTCTTGATACCCATGAAAAATAATTATATGAGCTATCGTTTTCTGGCAATCTGACTGTCCTGGATAATGCCGGGCTAGTTTTTCATGTGAGAACAGAGATGTATTACTGATGTTATGAGATGTTTTGGAATTAAATTGTGAATGTGGAATTAGTCTAGGGTTTGCTTCTCGCTGATTGTGCCGGAGTACTTTTCACTGTACTTCATCAGACAGAAATCTTATACAACAAAATTAGCACGAGATGGTTGCATAGAACTTTTTTTTTCTTCCGTGTTCAAAATGATTTGGGATTTAAGTTTCATGGCAGGCATGATTGGATATAATACTGAAATGATGTCAAAAGTTACACTTCTTTGCTACCTTTGCCTAAAAGACATCACGATTTTAAGTGCTTTGGTCTCATCATATATCGATGTAGCTTTCTAGCTTTTGTTTGTGGTGATGTGTCGATTTCCAGAATCACCGAGCTTGATTGATTGGTATACTTTCCAGTATCTCTCTCCACTCTTCATCAGCAGATGAATTATTGATTGATATGCCCTTCTAATATATACGAGTACTTCAATTTCTCACTAAGTTTAGTTAGACATAAGCTGATTAAGTAAATCCTCAAATAACTCATTTCAGCACTTGGTCAGCTTCTACAAATGTATACTAAATCACTTTTATAGCAAAAGCTTGTAATGATTTATGATATCATTAGAATGTGGGGCAAACTGTACATATGCTAACTTAAAAAAATAAAAATAAACCAGTCTTTTGCCAACCTTTGCTTGTGCCCTTTTAAATAAGCTTATCTCTATGTTTTGATTACCTTATAATGGTTTAGTTGCTTCTAAAATGAGGTATATTGCCTACTTAATATAGTTTGAAGCAGAAATCAGCTTTAGTGTCCAAGCCGAAAAAAACAGATCATCTTGAATTAAAGCCCGATAATAGATCAAATGAAATGCAGCTATATGTGTGTCTAAACAGAGAAGATATAGAATGATCATCTCAGTTTTTTCAGAATGAAGTACCATATCTATTGTACTTGTATATATGTGCACTTGAAAACAACTTACAAATCTCTGTATGTCTGTAAAGAACCTGAGAAAGCAGACACTATATAGATAAGGTATTTGAACTTCTAAAAGTATTAAATTAGTATGTGGCATCATATTTTACAATATCAGCATATGTTCAAGTGACAAACAAACCCATAAACACGGGGGCAAATAGCTCGTGGGGCAAAATATAGCTGGTTTAACTTTATGCGCTTTGATATTATCTTGAGAGCGAATTAAGGATTAGCCAGACTAAATCAAAGGATCAGACAAGGTGCATAAAATATAGCATTTGGGTGGACCTTTTCACATGTTTTTCTTTTTAGCAGCATTTTTTCTCAGCCACCTTGTGCTAGCTTATCCTGTCGACCTCTGTCATCCGTAAGTAATGGCTACTATCTTGTGATTAACCTCAAAAGTAATTGCCTTTACTACTCACGATAATGTACTCGACTTTATCTGTGTCATCTGGTCCTCATATTCAAACCTTTTACTTGTTTATCATGCCTTTTATTTTATGCATTATATATTTATATTCTTCCATGTCGCGGTCATTACCAATACTTTATTTGAGTTTTTGATATGTATGTTTTGTTACTAAATATGTGTGATATCATAGGCTTGAATAATTAAAAATAAATAAATAAAGATGTTATTTGTGCTACTTCCTCTTGGAACTATCAGAATACATAGTAGCTAACTTAACGAACGCCATCATTAAAGAAAAATGACACACGTCATATATGCTAGAACAAGTCTGAGGAACTTGAGATTGAAGGGTTTGAATTGCTCTGCATACCATCAAGCTGCAAATCAGCAACCATTTGACGAAGTTCTGAAACTTCCTGTTTAAGCTGAGCATTCTCTTGAAGAGCTTGATCATGTGTTCCTGAAAACTTATTAAGTTTGTCAACAAGTTGATGATTTTCGTTACGAAGCCAAACAACTTGTGACCAGAGTTCATCTAGGTGTTTTTGCTTGCGCATACGTGATCTGCGTGCTGATTCTCTATTGGATATCATTCTCCTTTGCTTTCTCTCATTGATAATGCTTAGCTGTTGCTCATCTGCTTCATCTGAAGTCGAATGAAGATATGTCGGTTGCAAGTTCATTTCTTGAAATTGAGGGCTCATATGAAGATTGTAGAACGGGTTTGTGGGCTCGTTAACCTTAAATTGCATAATTGGTGAGTTGTGTAAGTATGTTGTATTTGGGCTTGAATTTTCAGGAAGAAAGTAGTAGGAATCATTAAGGTCACTGGCTTGCATGGCTATATATATATATATGCAAAAGAATTATAGGTTCTGGATAGTATTATAACAAGCTGTTATTGGAAGGCGGAGGAGAAGATGAGGTAAGGACTTTTTATAGTATCCGAAAAGGTTAGGCGGGTCCCATCAAAACGGGCATTATCGTCGAAGACTCGTAGCATAAGAGTAGGGCACAATGTCTATGTATGAGGTCGGTTACTGTTTTATACACTTTTGATATTTAGATGGCATGTGCCCTTGTATGGTCATGTAACTAGTCAACTAAATACATAATTGTTTCATGACAATTAATTTTCTTTTGGCCACTGATGAGCATACTATTTTTATTATGGATAGGATTTCAAATATGCTTTCATCACTAAGACAGGGTGGTGGGGTTATGGAGGTATAAGTAATCAGTGGGAAATTTTTTGGTGCAATTAAAGCAATAAACAGGAATGCAACAACTCAATTGTAAAGGTGACCCAACCCCAGTATGAGATGGTTTCAAGTTGGCAAGATTAGGAGGGTGAGTCATTGTTATGTAAACGGGTAAGGTCAGGTTGGGTTGACCCGTAAACACTGTTTGTCCTTATTTTGAATTTTCTGATAAGTTATTTTAAGAAGATCGTCTAAATCTCTTAATGAAACAATGTGGGAAGTCTGCAGTAAAAATAGACTTTGCTTGACTTTTGACCCGTTTGACCCAATCCAGTTTTAGCTAAGTTATCTGATATGGTACATTAGACCCTGTTGAGATAAACCACAAAACAGTGGCATTGAGCCATTGACCTTATAAAAATTGATCAAAGAAAGGAAATTTAAGAAGCTAGGCAGCCCCTTTTCTGCAAGTGGAAAGATTAATTTTGAATCTACAACTAATTGTCCACTTTGTTGTTTCTTGGGGGTGAGACGCAGTCACAGGAGAAAACAATACTAAACTAAGTATATATCTCTTTTTACTGCATATTTATTAATCAAGGCGTCTTATGGCGCAGTTACGGACCAATCAATGGCACATTATGGTAAAAGCAGGTTTTTCTTGGTCATTATTTCATTATACTAACACACCATGGCAAATGATTAGTTTTCAAGGCCATTTTTAATTGGAAAAAAAGAAAAAGCAGCACCTTTAATTGTGATTGGCAAGTGGTCAAGCCAGATAATTGTGATGTGATGTATCACCATATAACATCACCTCTGAATGTTTTCAAAACTATGAAAAATACTGTTTCTCATGGATCCTAATCATATTACATATGTTAATTACAAAGTATTAAGTTGTAGTGTTAAGTGCACCAAGAAGTATCCATTAATCACCTTTTGCTATTGTGTGTATCCAACTTTCAATGAATTGGAATTATATGACATGATGGGAATGAGTTTTTTTTTTTTTTTGATTTCATCTGTTAAGTATTTCTTTTGCTGACGTGACAACCATAAAAGTTGCCATATCATCAAAATCATCACCATGTCATACGGTTACAAGTTAGAAGACGTTACAGACATACGGTTCAAATTTTGAACTCAATAGATGGTTTGCTAGTTGGATACACATAATAGCATAACATGACAAGTTGGATACATTCCTAAAAGGCTAAAATATATATATGTATATACCATATATTATACAGCATTACCAATGAATAAATATTCATGACTAATAACATAAAACCGTACGGGAACATGAGTAGACTAGATCAAAGGTATTGTTGGACAGAAATAGACTGTTATTTCTTGTCTTGTCCTCATCTAGTTCTTACAATGTTCCATATATTTCTCTTGTTGCTCTACATATAGCATATTGGAGCATCATTTTATTGTGTAGGATTCTGTGTCTGTGAAAATGTAAGATTCGAAATTGTAGCATAATGAGGATGCTGATACACAAATACACAGCACACGTTCAGTCCAAACGATACACCGTACTCATGAAAGAATTTCTCAAAAAGATAAGATAGCTTTTCTTGATAGTTATTAAATTTAACATTTACCATGACCATGTCAGTAGCTTTATTATGAGCCAGTATATATACACAGTTAATAGAGAATGTGTGGATTGTAAAGGGTCTGAAAGAAATGATTGATAGTTAAAAAAGATACATTCCACCTTACTATCACATTTTTGTTACTTTCTGTTTTTCATGATTCTAACTTCTGGAGTTGCCCATTTTAGCCTTGAATCCATTAAGGCTTGTCACATATGTTCAAGTTAAAAGCCAAGGAGATTATCGGAAAGTAATATTGACAGGATAAGGACATTGCCCTTAACTTACGGACTGCGTCCCACACGAAGGGTACCTGATTTAACTCCAAATTCTATCGGTAACATTTCCATTACAGCCACCCACCCCACTATTGCTAGACTAGCTAGTAGCAGCCTCACTGAGTCTGCATTCTTTCTTCAAATATGTTTATACACACTCTCATATATCTATCTATATATATATATATATATATATATGGAAAAGTGAATATGGTTGTTCACCCAACCTGGGTGAATAACCTCTCACATACTAATATATATGATACATTTTGAATTCTTCTAAATCTGATGGCACATTCTACATTCTTCTAACTGCATGCCTTTGATTAAACATACGTAAAATAATCTGCGTAATATAATATTAGAATTCTAGAGTGAATTGTAGGTGCCCGGTGCATGATAATTAAGCTATCCTATAATTAGGGGGTGTATTGTAGAGCGCGCATGGGTGAAGTGAGCACCAACGCTTTTCCTCTCTTGCTCGACATGTCAATTCACCATATATATTGAAATTCAGTGAAAGATAGCTTTATTTAAGTCTCAGGTGCTCATATTATTATGATGATGGAAGGCTACTTCAAAATCTTGTGGATATCATAACTTTGAACCCCATTTTGTGCACCCCACTCGGGTGAATTAAGTTGAAAGGGCACACGATTTCCATACGACAATCATATGTTTTACTAAATCAAGCTCTTCTCCTTTGTCTACTGCCTTCGTCACACCAACTTTCTAGTATTTTATTCATTAAAATCTCTTATGTGGAAAAAAAGGTCCATTTTAATGATCTGCTAGTGCTTGGACTTTTTGATATTAAGTTTAACAAATGTAAGAAAGTAAGCTGAAAAACTACTTTCATCTATCCCTTGTAGTAATTATAGTATTATTTAGTACCCCACATATTATCATTACTTGATTTATATGGTAAAAAGCAGTTTGGCCTTTGTTAGCAGTGATATATATCTTGCTATCAATTAGCTAAAGATATGGTTTATATTGATGTCTCTTTTAAAATGATTAACATTATGACTGTTTAGCTGCTTGTGGACAAAGTACATTGCATAGACTTTGTATTATGGCTTCCAAAAACCTGAAAATCCCACCAGACAAAACAAGTTGTATTACCTCATCCCCCTCTCTCCGTAGGGTCGATTCATTACCACAGTAAATCTTTATGCATTTAATATTCAGTCGGATGGATGCTTATATGGTTGATTTTTCGACGAGCAATTCTATTTGGCGTTGGTGGCTCATTGGTATGGTATTTGATCTTAATAGGATTATACGAGTCCTGCTAATGAATTAATTAATAGGGGGCTTTCGAGTGTCTTCGATTTTATCCCAGACATGCGTGTAATTTAGAAGTAGAAGTATGATATTTTCTGGAAAAAAAAAACGTATTTGATAAATAGTTCACCAAATTGCTTATTCGGGATTTCGGGTAGTGATTAATACTCGACTGTTGACCTAGTAGCCGAGTTTGAAATAAAATGTTAAATAAAAGGGAAAAATCCATAAAAAGGTAACCTATTTACACGAATTTCCTATTAAAGGTAACCTATTTTGTTTTCGTCTATTTAAAGGATCCTATTTTCATAAAATTCCTAATAAAGGGTATCTCGTTAGTTTTTGACAGACGGAGCCCGTTAAGTGTCACGTCACCGATGCCACGTCATCACTTTTGCTGACGTGGCACTTGACCTTGACCGACCCATATATATATCGATATAATATAGCAAAAAAACATAATTTCGTTCATCTGTTTCTCTCTCCCCGCTCTTTCTTCCCCCTTTTCTCTATTTCCCCCCAAAACTCAAGAACCCTAATTATCCCATTCTCCAATTCGTTCGATTTCTTATCAATTAAACACTATTAAATGTCTAATATATCTGGAGGACCTGTTTCTCGTTGTTTTTGTGGTGATGTAGCAAGAAGATGGACGTCGTGGACATCAAACAACCCAGGTAGGCGATTTCTTGGTTGTCCTAATTACCAAGATGCTAGAAGATGTAACTACTTCTCTTGGATTGACCCACCACTACCGAATGATTGGTATACAAGTAAGATGATTGAATTCAGAGATGAAAGAAAGAAACATGAAGAAGAAATCGCAAATTTGAGGAAAAAATTGAAGTGTTCAAGAAGGATTATAATGGGCATTGTATGTTGTTGTATTATTGTAACACCCCAAGCCAAGGCTCAGAATATCACGGAAATCATATAGCACAAGGTGGAATTAATGTAGAACATGAACTAAATGCAAATAAAGGATTCAGTGAATCCATACAATAAGATAAACAAGTATCAAAAATACAAACAGAGCAAGTCATCATCAAATATTACAACAGAACATCAAAAGGGTGGCTAACGGTTCTAAGTACAATGCAAAAGAAGGAAAATGAATCCTTGATCCATATAAGTCCAAGTCCGGGTTCAACAGCAAGCAATTAATCAGACTCCACGCCCTGGATTAACCTGGTTACCTGAAAAGTGTACTAAGCATAGTCAACACAAGGTTGGTGAGTTCGCAGTAATGGTCCATTAGAAACCATCGTCGATAATCATAATATACGAGTAGAGGTGTACCATGACTTACAGTGAGCCTCTATGAAAAACACAACAACATCCACAACAAGATTACACAAAACAAGTAAAACGTGTACTAAACAATATACTCAAATAATATACGTAACATCCACTCAAATCAAGTATCATATCCTCTTCAGTGGGATTTATACACGTCACACGTCACATCCTCTTCAGTGGGATTTATACACTACATATGTCATATCCTCTTCAGTGGGATTTATACACTACATATGTCATATCCTCTTCAGTGGGATTTATACACTACATATGTCATATCCTCTTCAGTGGGATTTATATACGTCATATGCATCAATCAACATCCTCAAATTCAATTAAACTATACGTACATACACTTAGGAGGATTCTACTTTCATCAAGTTCTAGATGCTTATGTATAGGGTCACCCGCAGCCTTCCCACCACATCTAAAACCCTTTGAAAGTAAAACCGACTTCCATGTATGCACTTCTATCCTAGCAGTAATAATAATAATAACAATAACCATAATAATAATACCTAAGTGTACCATGACAACAACAATCATTACAAACACAATATTCTCAAGTCTAACAACTTGGTAGTACATCGTACATTGCGCGATTTCAAGTGTATGACACTTGAAAGTACGTGGAACCATTCATCAAGTAAGTATACTTGGAAGTACATCAACCAAACACCAAGTACGAACCTAACCAATCTCAATCACCACACCATCATAACTCAAATAAATCAAACTACAATGCACATACATTTCATACGCCTTTACATTTAAGGAATCATAGATGTTTATATATAGGGTCACCCGCAGCCTTCCCACCACATCTACAACTCATTAAAGGTATCATCGTCTTCCATGTATGTACAACTATCCTAATAAAATAATATACTTCACAACTTAACTAAGTCAATCAAACGTAATAAACCGTCTCATCAATCCAACAACCAAACCAATCGATCAATCACTCACTCAACCATTTAATCAACGACCATAAATCCGTAAGTTCACCAATACAACGATAAAAGTATGAATAAGTACGTATCTCACAAGTCAAGTACATCAAGGCATTCATGTCTATCTCAAACGTAATCCCAAAGTCCATCATTTACTCTAAACAACGCGTACATATACTTCGGAGGATTTTACTTTCATCAAGTTCTAGATGCTTATGTATAGGGTCACCCGCAGCCTTCCCACCACATCTAAAACCCTTTGAAAGTAAAACCGACTTCCATGTATGCACTTCTATCCTAAAGAGTTACAATATCACAAACACATTCATAAACCATCACACGATCAATCAAAACTGTCTACCAAACGATAATCAATCAGAAATCAACTAGACAGGAAGTCAAGTCAAACAAGCAAACAAACAACACGTATATGTACACTTTTCAGCCCGAATCTCTATTGAGTAGGGAGCTACGAAACTCACCTGATCGGCAAAGAAGTTGAAATTGATATAAAGTCAAGTTACTGTCGTTCAATGATCACTTCACGTCCAACACCTAAATATCGATCATATACATTCATATCAACTCACATAACCACATATACGTAGTTATTAAATATTCGGCAAAACCCTAATTAGGTTTCCAAAGTGCTTCTCGACGTTAAACGACTTCTAAGACTCTCAATCAATGTTATATAAGATAAGAAGTAAATTAGATTAAGGCTCGACGCGTAAAAAGGTCCAGAAAGTCAAACTAGGTCAAACAAGGAAATTTCAGAAAAACAAAGGCGTAACTTACGGCCCAAAGGGGCGTAAGGTACGGTGGTCAAAATTACAACTGGCGTAGCTTACGGCCCAAAGTGGCGTAAGCTACGGCCCTCTAGAAAAGTCATTTTTGGCGTAAAAGTTGGCGTAAACAGAAACATTTTGGCGTAAGATGGAAGGATCGGCGTAAGCTACGCCCCGAAGGGCCGTAACCTACGCCCAAAGAAATTTGTACCAGCGTAACCTACGCCCCATAGGGCCGTAGATTACGCCCCCTTCTGGGCAGCAACACTACCAGCAGCAGCAAGTGCAGAAAATCAAGAACCCCAAAACCCCAAATCGACGTTTAAGGTTACAAGACTTGTTTTGAAGTTACATTTGACATTCTAATGCATAAATACACTTACCCAAACCCATATTTCCATCCATAACATCACCAAATTCTCCAAATCAAACAAACCCTAATTCGACCCAAACTCATTTTAAGGCGATTTAGGACATGTAAATACTCGAAATGACTAGAAAAGAGTAAGTAAACATAATTACATGCAAAAAGGGATGAATTAGACTTACCACAACTTCTTCCACGAACTAGAACCCAATTATGACAAAGTGGGTAAGAAAACTTGAACTAAAACTTTTGATTCTTCAATATGACGACAATGAGATGAAGATACTAATGATTCTCGAGTTAATCTAAACCCAAAACACCAAATGATACTAGAGAAATGAAGAACTAGAGATGTTCTTGCTTTTGGTCTAGAGAGAAAAGAGAAAGAGAGAAAGATAAGAAATGAGAGGTAAAAGAGAAAGATAAGGGAGGAGGAATGGGTCAAAGGGCTGATGGGTCGTGGATGACCCACGGGCCGACCCGTTTCTCTTCTCAAGCCAAATTACAATCGTTAGACATTTAAACACCGATCAAAATACATTATTGACCCGAATACAACACATTGCCATTTAATTCACGAAACGACCCAAATAACTTCCACATTGTCATTTAATCACCAAAACGACCCGAATACTTCATTAACCTATATTGTTAGTCATATTACACGTAAAGTCAACGAGTCAAAATTCACGGATGTTACAATTATGTATTTTCTTCTTTTCTAGTCTATCAGTTTGTCAGCTTTGTGATGTGTTCTAGACTTTTATTGTTTCTGCAAGTATTCAAGTGTAATATTTTGAATGAAATTGAATGGAAGTGTTTTGCAAGTTTTATCTTTTGTTTTTGCAAGTGTTATTTTGAAAGAAATTGAATGGAAGTACATAAGATTGCATATATAACATACTGGAATTACACAAGAGTTCCAAAAGATTGCATTACATAATGCAAGTACATAAGATTGCATAATTCTACTAAATTATAGTTTCAAAAGATTGCAGAATTACACATAATTATATTCAACACTTAATGGTTTGTCACAACTACTGCCAACTCCATCCTTGGTTACCACTTTGAATTCAAGCTTCCTATTTATAATCCTTTTTGACTTCTTTCTTGGAGGAACAAATGGTCTCCTTGTTGGTGTCATTTTCATTCTTCTTTGAGAGGTTACAACAGGTGCAGATTGTTGAATGGGTTCATCTTCATGAAGATTAGTGACATTTTTCTCAATATTTTGGTCTTCAACCCCAACTTGAACAGGTGCAGACTGCTGCACTGGTTGACTTTGACCTTCACCACTTGGACCACCAACCTTTGCACCACCACCCCTGCCACCACCACCTCTGCCACCAGCCCCTTGACTTGGACCATCACCTCTGCCATTACCACCTTGATTTGGACCACTATTTCTACCATCTATCCTTGGCCTACCTCTTTTTTTGGGTATCTTTGGTTATCTTGGCAATGGAACTTTTGAACAACTTCTTGCATTATGCCCATACTGACAACAATTGGAACATTTTTTTTTGACTTTGTTGACATTATAGGTCCATCCTTATTGCTTGCTCTTTTTCTCTTCATTGTTGGTCTTCCAGGCATTCTTCTCAGAGGTGGTGCCAATGGTGGAATCCTATTTGTCTTTGGCCACATAATTTCACCACCCACAGATCTTATATTATACATGTAAGTAGCCAAGAACTTGCCTTTCCTTAAACTGTCACTTACAAATGGTCCAGGTTCTTTGTATTGAGCATATATGGCCTTGACTGCATGTAGACATGGTATTCCACTCAACTGCCATGCTCTACAACTACATTCCCTCTTATCCAAGTTCACAAGAAAGCTATCACTTTTATATATCACTTCAAACTCTTGAAAACCAGCATTGAATACCTCCCAATTGTTGGGATTTCATTAACCGAATAACATAAAATGGGCCGGGTATCCGACCCGGTTTGAGTGACAAATCATTTTTAAATTTACAAAACAAAACAGAGTAAGCAGCGGAAGCGTGTTAATGAACCGTTAGCAATTATTAAAACACGTGTGGTATCATTAAGAGAAAACATTTAATAATTCTAACGTCCGGTCACAGATCTCCATGCAATGCAATATAAGTAACTTAAAGTAAATACAAGAAAACTAACCACGTTGCGATAGACGAGCTCCTCCAAGATGCAGAAGATTCCAGAAACAAGATTCCAAAGTAGAAACCCTCCGTAAGTGCGTACACGAACAATATCTTAACCAATGACCTGCTTGACACCTTTAAGCTTACGACCGCAACCGAACGAAACCCTCTTGACCACCTAGTGGTCGAATTCGACCTCTTCTTCTTAATAAAAGTCGAATTCGAAAACCCTAAGAATAGGGAAGTCGAATTCGAACCAAGCCAAACACAAAAGCAAGAAAACCTTTGTTGAAACTAATTTAGGGTTTAACTAAAACCCTAAATAATTAAACCTAAAACAATTTTGGGGTTTTGTTTCTTTTGGGAATTGAAGTCGACACACACACATAGAGAGGATAGAAATTTGGACCTCTATGTGTGTGTAAGGGTTATTGTGAATGAATGAATTAACTAAGGGTTTTAAGGGGTTTATATAGGCATAGTTTTCTAATCAAATAAGGAAACTAAAACCCTTGTTCCCCTCTCCTTATTTTTGTCCAACATCTCCCAAGGAAGGTCCTAGAATCGACCTTGGGGCTTTGTGTGACGGACCGGGCTTTCCTTATTCAATTAATTAACTATTAATTAATTATAGACAATTAATTAACTATCCAACCCGTTAACCCATTTAATTAATTAAACTACTTTTAATTAATATATTTATTTGTCAATCAATTAAAGTAAACTTTAATTGACTACTATAAATAATATTCGTCGGTTAATCCATTTATCGTTTATTAACTCGCGTTAATTTATAAACGGATAATTTAATTAAATACATATTTAATTAAATGCGTAAATGATCAAATATCATTCCGTAGCTTTATGGTTAAACATTATAGATGTTCTATTGTGTATGACCCTACGGGATCAAAGAATCCGAAGACATATGGTTAGTCGGGTCTACGAAAGTTCACACAATTTCAACACTCCCACTTGTGGACTTTTCGTAGATCCTAATAACCATAATGACATACCTTGTTGCTAGCAACCCAAAGTATGCCCCCAAGGACCTCCGAGGTTTGTTTTTCCAGAAAAACTTCCATCATCAACCTATGACGGTTTCTTTAACTGCTTTAAAGAATTTGATTCTTTTATGCGTTCACTTACGCAAGTTCATCCATGTCCCATTCACTCTTAATGATGCATTTCATTTTGGCACGAGGATAAAGTCAATTGCCAAATAGAACTAAAACCCTTTATGACTTTCTTGATGATAGCTTTCCGAACTGTTCGCAGTATGGCCATACATTTCATTACTATATCAAGCTGTCATAGGCCGAGTTTACTATCAAACCATAACTTGGGAGCGAATTCCTATTACTAAATACATACGCCCTTTCCATATCTCACATTTACCCAAAGTAGCCCTACTGCGGCCGGTAAAGATATCCGGTTCGGAACTAAATCAAAGTAAATGATCGACATGGTCCGGGCCTACGCCTATGCATTTAACAAGTCAAAGGATACTCACGGATGGAATCACTTCGAGATTCACTTAATTGACTTATAATCCAAGAAGTGATCTCGGGGCGGGTCAGCCAATATTTGACTCATCAAATACTTGTGAGTAAGGCTCGTATCTCGTTTACGACCAAGTATCTATATCACCCAAAAGCTAATGACCTTAGCTCCCAAGCCAATAGAAACCTTTCTCTCACAATTACCTTTCTTTCACACAATCATTCCCATGTGTGTGACCTGCAATGGCAATTTAGAATGATCTAAAATCCATTCATGGATAAAATATACTAAATTGGAACGTGGTATGTATTGGATAATGTTACTTATCGAATACCTCCACAATAACTGTTCCGAATGTCCAGATTTTAACTTGACATTTCTAAACTTCTTTCACATTTAGAAATCTAACGTTTTTGCTTAATCACAACCTAAGTTGTTCTCTTTATTGAAAATTGACCAAGATTCCTTAAAGTGGGATTCTTTCGTTCTGATACGAAAAAGGAATCTTTAATCACTAAAGAGATATTAAATTAATCTTGTAGTAATAACGATTTTTCAAGAAACTAACATTTCCTTACTTATGAGCACATTTAATTCTTAAATTACCTTAAGAATCCTTACTAGTCATTTTATCTTGCACAACTTGCAAGAATCCATCAAATCCTAGATTTGATCTTAATGACCTAGACCTTATTTAAGATAATTATTAAAGCTTACCTCAAAAGGGGCAACTTACGTATATCTTAAACTTCTTTTAATTAAGGATCTTCTTTAGTCATAAGATTTTGCATTGATACAATGAATGTATAGTTGCATAATCTTTCCTTTTTAATCAAGCCATAGACTTAATCATAATGACTAAGACACTCATAAAACTTTCCTCAAGAGGTAGTTTTAAGTGTGTCTCAATATTTCCTTAATTTGCATTCATTTACAATCTATATACATGCTATGAATATCTCTATTAGACATCATGCAACTAGTTTTGGCATTAACATCTTTTAATCCAATTCAACCTTGTCTTACTAAGTTCAATTTGTCTTCAATCAATCTAGCTCGGATGAACGACATGTAACTTTTCAAACTTCCAATTTATCGAATTTCTACTATTCGGTAAATAATCTAATTTGTAATTTAATAATAAATGCTCAAGACATTCAATCATTCAATCACAAACTTAGAGTAGGTTACTAGTAAAAGATGTTGCTTTTGTTGCTTCCAAAATTCTCCCAATGATTCCTAGAACCATATCTTTCAAGTATAACACACTTGATAGAGAACTTAATTTCGAGTTTACTTTTCTCCCACTTACTCTTTGAATTGAGTATTTCAAGTAGTGATACTTGGTGGAGATCACAACTCTTTTATTTGTCCTTTAATATTACGAATCTTGCTTCATTTAAGCTTTATCGAATTAAGCCTTTCAAGTGGTGACACTTGGTGAAAACAATGATTCTTATATTTAAGACAAATAATACTTACAACAAAAACCTTTTAGAAATACTAAAAGTTCATCTTTTGGATTTCCCTTGTAAATTACTTTATGTACGACTTTTATTTCACAAATTAAATCCGTGAAATTTCCAAATGTTTCATTATTTCGCAAATTACTTTGTGAACCTTTTATCTTTAGCTATAATTACTATAATTACATGCAAGATATAAAACAAAACATTTAATCAAAACAACCAATTTAATCAAGGAAGAATATGGATAAAACCTAATAGATTTCAAACATAAAATATTCAAAATCCATACATTATCTCAAGAATAAAACTAAAAGGGTAATAATGTTTTCAATTAAAACATCAAATAAAAGATAACTCCAAAATGAATGCCGAAGCATTTATTTCAAAACTATCTTTCTCCTTCCAAATACTCCTTTATTCTTTTTTCCTCGTCCACCCCACGAAGGATAAGTCTCACGAAGCCATTCATCACTCATCTCACAACTATGAGTGTTGTGTGAATTACTTTGGCAGAATGTGCACAATGAATTTATGTGGTAAGGCCTCGGAATGAGTGCCTTTTTCGGTAAATTAATCTCAACACTAACCAACATTTTTTTAAAATCATCTAGCGACTTGTGCTTGCAAGTCATAAAATAATTCATGGCGAAATGCGCAAAGTGTTGACTGAGTGAGTTAAGTATCAAGAGAACCTGCTCATCATGAGTAAGAGGCTGCCTAAAGGCTGCCATCTCATCGATGTATCCTCTCATAACCTTCACGTGATCCGATATCGATTTTTCTTTGACCTTGTGGTACTCCCTTGCTTCTTTAAGAGTGTAACACCCCAAGCCGAGGCTCGAAATATCACGGAAATCATATAGCACAAGGTGGAATTACAATAGAATAAGAACTAAATGCAAATAAAGATTCAGTGAATCCATTACAATACGAAACAAGTACCAAAATACATAAGGAGCAAATAACCATCAAAGTTAACAAAATAACATCCAGAAGATGGCAAATCGATCCTAAGTATAATGCAAAAGAGAAGGTCGATGAATCCTTGATTCATAAAGTCCAATGCCCGGGTCTAACAACAAGCAAGCAACTAAACTCCATGTCTGGGGATAACCTGATTACCTGAAAAGTGTACTAAGCATAGTCAACACAAGGTTGGTGAGTTCGCAGTAATGGTCTAAAATGAACCATCGACAATATCAACAATATACAAATAGACGCGAAACAAGACTTACAGTGAGCCTCCAAGTATCACAATAATGTCCAACAACAAGATTACACAACGAATAAGCGTGTAATAAATGAGCACCAAAAGATGAAAATATCAATGAATGTGCTAAATGCATAAAATGCCAACAAGTATGCCCAATGTGTGAACTCAGGTCACATATGCAACGATACCCGCCTGTCATAGCAATGACACAGGGTGCATCTCAAAAACATCGAGATATATATGTCTATATACTCGGGATCATGAACTCAACATCCATCAGATAAGTGTATACATCTATACACTTGGATATATGCAATCCTCAACCGAGGGATTATCAACAATGTATGCATGCTTACAATCAATCGAAAATGCATCAATCATAACTCAACAATCACAATACGATGAACATGAACCAACAATTAATATTCGACAAACATGAGCCAACAATCAATATTAACACCAATTCTATACGTACATACACTTAAGAGGATTCTACTTTCTTCGAGTCCCAGATGCTTATATATAGGGTCACCCGCAGCCTTCCCACCACATCTAAAACCCATAGAAGGCATAACCGACTTCCATGTATGTACGTCTATCCTAATATTAATGAAATACTTAACCAAAACATAAACCAAGTCAACCAAATGAAATGAACCGTCACATCAATCCAACAATCAAAACAATCAATCAATTAATCAACAAATGCACGTAAACACGTCAAACCTACACTTTTCAGCCCGAATCTCAAACGAGTAGGGAGCTACGAAACTCACCTTGTCCGGCAAAGAAGCTAGTATAATGCTACAAGCGAGTATTGGGATCCACACGCCCACAACCTATAAATATACATCATAATACCATAATGTCAACTCTACAACCTTAAACAAGTTGGTTTAGCATAATAAGTCAAGTCACAAACCCCTAAACACTTCTACAACTTTATCGAGTAAGAACAAGACACATTTGACTCGACATTTTTAGAAATGGAAGAAGATTCATACAGAATGAGTGTTTTTACTAGAAACTAGACTCTCTTACGATTCCAACGATAGTTCATACAACTTATTTGGACTTACGGATCAAAAGTTATTAACGTTTGAAAACTGACGCGCGCGAAATTCCCAGCATATATCCACTGCGCCGCAGTGAGGCCAAGTCATGCCACTGCGCCGCAGTGGACCAAAACGATGGAGGTCAGAGTATATCCACTGCGCCGCAGTGAGGCAAGGCCATGCCACTGCGCCGCAGTGGGCCAACTTCCTGCACCTGCACCAGCAGTTCTAAGTGCAGGAAAACGAGCCAAAAACCCCAAATTCGACCCAAACCATACCAAAATGATTTGTAGGAGTTTGAAACTCATTTTGAAGCTTAACTAAACACCAATAAACATAAATACACATAACCCAATCCACAAATTCGACTAAAACATCATAATTACTTCCAAATCATTCTAACCCTAATCAAACCCTAATTTGACCCAAAACTAGATTTAAGCCGATTTAGGACTTGTAAATGTACGAGATGACTAGAAACGGGTAAACTAACATAAATAGGAGTAACTGGGATGAATTAGACTTACCAAAACTCCTTTTCCGAGCTAGAACCCGACTATGGCAAAATGGGTAAGAATGCAAGAACTTCAACCTTTGATTCTTCATATAGACGATAATGTGGTATAGATGACGATGATTCTAGTGTTATATCCGTTCCAAACACCAAGTCGATGATAGAGAGATGAAGAAATGAAATGGGTTCCTTGGACTTTTTACTTAGAGAGAAAATGAGAAAGGGAGATAGATAAGAAATGAAAGGAGGGGAGGAAGAGATAAGGAGAGAAATGGGTCAATGGTGGCTGGTGGGTCGTGGACTACCCACGGGCCGACCCGTTTCTCTTCTCAAGCCAAGTTACAATCGTTACACATTTAAACACCGATCAAAACATATTACCGACCCGAATAAACCACATTGTCATTTAATTCATAAACGACCCAAATACTTCATTAACATAAATTGTTAGTCATATTACACGTAAAGTCAACGGGTCAAAATTCACGGATGTTACATTATCCTCCCGTTAAAAGAATTTCGTCCCAAAATTCAACAAAACCCTAATTACTAAATAAATGCGGATACTTAGTTTTCATGTGATCCTCTCGCTCCCAAGTGTACTCGGCTCCACGTCTAGCATTCCATCTAACCTTTACAATCGTGTAGCGTTTATTCTTGAGTTTCTTGTCTTGCTTGACGGTCCAAGATCTCTACCGGCTCTTCAACAAAATTTAGATTCGAATCCACCCTAATCTCGCCCATGGGCACATGATGTGTAGGATCCGCCAAACACTTACGTAGGTTACAAATATGAAACACATCGTGCACACCGCTAAGCTCTTGTGGTAATTCTAATCGGTAGGCAACCTTTCCAAACCGTTCAAGAATCTTGAAAGGGCCAATATACCTGGGCGCAAGTTTTCCCCGCTTCACAAAATGTACAACACCTTTCCAAGGTGACACTTTCAAAAGTACATAATCACCAATTTCGAACTCTAACGGTCTTCGCCTCACATCGGCATATTTCTTTTGACGTTCACGGGCCTATTGTAACTTCTCCTTAATTTGAGAAATCACTTTTGTCGTTTCAACTACAATTTCCGGCCCGATGAGTTGACTCTCACCAATTTCCGCCCAAGCTAGAGGAGAACGACATATCCTACCATACAATGCTCTAAAGGGCGCCATTTGAATGGTGGCATGATAACTATTGTTGTATGAAAACTCAACTAGCGGCAAATGGTCTTCCCAACTTCCACCAAAATCAATTGCACAAGCCCTCAACATATCTTCAAGTGTTTGAATGGTTCTCTCGGTTTGCCCATCCGTTTGAGGGTGAAACGTCGTGCTCATGTCAAGTCGAGTACCCATTGCTTTTTGGAAAGCTCCCCAAAAGTTTGATTTGAAACGGGCATCTCTATCCGAAATGATAGAAATCGGTACTCCATGCTTAGATATTACTTCCTTGATGTACAAACGAGCCAAAGTGTCAAATTTATCGGTTTACGAATGGCTAAAAAGTGAGTCGACTTTGTTAACCGGTCTACTATCACCCAAATCGTGTCACGACCGCTTCTCGTCTTCGGTAGTTTAGTAATGAAGTCCATTTAAATATGTTCCCACTTCCATTCGGGCATCACCGGTTGTACCAACAATCTGGGTGGTTTCTTGTGATCGGCTTTGACTTGTAAGCAAGTAAGACACTCACTCACATACTTAGCCACATCACGCTTCATGCCCGGACACCAATACAAGTTTTTCAAATCAAAGTACATCTTATCCGACCCGGGATGGACCGAATAAGGCGATTGATGAGCTTTATTCATAATAAGTGTTCTTAAGTCACCGAAAATAGGAACCCAAAGTCTTTCAACCAAGTATAGCCCATTATCACTCTTTCGATCGAATTGTTGTTCCATGCCATCTAAGGTCTCGTCTCCAAAGTTTTCCGGTAGGGTGGCTTGAATTTGGGCTTCAATGATCCGGTCACGAATATTTGGCCCCACCGTGAGGCTCATAGCTCTAGCCCGTCTCGGCTTTACTCTCTCCTTTCTACTCAAGGCATCGGCTACAACATTTGCCTTGCCCGGATGATAACGGATGTCACAATCATAATCACTAAATAGTTCAAGCCAACGCCTTTGCCTCATATTCAATTCACTTTGGTTAAAGATGTGTTGAAGACTTTTGTGGTCGGTATAAATCACACATTTGGTGCCATAGAGATATTGTCTCCAACACTTCAAAGCAAACACAACCGCTCCCAATTCCAAATCATGGGTCGGGTAGTTCTTCTCATGCACCTTCAATTGACGAGAGGCATAAGCAATGACTTTACCCTTTTGCATAAGAACACCACCCAAACCTTGTCCCGAGGCATCACAATACACAACAAAATCTTCAATTCCATCCGGTAGCGTCAAAATAGGAGCGTCACATAGCATATCTTTAAGAGTTTGGAAGGCGTTTTCTTGTCTTTCGCCCCATTCAAAGTTTCTCTCCCTTTGAGTCAAGAGAGTGAGTGGTTATGCAATACGGGAGAAATTTTCAATAAATCTTCTATAATAACCCGCCAATCCAAGGAATTGACGGATCTCGGATGGCGTTTCGGGTCTTCTCCAATTCTTGACCGCTTCAATCTTGCTTGGATCCACGTGAATACCATCCTTGCTCACTACGTGACCAAGAAAGTGGACCTCTTCCAATCAAAACTCACACTTGGAGAATTTAGCATACAATTTCTCCTTCCTTAGTAGTTCGAGCACCTCGCGCAAGTGCTCAACATGCTCTTCCTTTGTCTTCGAGTATACAAGTATGTCATCAATGAACACAATGACAGACTTGTCTAAGTATGGTTGGCACACCCGGTTCATCAAGTCCATGAACACCGCCGGTGCATTAGTCAACCCGAAGGGCATCACGGTGAATTCAAAATGACCATACCTTGTGCGAAAAGCCGTCTTGGGGATATCATCTTCATGTACTCAGAGTTGATGATAACCCGAGCGAAGATCGATTTTAGAGAAGTGCTTAGCACCTTGAAGTTGATCAAATAAGTCATCGATTCTAGGGAGGGGATACCGGTTCTTCACAGTGAGCTTGTTTAATTCCCGGTAATCAATACACATTCTGAAGGACCCGTCTTTCTTTTTGACGAAGAGAACAGGAGCACCCCAAGGAGATTAACTAGGGCGAATGAAACCCTTCTTTTGGAGTTCCTTGAGTTGAGTTTGTAATTCTTGCATTTCGGTTAAGGCTAGTCTATACGGAGCTTTTGCTACGGGCGCGGCTTCGGGGATAAGATTAATGCGGAAGTCAAGTTCACGAGTTGGAGGTAATCCCGGTAAGTCATCCGGAAAAACATCGAGAAATTCACACACAATAGGAACGGTCTTCAATTCTACCTTTGTGATGGTAGCACTAAAGACTTTAGAATTTGAGGGATCAGAGATTTCGCCTTGAACCCTAAGGATTCTACCGTTAGTCAAAGGTATCTTAACAACCCTCTCACCACAATCAATAGTCGCGTTTACTGCCGTCAACCAATCCATACCCACAATGACATCAAAACTCCCAACATCGAAAGGCATAAGGTCTATGAAGAATTCAACATCGTCTAGGGTCAAGACACAATCACGTACTATTTGACTAAGTTTAGTTAGTGACCCGTTTACCATTTCAATGTCAAGCACATAGTTTAGCGCACAAGGATGCACATCAATCAAAGGAACAAAATTAGAGGACACGAGGCTATAATCGGCTCCGGAATCAAACAAAACTGCTGCATAGTGACCATTAAGGAGAAAGGTACCTGCTACTACGTTGGGATCGTTGCGGGCATCATTCGCATTAGCCGCAAAGGCTCCGCCGCGTGGTTGCACTTGATGGCCTTGTTGTCCCCAGTTTTGGTTAGGCCCGACCATTTGAAGTTGGTTGGGGTGGACGGCTACTTGAACTTGTTGTCCCACCCATCGAGGATAATTATTACGATAGTGGTCACGACTACCATATTCAAAACATTCACCTCTTCGTTGATTACCTTGAGGAGGGATGGCCCGAACAGGTGCCACATTCATTGGGCCCGTTCTTGGAGCCCTACATTCTCTGTAGAGGTGCCCCACCTGGTTACAATTAAAGCATGCCTTGCATTGGGCATTGGCGGGGTGATGTTTGTTGCATCTCCCACAGAAAGGATGGGGTCCAGTATAAGCTTTCCTGGCCGGTTCCATACCCCTATTAGCATTTTTGGGGTCAAACCTTCCCATTTTCTTTACCCCACTTGACTCTCTCACTTCTTTCCTCTTGTTTGTTGAGGATTTGCTCAAGATACCGCTCCTCAACAAGTCTTCAGTCACACTCCCTGCTCGGTTAACAGCATCGGCCAAAGAAGTAGGCATGTTAGAATTCACATAAGATCGGACTTGAGGATTCAAGCCCAATACAAACTTCTGGATGGCCTGAGACTCGGAACCCACCAAGTGAGGAATGAGGGTAGACAATTCTTGAAATCGTCTAACATAGCTCTTGTAATCGGCTCCGTCCATGTTGAGATTAGCAAACTCAATGGTCAAGTTTTGTAGTTCATAGGAGGACAAAACTTTGCCTTCACTTTGTTCTTGAAATCGATCCATTCCAAGTTATAAGTCCGCCCCAGAGTTATCTCTTGATTCCACCAACTCAAGGCGTCATGTCTAAACATGTCGGATGCATAAGAAATCCGGTCGTCGTATGTGCAATGACTTCTTTCAATCACTGCCTCAATCTCTTCAAACCACCTTATGCACTCAGTGGGACCGCCTCTTCCATTAAACTCCGGTGCTCCACAGCTTTTGAAGTCCTTAAATATACACCCCTGTCGGTATCCCCCATATTGATTATACATGGGCATGCGGTTATCAACTCTCACTGGTTCCTCTTCTTCATTTTCTACGGTCTGAGGTTGAGCATTTTCATTATTCACATTTTCTGGGGCTTCATTGTTTTGAGCCGCATTGTTCTGCCCAAGACTTGCCGTGACTTGAGCAATAATGGTCGGCATGATATTGGTGATCGTTTGAGCGATCACCTCAGCCATGTTTGGCTCAGGAGCTTCACCACGACCCCTTCCTTGGCCTCTACCACGCCTCTACCACGGCCCCTACCACGGCCCCTACCTCTACCTCCTTGTACCTCCGGTTGAGCTTCCTGTTGAGGTTCTTCCGATTCAGCCCTATAGTTCGTTCCGGCTCTCCTTGGTCTCACCATTTCTATAAAACAAGTGACATGTTGACCCGAGAGTTAGTCTCAAATGCTCACATGTTAGTCACACAAGTAGTCAATGCTCTCATACCGATACCACATACTCATTTCATATCATTAAGCTAAGGCAAGAGTGCTAGAATCCTATGGGATTGTTACTTAGCATATCATCGTGTCAAATTCATTACAATTGTCTATCATTAACTCATGTAATCATGCTCATTACATCATGCAATCAAACAACTAACACGAATGATTCAAAGTATAATCCGAATTCGATATGCTCTCTAGTTATTGACCGGGTATGTATACAGGGTGTACCAATGGCTAACCCTCCACCTAATCAACTTCCATTAAGCATATCGGTTCCTTATTATACTTTAAGCCACACGTGCGCAATCCATGATGTCATTAACTTGTTATAATGTTGGGTAACCATAAAAGAGTTGATCGGGTTCTTTTAGGGTTGCCACAATATTATACTAAGTTAATGGCATCACTTCATTTTGCCCTAAATCATCAAATTAGCTCCAACCAATAACAACAACAAACCATATTAACCACATTCATCACATTGAATTCAAGCTATCACACAAGTGGTCTTAACTACGAACTCACACGGGGATTCACATAATTCACATTGCACACGAATTTCCTAACCATGCATGCTATATGAAGAGTTTTAACTTAAGCCGTAGTCTAGGTCAAACCGCCTAATTCTCTACGACCACGCATGGGCCACCATTCTGTAACACCCCAAGCCGAGGCTCGAAATATCACGGAAATCATATAGCATAAGGTGGAATTACAATAGAACAAGAACTAAATGCAAATAAAGATTCAGTGAATCCATTTCAATACGAAACAAGTACCAAAATACATAAGGAGCAAATAACCATCAAAGTTAACAAAATAACATCCAGAAGATGGCAAATCGATCCTAAGTATAATGCAAAAGAGAAGGTCGATGAATCCTTGATTCATAAAGTCCAATGCCCGGGTCTAACAGCAAGCAAGCAACTAAACTCCACGTCTGGGGATAACCTGATTACCTGAAAGTGTACTAAGCATAGTCAACACAAGGTTGGTGAGTTCGCAGTAATGGTCCAAAAGGAACCATCGACAATATCAACAATATACAAATAGAGGCGAAACAAGACTTACAGTGAGCCTCCAAGTATCACAATAATGTCCAACAACAAGATTACACAACGAATAAGCGTGTAATAAATGAGCACCAAAAGATGAAAATATCAATGAATGTGCTAAATGCATAAAATGCCAACATGTATGCCCAATGTGTGAACTCAGGTCACATATGCAACGATACCCGCCTGTCATAGCAATGACACATGGCTGCATCTCAAAAATATCGAGATATATATGTCTATATACTCGGGATCATGAACTCAACATCCATCAGATAAGTGTATACATCTATACACTTGGATGTATGCAATCCTCAACCGAGGGATTATCAACAATGTATGCATGCTTACAATCAATCGAAAATGCATCAATCATAACTCAACAATCACAATACGATGAACATGAACCAACAATCAATATTAACACCAATTCTATACGTACATACACTTAAGAGGATTCTACTTTCTTCGAGTCCCAGATGCTTATATATAGGGTCACCCGCAGCCTTCTCACCACATCTAAAACCCATTGAAGGCATAACCGACTTCCATGTATGTACGTCTATCCTAATATTAATGAAATACTTAACCAAAACATAAACCAAGTCAACCAAACGAAATGAACCGTCACATCAATCCAACAATCAAAACAATCAATCAATTAATCAACAAATGCACGTAAACACGTCAAACCTACACTTTTCAGCCCGAATCTCAAACGAGTAGGGAGCTACGAAACTCACCTTGTCCGGCAAAGAAGCTAGTATAATGCTACAAGCGAGTATTGGGATCCACACGTCCAACAACCTATAAATATACATCATAATACCATAATGTCAACTCTACAACCTTAAACAAGTTGGTTTAGCATAATTAAGTCAAGTCACAAACCCCTAAACACTTCTACAACTTTATCGAGTAAGAACAAGACGCATTTGACTCGACATTTTTAGAAATGGAAGAAGATTCATATAGAATGAGTGTTATTACTAGAAACTAGACTCTCTTACAATTCCAACGATAGTTCATACGACTTATTTGGACTTACGGATCAAAAGTTATTAACGTTTGAAAACTGACGCGCGCGAAATTCCCAGCATATATCCACTGCGCCGCAGTGAGGCCAAGTCATGCCACTGCGCCGCAGTGGACCAAAACGATGGAGGTCAGAGTATATCCACTGTGCCGCAGTGAGGCAAGGCCATGCCACTGCGCCGCAGTGGGCCAACTTCCTGCACCTGCACCAGCAGTTCTAAGTGCAGGAAAACGAGCCAAAAACCCCAAATTCGACCCAAACCATACCAAAACGATTTGTAGGAGTTTGAAACTCATTTTGAAGCTTAACTAAACACCAATAAACATAAATACACATAAACCAATCCACAAATTCGACTAAAACATCACAATTACT
>CM067175.1:55460702-55508202 GCA_034093135.1 Erigeron breviscapus | reverse complement strand
ATTAATATATTTATTTGTCAATCAATTAAAGTAAACTTTAATTGACTACTATAAATAATATTCGTCGGTTAATCCATTTATCGTTTATTAACTCGCGTTAATTTATAAACGGATAATTTAATTAAATACATATTTAATTAAATGCGTAAATGATCAAATATCATTCCGTAGCTTTATGGTTAAACATTATAGATGTTCTATTGTGTATGACCCTACGGGCTCAAAGAATCCGAAGACATATGGTTAGTCGGGTCTACGAAAGTTCACACAATTTCAACACCAATCCCTAAAAAAGAATTATAAGCAGAAAATACTAAACAAGAGAACAATTCAGAAAATAATAAACAAGACAACTTTTAAGTTCATACCTGTGTGTTATTTTGCTTTCTTCCAGTTTTAGTCTCACATTGGGGCATATATCATCAGTCCATGACTGCCCTATAAGTCTCTGATCATTAAGTCTTGTCATGACTTTCCTCCTTATCTTTTCAAACATATGAATAATTGGCATCTTCCTAAGTTCTTTGATCATTGAATTCCAGCATTCACAAATGCCATTCTCAACAGAATCACAATCCAATCCTGGTTCATAAAATGCTCTAGTCCAACTATATGGCTGTTTGTTAGGCAGATAAATGTATGCTTCTTCATTCCCTTGTTTGATTTTATCCAAAATGAACATAAAATATTCTGGATATGTTGACTTTGCAGCTTGCCAAAAGTAGTTCTTAAAATACACCCCAGCCCATTTCTTACTAAAATTTGCATATACATGCCTGGCACATTGTCTATGTTCACAATTTGGTAAAACTTGAGCAACTGCCTCAATCAAACCCTATTTTTTAAGCCAAAATGTAACAAATTTAAGGACAGTAATATAGTATATACAATATGTTTTCATATAATATGGAAAAGTATGATAAAGAGTTTAAAAAGAAGCTAACCTTATGCTGATCAGAAATTATTGCAATCCCATCACCATTTCCTAGTCCAAGGTCATTCTGAATCAATCTGCAGAACCATAACCAGTTTTCTTTTGTCTCAACATCTACTGAAGCCCATGTCATGGGAAAAACTTGGTTATTTGCATCTCTACCAACTGCTGACAACAACTCACCATGTGCAGTACCCTTTAAAAAGCACCCATCAAGTCCAATAATCTTCCTACACCCTGCTAACCAACCTTCCTTGCAAGCATTGAAACACACATAAAACCTTTGAAATGTTGTAGTTCCATCAGGGTTAGATTGAACATTTACCTCTACTGTACTTCCTGGATTTGTCTTGTTTATTGCCTCTGTATAGTCCCATATCCTAGCATAATGATTGTTGAGAATTGTGGTCATCTCATATATTGCTTTTGCTCTTGCTCTACTACATTGACTGAGTGTCACCCTCACATTGTACTTCCTCATAACCATATGTCTTAATTCTGAAAGGGTTATTTTCTTGCTCATCCTGATCTTATCACCAAACTGTCTTGCAATCCACCCTGCAGTAGCAATTCCACTCAAATGGTGCTTTCTTGAACATGTATGCTTAGAGCTCAAAGACTTGATTTGAAAAGTTGACTCATCCTGAATCCATGATGCCCACAGCCTAAAAGGACATGGATTCTCAACAACAATTCCCTTTTCTTTAGCATTTCTTACCCCACATTTAACAAGCACATGTGTACTCTTACTGTCTTCATAATACAGTGGATACCCATTTGCCAATGCATACTTAATAATGGAATCCTTAAACTGCTCAATACTTTCAAATCTTTCTCCTTTAAATGGATGTATTAACTTCCAATGAAGTGTAGGATCATGCATTTGAGACTTAATCTTGTCATTCTCTTCTTTTTCTGGACCTTCTTCAGGATTTGGATTGTAATCTGGATCTGAGTGATTTCCAGTATCAAGGTCTTCATCATTTTCATTTTTCTTACCCTCTTCAGCCTCAAAAGTCAGTTTCTTTGGACTGATTTCCTTATTTGGTGTTCTCAAAACTGGCATAGGTTGTTTCCTTGGACTGAAACCCTTATTTGGTGATATGTTTTGGTGTGCATTACCCTTTTTTCCTATTTTGTTTCATCTTCCTACATTCCATCAATTCTTCCTCACCAGCACTTAGATGATCTAAGCTAGGACAATCACTGTCTGAATCACTTTCTGACTGACTCTCACTTCCACCCTCACTTTCTACCACACTCTCACTTTCTGAATCACTTTCCTTATCCCCATCTCCATCATAGTCAGGATCTTTACTATCATCATCACCTTCCCCATCTGGTTTATCTTCTTTCACACCCTCTTTCACTTCCTCCTCCTCATATTCATCATCACTTTCTTCAATAAAACTTGACAAATCTAATTTTTCTAAATCTACATACATATGTATAGGCCCATCATGTGCAATAGCATGCTTAACAAAATTTCTAAAATCACCATCACATACCATGTAACGTAAACCCTTACTTAATTCTTTACCAGGTACACAATAATATAGCCCAACAGATTTTCCTTTGGTTGCTTGATAAAAAGTGTTTATAACCTTAATTACTTTTTTATTAAATGACTGAAATGTATACTCGTTATATTTCACTTCACCCATAGTAACCAACGCCCCACCTTCGTATCGCAGTGGATTTTTCAAAAACCCACCACAATAATGAACCTCTACAGTACCTAACTTATCCATTGACTTCATTTTAACAAAAATAAAGCAAGATTAAACACTTACCTGTGCGATTGGTACATTGCGGTACAAGTTTTTCCTTTCAATTTAGTGTTTAATCGAACGAATTTAAGAGGGAGGAAATGAGGGTTCTTCGATCTGGGGGGAAATAAAGAAAAGTGGGGAATTTTGGCGGGGAGAGAGAAAGGGAAAAAGATAATATAAGAAACTGATATATAAATCGATATATATATATAGGTCGGTCAAAGTCAAGTGCCACGTCAGCAAAACTGATGACGTGGCATCGGTGACGTGGCACTTAACGAGCTCCGTCTGTCAAAAACTAACGATATACCTCTTTATTAGGAATTTTTTGAAAATAGGATCCTTTAAATAGACGAAAACAAAATAGGTTACCTTTAATAGGAAATTCATGTAAATAGGTTACCTTTTTATGGATTTTTCCCTAAATAAAAAAACAAAATAAAAAAAAAACATGTAATTCATTCAAGATCTATGAGTTACATATATTATTGAACCTTACATGAGAAACCCTTGTGAAATTTAGCCGATCTATATAATTAGGTTGAGTCTTTCTAATTAACCTAACATAATATTATCACAGTAAGGGTGACTTGATGAGTCAACAAACTTTCAATAACGTACACGAATATGATGGCTTTAGCCGTGAAGGTTTGACGGGATTTTCTCCCGCTCTTGAAGGGAAAATAAAAAACAAAATTCTCAGAAAAAGTGTTCAACGACAACTTTGGCCACTACAAAGTAATGGCCAAAAGCCAGACATTTTTTTTGTTTTCCCCCCTTGAATTTAAATTCAAAAAGAAAATGAAAATAAGTTTGACGACGACTTTAGCTAATACATGTCGTCACTGATTGCAAATTTGACTTTTCGAGATAAAAGTCCAATTTTTTTGTCGTTTAGTGAACTTTTGGCCGCAATAACAATGTCAAGGCTAAATGTATATATTGTCGCCAAAGATTTTTTTTCATTTTGTAGAGAGTCCATATAATGTCGTGGCTAAATGTATCGTTGCCAAAGATCCTTTTTCTTGTAGTGAGTTCATATAATAGACGGGCACCACGTGACGTCGTTAGCAATGTCAAATAGTACGTAGCTAGGTGGTTAATAGTGTCTTATGAGATTGGTTTGAAAGAAGATAAGATGATGATCTCATGAGCAGAAATTGCTCTTTATTAATTTTGAAAGTATGTACATTATTAGCTATATTATATGTTTGTTTTAATTAATGAATAATACCAAGTGACACTTGATTGAAATTACGTTTTTGTAAAGACGCATTGCTTCATATATGGAATTTTTTGTACGGATACGACTTTTTTCGAGAGTTGTGGTGCCAATACGAACATTTGGTTTAAAATTTGTAAAACTACGAAAACCGGTGTCTCAAACACCGGTCTTCAGATTTCATGTACAAAGCCGGTGTCTAAGACATGTCTTACCTTACGTGGCGTACTTTCTGAGAAAGCCGGTGTCTCAGACACCGGTCTTCACCTCTACAACTTTAAAGCCGGTGTCTAAGAGACCGTTTTTCTGGCGAGCTACAGTGACTGACAAAACCGGTGTCTCAGACACCGGTCTTCACCTTCTACAACTTTAGACCTCCACGTGTTTTTCTCCCAGCCAAGTGTTACATCTTTACTTATAATTATTTTGATTTGAAATGAGACTGAGACCATATTTTGGAATTTTATGAATTCACAAGCAACACATCTGCACTATATTTTGGATTCAAGGCATCCGTACACTATATAGATGGAGGACCGGTGTCTAAGACACCGGCTTTGTCAGAAAGCGCACCACATACATTAAGACCGGTGTCTAAGACGTTGGCTTTGCACCTAAAAACTTAAAACCGGTGTCTAAGACACCGATTTTCGTAGTTTTACAAATTCTAAACTAAAAGTTCGTATATGCACCATGTGGCTCGAAAAAAGTAGCATCCGTACAAAAAATTCTCATATATGCTTACCTACCACAGTTACAATAAAGTCCTGATCCACTAAGATCATGGCTAATAAAGCTATTTTGTTTGCTTCAAGCAATTTGTTTTTATATATAATTAAATAGAAAAAATTAACCCAAAAGATCTATTTCTAGATGATACATTTAATATTTTATATATACTAGAGTGCATGCCCGTGCGTTGCACGGCTAGGTATAGTAGACTTCGAATGTTCGTTTGGGTAAGTTTATTTGTTTGATCCCGTATAAAGTTGAGGATCTAAAGTTTTTGTGATGCTTAATTTGTGAGTCGATCAAGTTGCCCGTGTGGTGCACGGCTACGCATATAAGGTTATGTGGTTGTTTTGGCGATGAAGGTTTACATCGTGCTACCATAATCAAGTGATAGTAGAATACACCTGATTGATAGAGTATCCTACAAATAACCGAAAGAAAAATTAAATTGAAGATGCATGAATCTCCTCCATTGCAATTTGATGAAAACCCCAAAACCCTACATTTATTTAATAAGATATAGTATTTACGATGGTTAAGGGTTTGCACATACCTGATTCTCATCCATCGCGTGCCCTTTTGATGAAACACCTAAAAAGAAGAAAATGATATTTCTGCATCGTGTTCCCATTTAACAAATTATGCAGGGTTTCCCCACATAATGGATAGATCGATGTGGTTAAGGACCATTTGAACATATACTTGAATGGACCGATTGATTCCACGTGATTGTGGTTGAACCTGGTTGCATAAACTTCAAGAAAAAATACATAGATCATGAACACACATTAAAAGGAAATTAAGATCTTACCAGTACAATTAGTTGTAAAAAGTATTTATCTTTTTGTTGGTAATTGCTGACGTTTGGTGGTTGCCGTGGTGGTGGAGGAATCTTGAGAGGGTGTTTGGGGAAAATGCCTTGGTAATGGCTTTAATGATCGGCTTAAAGAAGATGGAGAAGATTAAAAGGTTTAAGCTAAAATATTATTATACAAACCATCCTAAATTCATTAAAAACAAAGATGAAATTCACTTAAATAACCTCAAAATCAATTAAACGGGACTTCATTTATTCGGCCTCTCAAGTTCCCAATAACTTATGGCTTATATCATCTTCTATGTCTATATCTCCTAACATAAAATTAAGCAAGATTAATAGCAAAATCATTAATTAGTGCCATAAATTTCACCATTAAATTTCTTCATGAATGATGTGCCAAAAAACCTTTAGGCCATCAATATCTTTCTTAGATTATTATAATTATATACTATGTGTGTTGTGTCTTTTCAACATATTAGTTTAGATTAAAGTGGTAATATGAATATATCACATCATAAAATTTGAACTGAGGCACGAACAACAATTATAAATTATACGGCCAATATACAATTCAAGTTTGTCCCTTTATAGTACGGGTGACTTATCAATATATAGGTAAAAGGGTTTTATTATGTTAAGTTTAACTTATCAATATACTCGTACGTACTATAAGTATAACTTTGCATATATAAGCTTTACCAGTCCTAATACCCGTACGATGTACGGTAGCTATATAGATTGTATCATAAAGAAATTCGAATATGCCTCATACATGATTTGTGAGTATGAAATAAATTGTAGTTAAAGTAAACCGATAATCGAAACTAAGTTATAATAAACAATAATGATAAATAAAATATATATGTTTAGTTAAAGTTTTGAATTTACCTTAAATTTTTACAATCACATCAAAATCGGAACTTGTAAGCATAGTGGATGACGGCAAATAGCCTTGTGATTTCGGATCGTAAACTCAATTTTTTGAAGTATCATGTTATTAACTTATTATGAGTAACAAAAGTAATAAGAGTTGAAGAATTGAGATAGAAAAAGAGACAATTTTATTAATGAGAAAACGATTAATCAAATAAGGTTATAATGTGTTTTGTATCTATAAGTTAAGAGTTAGAGTTTAATTCTAAGTCTAATAAGGAAATTGAATCTATATACAATTAAAAAAGCTAATTTAATAAAATAAATAAGTTAAAAAGACACGTGTCAATCAAGGATTACGCCACGTGTCATTTCAAGAACATCTCAATCCTGTTTTAGTTTATTGGTAGATGCCAAATATATATGTCTATGTGTTGTGCTTGTGCAAAATAATAACAATAAGAGTGTTCCGCTAAATGAGGGTAAATTCGAGGGAACCCATTGATCCCCGGTATCGCATTGGTACTAACATGCACATGCCACAAAATACATGTTCGAGTTAGACATCTCCACCCAGTATGTCTATGTCTTGTGCATAATAATAAGAGTGTTGGTCTCCTAACTAGCAGGGTTAGGTAGCTGAGATTTGTTAGGATTTTGAACGCTCTTTACCATTGAGACCCTAACCTTGGGAGGATTCACCTAGGTTCGAGTCTCACTTCTTATATTTGTAGGTGGATTAATAGAGAGTTATTTGAGAGTCATGATCGTGTAATTTAGAAATAAGAGAAAAATAATATGTCGTACTACGTAAGTTCGTTATCGTTCAATATGATATGTAGATTGTCAAAAATGAGCCCTTAATATAAATATTTCATGCATAATAAATTTTGGAGGTCATGTACGGTTGCACACATCACACAATCTCGAACATATTGTGTAGCAACATGGATGTTTTAATAACTAGTTTTGTGATGCTCGAAAATAATAATTACTCCTCATTAATAGGATTATGGTCCATTAGTCATTAGGGTAGTACTTCCGTGAAGAGGTGGAAATATATTCTGGAGTGATAAAATAGTGTTAAGTGATTGTCGTAAAAATTTGGTGTGCTTCGTAGGTGACCATGCCACCAAAGTAAAGATTATAGAGAAATTGTTAGGGGTTGTTTACTTGAATGAATTGCTGTAAAACTTTCCGAGTCGAGTCGAGTACTCCCCGAGTACTCGCTACAAGGTAGGGTGTCGAGTCGGTCGAATCAGCCGATTACTCCGAGTATTCCCCGCCTTGGCCGCTTTGACCCTCCGAGTACTCCCCGCATAGACCCGATCGAGTACTCTCAACTCCCTAATCGACCGACCTAAGAGCGCCTAACGACTTTTGCAACCTTCCTTGAATCATTGCAACCTAGTAGTGTTGGATTACATAATTCCTACAAGAGTTCAGTATATCTCTCTTTTAGTGGCGAAGCATGAGATAAAGCGTAGGATCTCTGAAAGTCACGAAGCGCAAAAATGGCGCTACAAAATATAATTTTTCAAACAAATTACAAATAAAACTATATTACTAAGCGAGAAAACGAGGCAAGAGGTTCTCAATTAAACCAATAAGGTTGGTGACCCATTCATAAGATCTTTGACTTTAAAAAGATCCCCGTGGCTTCGAGTTTCACTTTTCAATTTTTCACAATGTAATTTAAAATTAGGATATAATATTGTGGTTCTAACACAAAATACCTCATTTACTTTTTTTCTTTTTATTTTTACTTTGGTCAAATTGAAACATTTCTTTTTTTATTATTATTTTGGATCAATATGAACCTAAAGAAGAATTGGCAACCCATCATCCAAATCTTTGAGAACCGATTGTCAAAATGGAAGGCATCAACTCTTTCAATTGGTGGACGAATCACCCTAATCCGTTCGGTGCTTGATAGTCTTCCGTCTTATTTCTTCTCGCTGTACATGGCCCCGGTATGTGTCCTTTCCAAGTTAGAATCGATTAGGAGAAATTTCTTTTGGGGTGGTTCTTCGGAATCTAGGAAAATCCCTTGGATTGCTTGGGAGCAAATAATCGCTCCCTCTGAATCGGGCGGGCTTGGGTTGGGAAGTTTGGAAACAAAAAACATCGCATTACTTTCTAAGTGGTGGTGGCGACTTAAAAATGAACCTGATAGTCTTTGGGCACGCACAATAACTTCCATTCACTATTCTCATAGATCTTGTTCCCTGGTCCCCTTTAAATCGGGAGTGGTGGGCGCTTGGAAAGCTATTGCTAATCTAAGCCACCACCTTGCCGATTTTAACATCTCTTTGCAGCATGTGTTCTTAGGACAGGTTGGAGATGGCACGGCTATAAGGTTTTGGATTGATTCGTGGTCAGGAAATGGGCCCTTCTGTGATACCTACCCCGACCTCTTCAAACTGGAAAAGAGAAAAGGATGTCTTATAAAAGATCGTTGCACGGAACGTGGCCTTTTTTCACAATGGACGTGGGAGTGGTCCTCTCCACCGTCAACCCCAAATGAGCTGTTCCAATTTCAAGATCTTCTCTCAAGAATTCAAGACGTCCACCTCAAACCCTGTAAGGATACATGGTCATGGAGTAACGACCCAAGTGGAATTTTTTCAGTCAAATCAATGAAGGAAAGTATCTCTCATGCGTTTAATGGACCTCATAATCGTACCTTCCCTTGGAATCGATTAGTTCCGCTGAAGACAAATATCCTCGGTTGGAGACTCATGCAAAACCGCTTACCCACTCGAGATTCATTGGTTAAAAGGAACATTCATATTGCTGATGTGAGATGCCCCCTGTGCAGCAAAGAAGATGAAACCGCCAGCCATCTTTTTCTCCAATGCGATTTCACGAAAGAACTTTGGGCCCATGTAATCCAATGGTGCAAACTTCCATTGATAACCCCCATGTCAACAATGGAGCTGTTTACCATCCACAAAGAACCCGTTGTTGATCCCGTGGAGGCCATGTACATCAATCTGGTCATCCTCTCCTATACCTGGATCATGTGGAAACTCGTAACGATTGCGTTTTCTCAAACAAAACCCCATCCATCAGATTCGCCATCAAGGAACTCAAATCAACAAGTTTTCTGTGGGTTTCTAATCGCGAGAAGAACACGCAACTTACCTGGGAAAAATGGAAAACTTTCTGTTTTTAGCTCCTGTACAACATTGTTCTCTTTTGTATGCTTCGTTTCTTTCTTTTGTATGTCGCGTCTGTGTACTCTTTTACTAGCACCTTGCTAGTTTATATTAATAATACTGAATGTTCAAAAAACTAAGTTGGATCAACTGAAAGTTCGACATACTTTGACCCTAAATTTATCACTAGGAGCGGATCCATTACCGGAGGAACGGACCATAAATTTATACCAGTAAATCAGTAATAAACTAAATTTATATACCTCTCCTCCAATTCATTAATTGGACCTATGAACCCTAAATTAAAGGAGTTTACTCCTTGTCCTCAAAAATGATCATGTTTGAGTTTTTTTTATTATTATTTTAATTGTTCAACTTTTTAGCAGCTATAATCATTATCCAAATGACTCAATATTAAGAAAGGCCTAATTGAGTTGTTCAAGTGTAGGTTAAAAACATTGTGATAATGACTAGTAATTTTGTTTTGTTTTAAAGTTTAAGTGACATGAGATGCTTATTTGTAATTGATCAACTTGATGCATGACTTGTGACATTTACCTCATGCTTTGTACCCACAAAAAGATGAGAAGAATTTCCAGGACTTTAATCTTATTGATTGACTACTCTCAAATCAATAGAGATATGCACCCTAGTTATGAACAATAGTAATCTTTTGTGATTCTCTTTTTAAGAGATCGAATTACCTGTCACATACGACAAGTAATATATAAGGTAGTGTTAGACTGTTAGTGTTGAAAGCCCTGAGAATTTACGTGTCCAAACCGAGTTGGGGAGTGATATGCTCTTAGCTCTTAAGGAATTCAAATATATAAGCAATTTTTTTTATAAATGAGACTTTATAACAATAACAAAATCTTAATATTTATAATTTACATTAACTAGTTATTGAAATCAAATATATCTATATATATAACACATTATACTTATATATATGCAATATATGTAGAAAATTTTTAACAATTTTGTGTCCCCTTAAAACATTCATCCCGGCCTTAAGTCGGGTTTACCTCCTCTCCAGGCCTCCCCCGTGTAAAAAGAGCAAAGTAACATTCAACCGTTAAAAAACAAACAGATGTCCACTTACTAACTTGGTTTAACCTTTACATGTCCTAAAAGTTAGTATTATCTTCTTATTGTGTCACTTTAGAAAAATATATTTTGAATCTTCATTTAAGGTAATAAATGGTTTTTCTTAGACCGTTAAACACCATAAAAAAAAAAATTTAAAAACTGAATCAGCTTTGAATTATCTTCTTTTAATATGTCACATATCTTTATTCCACCAACAGCAATGAAATGTAATGTCAAAACTAGACCAAAAGTGGACCGGTTAATTTTGTCACAAAGGATTATATAAGTGAATAAGTCAATTTTGATTATGAATAAAATTGTATACATTATAGACGTATAGTATGTGATTATTGTTATAGTTGTAAAAGTATAACAATTAACAGTTTTTTTCTATAATTTTTCCTTCGTTTTTTATTTTCTAAATTTATATTTTATAACTATTAACAAGTAATTGTGTGGATTGTGGATAAAGTTGTACATTACGGGCTCATAAAAAATCTTTTGGGGTGGATAAAGAAATGACTAAAACCTGCCACGAAAATTTAAACCAGTTAAGTCGCTACATATGAGTCAAAAAATAGTTTTGTCACGGGTAACCCAAGCGACCTCTTCCGTTTACCTATTTAATAAATTTTATACTTTATCTTCTCTTCATAACTTTAAGAGTGGATTTGATCAAATTTATTTGAAATAGAAACACCATTATAACACATTAACATGAGATGGCTCCTGCAGGAAATCATGTTTCTTAATAATAATAATTACATACATCAAAATATCAGCAACAGTTTGTTGTGATGTAATAAAAGAAAATATTTAAGTGTAAAGTGGGGTTGATGTGTTTCTTGGATGTTTATGGAATGGTAATGGTTGGATGAAAAATTGAAAACCAATAACATCATGGTAAACCACTTAGACATAAGTGTTTCCTGTTGCATTGATTGATAACTACATTAGTACTTTTCAAGTACTAAATGTACTATGGCAACTATTCTAAAACATTTAATAATAATTAAAAAATATATATATATATATCAGAAAATACTTGTTATAGTTTCTCTCATGTATTAGCAATGTTTTCCATATCCGACTTGTCACTGGACCGAACTGGGCAGGCACCAGTTCACAACTTCAACCAGTCCGGCACGTCTTGTGAACCAACAACTTTTTACGAGGGATTTTGTTTTTACCATATCTATCTTCACCCAACATATAGGGTCCAAATGTTGTTGTAGATTTGGTATGTCAAAACAGTGAATTACATTTTCACACACCATGAGACCAACATCTAACTGAAATTGACAAATATGACAACCAGCATGCGTCTCCAATGGATAAACGACTTTCAAAACCAAAGTTGCGTGACAAGTCATGATGGGTCATGGTCAAGGTAGTGTGCCCTGCCCACCCAAGGCTGGACACAGCCCCAGGCATACCTTTTCTTATATCCACTAGTGACACATCCAACATCTTGCGACAAATACGCAAACTTATAGTGCTCAATCTGTGGAGCCAGCAAGTGAGTTACTATGTTGCTATCCGTAGATTGTTTATTCCTTAAACTCAATAAATGAACCTATGCGTTTAAACATTGTTATCACATGGGGGAGGCCCTAGTAGCTGGTTCTTCTATAAAGTTGCAGAAAGCATATTTGAGTAGCTAATAAACTTTTAGAGAAATGAAAAATTAAATTAAAAAAAAAGGCGATTAGCATATATCATGCCCAGAACTACACTGTGTCACTTCAAGTCTCCGGTCGTCGGGTGCTTAACAATTCAAAGAGCTAGTATACTGGCAAGGATTTGGGTATAGCAGAAAATAAGTGTTCCAATACCTACTAAGACTAAAGCAACCTGGAAATAGACACTAGTGAACAAACATACCTGTAATGCTTGGCTATGCAAGATGATCATTGATCTGATCCATAACCAAGTACGCTTGCTGTTAGAAGACATGCGTGGATATACTCAAATTTTGTTGGGTCTAAATGTTGCGTCGTTACATGTGCAAACTTCAATGTAAGGCAGTAAGGACTTTACTGACTACCGTCCTGTTCAATAAGTTTCAATCCTCATGTTCTTAGCTTCATATTCATTTGAAGAATCACGAAATAGATGCAATCAGGTTTAGTTTATAGGAAATTGGCTACCATTGTATATTGACACAAACATCATATTAACTGCAAGAAATGAAACCACCGTCTGTTTACCTTGTGTGCTAGTGCAGCAAATTACCTAGATCCATGATCGTTACTCTGACGTATTATACTTTGATGATTAATATCTAGGATTCCTTCAGGTAGAGACTCATTACAGACTTCCAGTAATACAGAAAACCCAGAGAGATAACTGATAAGACACTAGACTTGTTGATCCTAACATTTCATGATCGTTTATAGTCCAGACAGACTTTATATTCAACAGTCTTGAATCTCATATCTGTAAGCTTGCGCCGAATTTCTGAAATATATCTAGAAGGATAGTAGGATCAAAGTTCATCCTTATGTCACTTGTAACAAACTAGAAACATCCCGAGATTAGATACTTATGGCAAATGTCTATCGATGTCAAATTGTCAACAACAGATTGTTAAATACGTGAACCTATAGTATCTGTGGAGCCAGCAAGTAAATCAGTTAGAATACATGAACCTATAGTGCACAATCTGTGAAGCCAGCAAGTATATCAGTTACTATGTTGCTATCGATAGATTGTTTATTCCTTAAACTCAATAAATGAGCCTATGCGTTTAAACATTGTTATCACATGGGGGAGGCACAAATGCAAGCGTAAAACCTAAAGATCTCATGCATGTTTGTGGAGATTGAATTTGTATAAAAGGAGTATGGCTTCTTATTTGTAATAATCTAAGGAATGATCAATAAACATCAACAATAAAACTTCTGTGCATTCATCATAGGCTTCATATCTAGCATACCCTTAAAAGACCGACTAATTACAAAGACGCCATAGTTATTACTCTGGCTGCGCATATTTATGACCATGTAACACAAGTACATGGCTGTTACAGCTTATTATAGACATCAATAGCGGTAAAACAATAATCACGTATCTGATAGGTAAATATTAAAATAGTTTGAATCCACAATGCAAAATCTAGAATTGGCAGGCAAATCAATGTTATCTAAAAAACCTTAGGCTTTTCTTGAATCTGCGCAAGAAATTCAAAACATTTAATACTTAAAATGGGCCAACTACCATTTTGGCGTAGATATCTCTAAATGTAGATAATAATAATAATTGTTACCAGAAAGATACATTAGTCTCTGAAATAAAATTTTCAGATTTAAAAAGAATTCAACAATGCATAAACTTCAATTTATTATAACTAACACGAGTATTTTTAGAAGTTAGAAATATTAAACACTCCACGGTCCACACCCAGAAAGAATGCAATCTTTTGCATTACAACATAACTAACATAACCACTATTTACAGATATCATATCATATAAAATACTAAAACTTTAATGTCAAGGTGAAAGTTCAAAACCTGACCCGACTCGCAACTCATAATTAACATTCTCTCTGTTCTTGCTTCTCTCATAATCAACATCATCGGTAGGCAACTCAAACCGAGAAACAGGACACTTATTACGTGTACTTAAAAACGGATCAATACAGTCACCATTATAATGATGCCTACAAGGAAGCTGAGTCACTTTTTCCTCAATCAAAATCTCATATTTACAAACCGCAGTAAATCTCATGATCGTCATTCAACACCTTCAACACCACCCACGGAAGACTATCCACGAAAGATTTCGCAGCTGGAGGACTCCCTCTCAACTCTCTAACAGTCTCCACAAACTGGCCAATCAACATATACAATTCAGGCGTGTATACAAAACCACACTCACCCCCATCTGTTTCAACCTCTAATTCTCGTTCCAATTATTAACTGCCAATAAAAACTCCCACTCGAAAACCGCAACCAAAGCATCACAATCAGACGAAACTGGTATCTCTTCAATGCTATCAATCACCGAACTCAACCCATCTTGCTCGTTATGTTCATCAACAACAATCCTATCAGTATCAAAAGACAGATTCCCAAAAATGGTCCAAATTCACATCCTAGGTATCCTTTTTCCATCATTAACTTGGACTACCTCCTCTAAATCAGATTCAGATTCAATCCCAGTAGCCCTTAACCCTAATTCTAACTCATGATCACCACCAGTATAATAAACTTAGCGAAAAGAAAAATCCCGATTAGCATATATCACGCCCAGAACTACACTGTGCTACTTCAAGTCTCCAATCATTGGGTGCTTAACAAGTCAAATAACAGATAAACTGGTAATGATCTGGGTATTGCAGAAAATAAGGGTTCCGATACCTACTGATTCTAAAGCAACCTGATACTAGACACTAGTGGACAAATATACCTGTACCACTTGGCTATGCAAGATGATCATTGATCGATAGCCAACTATCCAAGTACCCTTGCTGTTAGAAGACATGTATGAGACTATGATACACTCAAATTTTGTTGTGTCTATATGTTGCGTCATTACATTTGTAAACTTCAAGGTAAGGACTTTACTGAATACCGTCATGTTCAATAAGTTTCAATTCTCGATGTTCATAACTTCATATTCATTAGAAGAATCAGGAAATTGACACAATCAGGTTTAGTCTTTAGGGAATTCGCTAGCATTGAATATTGACACGAACACAATATTAATTGCAATAAATGAAACCACTGTCTGTTTCCCTTGTGCTTGTGCAGCACTGCAGCAACTCGATCCATGATTGTTACTCTGACGTATTATATATTGATGATTAAATGCAGATTAATATCTAGTATTTCTACATCAAATATAGACTCGTTCCAGTAATACAGAAAACCCAGAGAGAGAACTGATATGACACTAGACTTGTTGATCCTAACGTTTCATGATCATTTATAGTCCAGACAGACTATGTTTACCGGTATTGAATCTCGTATCTATAAGCTTGCAGCCTTGCACCAAATTTCTGAGATAAATCTAGAAGGATAGCATGATCAAAGTTCATCCTTATGTCACTTGTAACAAACTAGGAACTTCCCGAGATTAGATACTTATTGTAAATGTTTATCGACACTTAAACACATGAACCTATAGTGCTCGATCTGTGGAGCCCACAAGTAAATCAGTTATTACATTGCTATCCATAGGTTGTTATTCTTTAACTTACAACTGAGCCCATGCCTTACAAGTTGTTATCACGTAGGGAAGGCCCAAATGCAAGCATATAACCTACAATACTCATGCATGTTTCATGGAGATTGAATTTCTATATAAAGAGTATGGCTTCTTATTTGTAATAATACAAGGACTGATATATAAACATCAACAATAAAAACTTCTGATGTGTTCTTAATAGATATCTAGCATACCCTTAGAAGAGCAACTAATTACAACACGGTAGTTATTACTATGGCTGCACAGAGTGATGACAATGTAAGACAAGTACATGGCTGTTACAGCTTTTATAGACATCTATAACGGTAGAGTAATTATCACGCATCTGATAGGTAAATCCTAGATAGCTTGAATCTACAATGCAAAATCTGGAAGTGGCAAACAAATCTATGTTATCTAATAAACTTAGGCTTTTCTTGAATCTGCGCAAGGAGATCGAGGAATACTTAAAACATTTATTACTTTAAATGGGCCAGCTACCATTTTGACGTAGATATCTATTATCTCTACATGTAGATGATAATAATAATTGTTACCAGAAAGATACATTAGTCTCTGAAATAAAATTTTCAGATTTAAAAAGAATTCAACAATGCATAAACTTCAATTTATTATAACTAACACGAGTATTTTTAGAATTTTAGAAATATAAAACACTCCACGCTCCACATACAGAAGGAATGCAATCTTTTGCATTACAACAAAACTAACATAGAACTATTTACAGATATTATATCATAAAAGTACTAAAACTATAATGTCAAGGTGAAAGTAAAAAACCTGACCCGACTCGCAACTCATCATCATCATCGTTCTCTCTGTTCTTGCTTCTCTCATAATCAACATCATCGGTAGGCAACTCAAACCGACAAACAGGACACGTATTACGTATACTCAACCACGGAACAATACACTCACCATGATAATGATGTCTACAAGGAAGCTGAGTCACTTTCTCCTCGATCAAAATCTCATCTTTACAAACCGCACAAATCTCATGATCGTCATTCAACACCACACACGGAAGACTGTCCACAAAGGATTTCGCAGCTGGAGGACTCCCTCTCAACGCTCTAACAGTCTCCACAAACTGGCCAATCAATGTATCGAATTCAGGTGTGTATACAAAACCACCACCCTCACCCACATCCGTTTCCAAATCTAAATCTCGTTCCAAATTATTAACCGCCAATAAAAACTCCCACTCAAAAGCCCCAACCGAAGCATCACCATCAGACGATATCCCAGACGAAGCTGGTATCTCTTCAATCCTATCAATCACCGAACTCAACCCCTCTTGCTCGTTACGTTCATTAACAACAATCCTATCCGTATTGAAAGACGGGCATTCCCAAAAATGGTCCAAATTCACAACATGGGTATCGTTGTTTTCATCGTTAACTTCGGCTAACTCCTCTATATCAGATTCAGATTCAATCCCAGTAGCCCTTAACCCTAACTCTAAGTCATGATCACCACCATCAAGATTATTATTATTAACCGATAATCGGGTTTCTTGAAATAAATCAGTAACATAATCCATTTGATCAAATTCATCATTATTATCATCATCATAAGCAAACAAACAATCTGGATAATGGGTTTCTGATTCTGGTTCAGATAAACAACAACAAGAAGAAGAAAAAGATGATGACTTTGAGATTACCTGATTATGATGATTTTGAGAAGATGATGAAGAAGAAGGGGTGAAAAATGGATGAAAATTGAAGGTGTACGGATAGTATTCTTCTTCGTGGTCAATGTTGACAAGATCATTATCTTCGTCTTCATCTGTTTCAAGAAAAGTTTGGATTTTTGTTATTTCAGCCATTTTTAGAAGCTACAAACCCTAATTTTTGTGAGGGAAATCAAAGACTTATTTACTTCTTCTAAGGCACACGCTCTTTGACAATATTTGGGTTTTTTTTTTTTTTTACATTTTTAGAATTTGGATTAATTTTGTTTTCAGTCATATACGAATGGATTTAAGCTGGGGTCATGACTGTCCCACCACTTCAATTATAATAGTACAACGTAATTTTATTTTATTTTTATTAAAAAATATATTTATAATTTTGTCGTTAAAAATATAAAATAATACATACAAATATCGTGTGTCATAATCCTCTTTTCTATAAATCACTGACTCTAAAAGCATAGTTTTGAAATAGACCGCTATACTAAATCCATTGAAAGGGCTTTAGAAGATATTAAATATATATCTATATCTACATCTACATATATATATATAACAGAGTACTAAATTCTTTTATGAAGAAACAAGGACCGTTAGATGAGTTTAAACTTTTAGTTACAACCCTTAGATCAAAATAATTGTATTATTACCAAATTTATTATTAAGTAAACACAACTTTAGTCCTTTTATTTATATATTTAGACAAAATATATCTTATGTATTAAATAATATTAATTCTAATGATAATTTGTAATTTATATATATATTACTTTAATAAAATGTGTATGTATTCATATAACCATTAAACTACGTGACAAGATTGTAAAATGCGATTAATATTGTTATATGACGTAAGGATAAGTCAAATCTATGTTCAGCTCTTAATCATCTCCAAACAAATCTGGTTATCTTGAGTTTGAAACTATCACCTAATATAATAATTTTTAAGTTTTACTAATTAAAAAATAAAATTATAGAACTTTATATTTTTTTTCTCTATACGAAAACATTTGTAGCTTTAGTTTATATCTTAAATTTAATTGTAAATGTGATAGTGCTCAATAAAAATTTGTCTATTTGTAAAATTAACCCATTTTAACATGATACACATTAACTTGACATATTTTGCATCATTATACTAATTAATATATTTCAACATCTTCTTTTATAAATATTTGTCAATATACGATATGACGAAATGATAAAATGTTATTAATTATATATGTCTACTCGCGTATTACGCGGGACAATAATCTAGTATAATATAATATATATATATATATATAATATATATATATATATAATATATATATATATATAACAAAGTCCTAAATTCATTCCTAAACAAATAAGAACCTTGGATGGATTCCATCTTTGATTTAGAACCATTAGATCATATTTAATTATTTCATCTTTATTAAATGACAATATTAATACTTATACTTTATATGATTAGACAAAAAATCCCCCTTTAAATTATGAACCGTAAATAATAATAATTATATATGTAAACCATATTTTCTTCTTACCAGTGGAGACAAGGGCTTTGCTGTTAGAATATGCGAACATAAATCATATAAATATTCACATAAGCGCAACGGAAAAATCGAATATGTAATCACATTAATTAACAAAGAGAGAATCGAAACGTGTACCTTATGCAAAGCTTCCAATAAAATAAATAATAATAAGATTATTATTATTATAGGGTTTAAAGTAAAACCCCTCTACGATCGCACACTAGACACCTCTTATATCGTATGCTAGTACCCCGATCACGATCAATGTAACACCCCAAGCCGAGGCTCGAAATATCACGGAAATCATATAGCGCAAGGTGGAATTACAATAGAGCAAGAACTAAATGCAAATAAAGATTCAGTGAATCCATTACAATACGAAACAAGTACCAAAATACATAAGGAGCAAATAACCATCAAAGTTAACAAAAGAACATCCAGAAGATGGCAAATCGATCCTAAGTATAATGCAAAAGAGAAGGTCGATGAATCCTTGATTCATAAAGTCCAATGCCCGGGTTTAACAGCAAGCAAGCAACTAAACTCCACGTCCGGGGATAACCTGATTACCTGAAAAGTGTACTAAGCATAGTCAACACAAGGTTGGTGAGTTCGTAGTAATGGTCCATAAGGAACCATCGTCAATAATCACAATATACGAGTAGAGGCTAGACATGACTTACAGCGAGCCTCTAAGTAACACAATAACGTCCAACAACAAGATTACACAATTATCAGTAAATGTGTAATAAGTATGCACAAATGATGTAAATATCAATGTAAGTGCTGAATGCATAAATAAGCCAACATGCCTATCTTATGCGTGAACTCAAGTCACCTATGCAACGATACCCGCCTGCCATCACAATGAACAAGGCTGTATCTCAAAATCATCGAGATATATATGTCTATATACTCGGAGTCATGTCACCAACATCTCATAGATTAAGTGTATACATAAGGAGCAAATAACCATCAAAGTTAACAAAAGAACATCCAGAAGATGGCAAATCGATCCTAAGTATAATGCAAAAGAGAAGGTCGATGAATCCTTGATTCATAAAGTCCAATGCCCGGGTTTAACAGCAAGCAAGCAACTAAACTCCACGTCCGGGGATAACCTGATTACCTGAAAAGTGTACTAAGCATAGTCAACACAAGGTTGGTGAGTTCGTAGTAATGGTCCATAAGGAACCATCGTCAATAATCACAATATACGAGTAGAGGCTAGACATGACTTACAGCGAGCCTCTAAGTAACACAATAACGTCCAACAACAAGATTACACAATTATCAGTAAATGTGTAATAAGTATGCACAAATGATGTAAATATCAATGTAAGTGCTGAATGCATAAATAAGCCAACATGCCTATCTTATGCGTGAACTCAAGTCACCTATGCAACGATACCCGCCTGCCATCACAATGAACAAGGCTGTATCTCAAAATCATCGAGATATATATGTCTATATACTCGGAGTCATGTCACCAACATCTCATAGATTAAGTGTATACATCTAAGGATGTTTGAGTCCTCAACCGAGGGCTTTTGTAACTACGTATGCATGTTTACAATCAATCGTATATGCATCAATCACAAATCGTCTGTCATAAACCAACAATCAATATTCGTCAATCATAAACCAATAATCACAATTCAAACCAACTATTCGTACATTACACTTAAGAGGATTATCCATTCTTCGAGTCCCAGATGCTTATATATAGGGTCACCCGCAGCCTTCCCACCACATCTAAAACCCATTGAAGGCATAACCGACTTCCATGTATGTACGTCTATCCTAATATTAATGAAATACTTAACAAAACATAAACCAAGTCAATCAAACGTGATAAACCGTCTCATCAATCCAACATTTAAACCAAAACAATCAATCAATCAACAACGTAAGTAAACACGCAAGTTTTACACTTTTCAGCCCGAATCTCAAAGGAGTAGGGAGTTACGGAACTCGCCTCGATTGGCTATGAAAAGCTAAGTTTGATATAAAGTCAAGTTACTGTCGTTCGATGTTCGCTTCACGTCCAAAACCTAAATACAGATAATATACATTCACATCAACACACATAAACACGTATACGTGGCAATCACATACTCGACAAAGTCCTAATTAGGTTTTAGAAGAGCAAATTAACTTTAGAGGACAATTGGAACTCAACTCGGTTACGTCACACTCCTCCAGTGTCTTAATGGTTCAACCGATTATAACCAAGGGCATTTTATCATGACATTTTGGAAATGGTAGTGGATTCAAGATATAAGGGTTATACCATGATAAAGTAGTCTCTCTCACGATTCCAACGATAGGTCATACGACTAAAACGGACTTACGGTGCAAAAGTTATTAACGTTTGAAAACTGACGCGCAAAACAGGTAAAACTCGCGGCGCGAGAACACGAGCTCGCGGCGCGAGGAGCACGAGGCTCGCGGCGCGAGGCTGGACGCGAGAAAAAGCTCTGACCTGACTGGACACAAACTCGCGGTGCGAGTGGTATAGGTCGCGGCGCGACTGGGCTCAATCCTGCAGATTTTTGAGTCTAAAATACGATCCAAACTTCACCCAAACCCCATTTTCGACCACCAAATCATCTAGTGATGTTCCAAGACTCATTTTGAAGCTTAAACAAACATGTTTCAACATAACTAAACATAACCCACATCTTAGTTTCCATTCCAAAACATCAAGAACACTTCCAAATCATCAACCCTAATTAAAACCCTAATTTGACCCACAATTCATTTTGGCCCGATTTAAGACTTGTAAATACATTAAATTGACTAACAACATGTAAGTAAGCATAAATAGGTGAAGATGGGATGAATTTGACTTACCAATACTTCTTTTTGAGCTCAAACCCGAAATTAAGCCAAAATGGGTAAAAACCTTGAATTATAAACTTCAATCCTTTGATATAATGAAGATGAGATGAAAATGATGATGATTCTTGTATTAAACTAGTTTCACAACACCAAATATTTCAAGAGTATAAGAGAGAAAGGAGTGTTCTTGCTTTAGTTAGAGAGAAAAGAGAAGAGAAAGATTATGTGGTGAAATGAGAAGGATAAGGGAGGGAATGGGTCACTAGTAGGCTCATGGGTCATGGGTAACCCATGGGTCGACCCGTTTCCACTTACTAGTTATTTACACATCGTTTTACATTTAAACACGTTTAACTCATACTATCGACCCGACTAACATACCACATTGTCATTTAATCACAAAACGACCCAAATATTTCATTAACTTAAATTGTTAGTCAAATTACACATAAAGTCAACGGGTCAAAACTCACGGATGTTACATTATTCCCCCGTTGAAAGAATTTCGTCCCGAAATTCAACAAAATACTAATTACTAAATAAATGTGGATACTTAGACTTCATATGGTCCTCTCGCTCCCAAGTGAACTCGGCTCCACGTCTAGCATTCCATCTAACTTTAACAATCGTATAACGTTTATTCTTGAGCTTCTTGTCTTGAAGGTCCAAGAACTCTACCGGCTCTTCAACAAAATTTAGATTCGAATCCACCCTAATCTCGTCCATGGGCACATGATGTGTAGGGTCCGCCAAACACTTATGTAGGTTACAAATATGAAACACGTCATGTACGCCGCTAAGCTCTTGTGGTAATTCTAAGCGGTAGGCAACCTTTCCAACCCGTTCAAGAATCTTGAAAGGACCAATATACCTTGGCCCAAGTTTACCCCGCTTCACAAAACGTACAACACCTTTCCAAGGTGACACTTTCAAAAGTACAAAATCACCAATTTCAAACTCTAACGGTCTCCGCCTCACATCGCCATACTTCTTTTGACGTTCACGGGCCAATTGCAACTTCTCCTTAATTTTAGAAATCACTTTTGTCGTTTCAACTACGATTTACGGCCCGATAAGTTGACTCTCACCAATTTCCGCCCAAGCTAGAGGAGAACGACATATCCTACCATACAATGCTCTAAAGGGCGCCATTTGGATGGTGGCATGGTAGCTATTGTTGTACGAGAATTCAACTAGTGGCAAATGGTCTTCCCAACTTCCACCAAAATCAATTGCACAAGCCCTCAACATGTCTTCAAGTGTTTGAATGGTTCTCTCGGTTTGTCCATCGTTTGAGGATGAAACGCCGTGCTCATGTCGAGTCGAGTACCCATTGCTTTTTGAAAAGCTTCCCAAAAGTTTGATTTGAAACGGGCATCTCTATCAGAAATGATGGAAATCGGCACTCCATGCTTAGATATTACTTCCTTGATGTACAAACAAGCCAAAGTGTCAAATTTATCGGTTTCACGAATGGCTAAAAAGTGAGCCGGCTTCGTTAACCGATCTACTATTACCCAAATCGTGTCACGATCGCTTCTCGTCTTCGGTAGTTTAGTAATGAAGTCCATTGAAATATGTTCCCACTTCCATTCGGGCATCACCGGTTGCACCAACAATCCGGGTGGCTTCTTGTGATCGGCTTTGACTTGTAAGCAAGTAAGACACTCACTCACATACTTAGCCACATCACGCTTCATGCCCGACCACCAATACAAGTTTTTCAAGTCAAAGTACATCTTATCCGACCCGGGATGGACCGAATAAGGCGATTGGTGAGCTTCATTCATAATAAGTGTTCTTAAGTTACCGAAAATAGGAACCCAAAGTCTTTCGACCAAGTATAGCCCATTATCACTCTTTCTGTCAAATTGTTGTTCCATGCCATCTAGGTTCTCGTCTCCAAAGTTTTCCGGTAGGGTGGCTTGAATTTGGGCTTCAATGATCCGGTCACGAATATTTGGCCCCATCGTGAGGCTCATAGCTCTAGCCCGTCTTGGTTTCACTCTCTCCTTTCTACTCAAGGCATCGGCTACCACGTTTGCCTTGCCCAGATGATAACGGATGTCACAATCATAATCACTAAATAGTTCAAGCCAACGTCTTTGCCTCATATTCAATTCACTTTGGTTGAAGATGTGTTGAAGGCTTTTGTGATCGGTATAAATCACACATTTGGTGCCATAGAGATAATGTCTCCAACACTTCAAAGCAAACACAACCGCTCCCAATTCCAAATCATGGGTCGGGTAGTTCTTCTCATGCACCTTCAATTGACGAGAGGCATAAGCAATGACTTTACCCCTTTGCATAAGAACACAACCCAAACCTTGTCCCGAGGCATCACAATAAACAACAAAATCCTCAATTCCATCCGGTAGCGTCAAAATAGGAGCGTCACATAGCATATCTTTAAGAGTTTGGAAGGCATTTTCTTGTCTTTCGCCCCATTCAAAGTTTCTCTCCTTTTGAGTCAAGAGAGTGAGTGGTTGAGCAATACGGGAGAAATTTTCAATAAATCTTCTATAGTAACCCGCCAATCCAAGGAATTGACGGATCTCGAATGGCGTTTCAGGTCTTCTCCAATTCTTGACCGCTTCAATCTTGCTTGGGTTCACGTGAATACCATCCTTGCTCACTATGTGACCAAGAAAGTGGACCTCTTCTAACCAAAACTCACACTTGGAGAATTTGGCATACAACGTCTCCTTCCTTAGTAGTTCAAGCACTTCACGCAAGTGCTCAACATGCTCTTCCTTTGTCTTCGAGTATACAAGTATGTCATCAATGAACACAATGACAGACTTGTCTAAGTATGGTTGACACACCCGGTTTATCAAGTCCATGAACACCGTCGGTGCATTAGTCAACCCGAAGGGCATCACGGTGAATTCAAAATGACCATACCTTGTGCGAAAAGCCGTCTTGGGGATATCATCTTCATGTACCCGGAGTTGATGATAACCCAAGCGAAGATCGATTTTTGAGAAGTGCTTAGCACCTTGAAGTTGATCAAATAAGTCATCGATTCTAGGGAGGGGATACCGGTTCTTCACAGTGAGCTTGTTTAATTCCCGATAGTCAATACACATTCTGAAAGACCCGTCTTTCTTTTTTACGAAGAGAACAGGAGCACCCCAAGGAGATTGACTAGGGTGAATGAAACCCTTCTTTTGGAGTTCCTTGAGTTGAGTTTGTAGCTCTTGCATTTCGGTAAGTCATCCGGAAAAATATCAGGGAATTCACAAACAATTAGGAACAGTCTTCAATTCTACCTTTGTGATGGTAGCACTAAAGACCTTAGATTTAGAGGAATCAGAGATTTCCTTGAAAGGTTAATTAGAAAGTAGCTTTGCAAGACAGATGACAGCACCATGTAATTCACAAATTGTTGATTTGTATGAATTCATGTACTAGACAAGACAGGAAAAATATGGAACATCATATTTTTAGAGTTAAGAAAGAGCAATTGACATAGTTTCGAACAAGTATGTAAGCCAAAAAGACGATCGTATTTCATTGGGGTCCAAAATTCACATAGTCTAACAGGTACGATTCAAAACATGTGGGAACTACATCCACAACGATAGACTACATAGTCAGAGTAATACGACTTAAAGACATGTGGGAACTACATCCACAACAGGTAGACTACAACTCAAAGTACAAAAGTACAAGTTGTTATAAGTTCTAGGTTTACAGTTCATAACTACTACAAGATTTACATTTTGAAAAGAACAACAATAAGCAAAGCCACAACCAAGGTCACCACAACTAACAGCATGCAGATCAACATCCTAACAGTCTCCTTCCCCTCCTTAACAACCGTCATAGCATCAGAAGCCTGAAGATAAGCTCCAGTCAACGCTTGAGCTTGATTCTCTATAGCCTCTCTAGTACGGATGAGAGAGTTGTTCATCCTTGACATTTGTCGGAGATAATATTCTGACCTATCAGTTGCATCAGCAACTGGCATCACTTCAGCCGCATTGGGATTGTAAATAGGCACTCTGGAGGGACCCGCAGCATACGGATCGCCCAAAAAAAATGAAGGACCAAATCCACAGTTGTCCTGAACTGGTGCAAATGGACCAAGAGCATTTGGGTCTCGAGGAGCATAAGGCAGACGAGCTCCCTCGGTAGTTCTCCTCTGATATGGAGCTACCGGTGACTGAGATGGTTGAACATGAATAGATACATGTTCATTTCCAGATTCACTGGATGTTGATACTAGATTGATAGGGCGAGATTCATTGCCCGATTCCTCTATTGGTTCCTCTTCAGAAGAGTGAGGAACACGAGGAATGGGGTTTGCTACAACTGGAACTTGAGGAGTACCAGGAATAACAGCATAAGAGTTAGCTCCGTCAGACATGACAAATTCTGAAAAGATAGTCAAAGAATCCATATGAGTCTGATGGATAAGACTATCCGAGTCAATCGAATGAGACAGTACGCAACATGAGTTTCAAAGAGGTCTTTGTCTAGATTATACACATTCGGTTTGGGTTTCTATTACCAACATATTTTCAATGCTTTCTTACCGATACCACTTACTCATTTCATATCATTATGCTAAGGCAAGAGTGCTAGAATCCTATGGGATTGTTACTTAGCATATCATCATGTCAAATTCATTACAATTGTTCATCATTAATTCAAGTAATCATGTTCCATACATCATGCATTTAAACAACTAACACGAATGACTCAAGTATAATCCGAATTCGATATGCTCTCTAGTTATTGACCGGGTATGTATACAGGGTGTACCAATGGCTAACCCTCCACCTAATCAACTTCCATTAAGCATATCGGTTCCTTATTATACTTTAAGTCACACGTGCGCAATCCACGATGTCATTAACTTGTTATAATGTTGGGTAACCATAAAAGAGTTGATCGGGTTCTTTTAGGGTTGCCACAATATTATACTAAGTTAATGGCATAACTTCATTTTGCTCTAAATCATCAAATTAGCTTCAACTAATAACAGCAACAAACCATATTAACCACATTCTACATTCCTTTCATTGAACTCAAATTATCACACAAGTGTCTTAACTACGAACTCACTATACACCTTCTAGGGTTCACAGAATTCACGTTGCACATAAATTTCCTAACCATGCATGCTATATGAAGAGTTTTAACTTAAGCCGTAGTCTAGGTCAAACCGCCTAATTCTCTACGACCACGCATGGGCCACCATTCTATAACACCCCAAGCCGAGGCTCGAAATATCACGGAAATCATATAGCGCAAGGTGGAATTACAATAGAGCAAGAACTAAATGCAAATAAAGATTCAGTGAATCCATTACAATACGAAACAAGTACCAAAATAAATAAGGAGCAAATAACCATCAAAGTTAACAAAAGAACATCCAGAAGATGGCAAATCGATCCTAAGTATAATGCAAAAGAGAAGGTCGATGAATCCTTGATTTATAAAGTCCAATGCCCGGGTTTAACAGCAAGCAAGCAACTAAACTCCACGTCCGGGGATAACCTGATTACCTGAAAAGTGTACTAAGCATAGTCAACACAAGGTTGGTGAGTTCGTAGTAATGGTCCATAAGGAACCATCGTCAATAATCACAATATACGAGTAGAGGCTAGACATGACTTACAGCGAGCCTCTAAGTAACACAATAACGTCCAACAACAAGATTACACAATTATCAGTAAATGTGTAATAAGTATGCACAAATGATATAAATATCAATGTAAGTGCTAAATGCATAAATAAGCCAACATGCCTATCTTATGCGTGAACTCAAGTCACCTATGCAACGATACCCGCCTGCCATCACAATGAACAAGGCTGTATCTCAAAATCATCGAGATATATATGTCTATATACTCGGAGTCATGTCACCAACATCTCATAGATTAAGTGTATACATCTATACACTTGGATGTTTGAGTCCTCAACCGAGGGCTTATGTAACTACGTATGCATGCTTACAATCAATCGTATATGCATCAATCAAAAATCGTCTGTCATAAACCAACAATCAATATTCATCAATCATAAACAAATAATCACAATTCAAACCAACTATTCGTACATTACACTTAAGAGGATTATCCATTCTTCGAGTCCCAGATGCTTATATATAGGGTCACCCGCAGCCTTCCCACCACATCTAAACCCATTGAAGGCATAACCGACTTCCATGTATGTACGTCTATCCTAATATTAATGAATACTTAACAAAACATAAACCAAGTCAATCAAACGTGATAAACCGTCTCATCAATCCAACATTTAAACCAAAACAATCAATCAATCAACAACGTAAGTAAACACGCAAGTTTTACACTTTTCAGCCCGAATCTCAAAGGAGTAGGGAGTTACGGAACTCACCTCGATTGGCTTATGAAAAGCTAAGTTTGATATAAAGTCAAGTTACTGTCGTTCGATGTTCGCTTCACGTCCAAAACCTAAATACCGATAATATACATTCACATCAACACACATAAACACGTATACGTGGCAATCACATACTCGACAAAGTCCTAATTAGGTTTTAGAAGAGCAAATTAACTTTAGAGGACAATTGGAACTCAACTCGGTTACGTCACACTCCTCCAGTGTCTTAATGGTTCAACCGATTATAACCAAGGGCATTTTATCATGACATTTTGGAAATGGTAGTGGATTCAAGATATAAGGGTTATACCATGATAAAGTAGTCTCTCTCACGATTCCAACGATAGGTCATACGACTAAAACGGACTTACGGTGCAAAAGTTATTAACGTTTGAAAACTGACGCGCAAAACAGGTAAAACTCGCGGCGCGAGGAGCACGAGGCTCGCGGCGCGAGGCTGGACGCGAGAAAAAGCTCTGATCTGACTGGACACAAACTCATGGCGCGAGTGGTTTAGGTCGCGGCGCGACTGGCTCAATCCTGCAGATTTTTGAGTCTAAAATACGATCCAAACTTCACCCAAACCCCATTTTCGACCACCAAATCGTCTAGTGATGTTCCAAGACTCATTTTGAAGCTTAAACAAACATGTTTCAACATAACTAAACATAACCCACATCTTAGTTTCCATTCCAAAACATCAAGAACACTTCCAAATCATCAACCCTAATTTGACCCACAATTCATTTTGGCCCGATTTAAGACTTGTAAATACATTAAATTGACTAACAACATGTAAGTAAGCATAAATAGGTGAAGATGGGATGAATTTGACTTACCAATACTTCTTTTTGAGCTCAAACCCGAAATTAAGCCAAAATGGGTAAAAACCTTGAACTATGAACTTCAATCCTTTGATATAATGAAGATGAGATGAAAATGATGATGATTCTTGTATTAAACTAGTTTCACAACACCAAATATTTCAAGAGTATAAGAGAGAAAGGAGTGTTCTTGCTTTAGTTAGAGAGAAAAGAGAAGAGAAAGATTATGTGGTGAAATGAGAAGGATAAAGGAGGGAATGGGTCACTAGTAGGCTCATGGGTAACCCATGGGTCGACCCGTTTCCACTTACTAGTTATTTACACATCGTTTTACATTTAAACACGTTTAACTCATACTATCGACCCGACTAACATACCACATTGTCATTTAATCACAAAACGACCCAAATATTTCATTAACTTAAATTGTTAGTCAAATTACACATAAAGTCAACGGGTCAAAACTCACGGATGTTACAATCAAACAACCCTTTGTTTAAACCCTTTAAACCGAAACCCTAAAACCCGAACCCCTTGGGGTTTTCTTTGCTTCGGCCGAATAGAACAAAAGAGGGAGAGAGAGAGATTTTTTAGTTAGGGTTTTACCTTGTGAAAACTTATGTCAAACCCCTAACTTTGATATCCTATTTATAGGCTTAGGTTTAGGGTTACTAAACTTGATGGGCAAGTTTAGTTAGGGCCCAAAAAACCCCTTAGAATTTTCGGCCCACCCTTCCCTTAATCCTAGCCCAAACCCAACTATCAATTCTTTTAATCAATAAACATTATTTATTTTAACATTTAAAAATGTTTATTAATCATAACGTGATCAAATTAATCAATATATTACTTTAATATACTAATTAATAATATAGAGTTACCGTGTCATTTCGTGTGACCCCGTAGGCTTAAATTATTTCTGGACATGCGTTTATTATAACGTGATTACATACCAACAGCTCCCACTTGAGCATGTTATTTATAAAGGCAATAACATTGGTTAGCGTCTAGCAACACGCCAATGCTCCCGGAAAAATTTAAGGATAGTTTCTTAAAATATCATTTGTAATGATTTAGTCTTTAATATCCCTTTGTTTCAGATACCCTTGTTAATTATGAATATGGATCAATGTCATTTCATAATTTAACGATTTTGTTTCTTATTTCTACAATTAATCAAGATTACCAAATTAGTCAAGACCACCTCTTGAGTTCATTTGGGTATGCGCATACAAACATCTTAATTAATCAATGAGGGCGCCAAATGGTATCATACTTCAGTTGCAAATTAAAGGAACAAATCCTATATTGACTACACGTGTTAGTCATGTCGTTTCACTACATTTCTGAAAATAGCCCTTTATTACTACCTTGTTCAGGACAGTTAGAACTATATCTAGAAAATGCAATCCACATATGCATAACCTGCTTGTATCTCAAGTCTAAGGATAAATAAAGCAACCATTTCACGAATTTCACTTAATGACGCCGATCCATAAAATGACAATTCGTTAAGTGGGGTAAGTCCGATATTCACCTCTTTGAATACCATGTGAGTTTGGCAGACCATCTCCAAATATTCCCTTAAATATTTCAACCAATCTCTCACATTTGTCTTAGTTTAACTATATTCACATATAGTTAATCGACAATGGACGTTTAGAATATATCAAAAAATATTCATAGATTTAAACATGCAAATATAGGACACAATTATTATAAAATGAAACATTCATACCAAGTATCATAATTCATTTATTAAAATAACAATCGTTTAACATCCCATTATCCAAATACCAATCACAGATTTACATGATATAACTAGCAAAATCTAAGACCTATGCCCTCGGCATGCTTATTGAGCTTTCCTTTTGACAAAGCCTTTGTAAAAGGATCTGCTAAGTTACAATCTATGTGAACTTTGAGTAAATTGATTTCACGTGATTCAATTCGCTCACGAACATAGTGATATCTTCTTTGGTAATGTCTGGCACCTTTCTGAACTCCAGGTTCATTGGCAATGATAATTGCTCCCGAATTATCACAGTACAGATCCATAGGTGAGTTATTTGAGGGCATCACGTCAAGCCCAAAAATAAACTTTTTGATCCAGACAGCTTCCATGGCTGCATCCGAAGCAGCTATATACTCAGACTCTGTAGCAGACATAGCAACTGTATATTGTTTCTTGCTCTTCCAATCTACTGAACCTCCATTTAAAGTGAAGACATATCCTAACTGAGATTTTGTATCATCTTTATCAGTCTGAAATCAAGCATCACAGTATCCAGTTACTTTGAGCTCTGCATCGGGATTTCCTCCATACACCAAGAATAATTCTTTAGTAGCACGCATGTACTTCAGAATGATCTTCACAGCAGTCCAATGATCCTCTCCAGGATTTTGCTGATAGCGGCTAACTATATTTTGCGCGAACGCAACATCAGGTCTAGTGCATCTTACCGCATACATGATAGATCCCACAGCCGAAGCATAAGGAATTCTTTTCATACGCTCCACCTCTTCAGGTGTAGAAGCACCGTTCTTGCTAGATAAATTAAGTCCTTCTTGCATCGGTATAAAACCATGCTTAGAATTCTTCATCTTGAATCTCTTCAAGATCTTATCTATATAAGCACTTTGACTTAATCCAATCAACCGTTTACTTCTATCTCTATAGATCTTGATTCCAAGAATGAATGCCACTTCACCCAAGTAACATTACTCCCACTAGCTTTGCGATATACACATGGCTCATCAGGATTTTGAGCGAAACCAAACCTTATGATCTCCTCATCAAACCTTTTATTCCAACTCCTTGATGCTTGCTTCAATCCATAAATGGACCTTTGAAGTTTGCACACTTTGTCGGGATATTTTGGATCGACAAAACCTTCTGGTTTTACCATATAGACTTCCTCGTCTAGAAAACCATTCAAGAAAGCAGTTTTTACATCCATTTGCCATATCTCATAGTCATAGTACGCCGCTATGGCTAAGATGATCCTAATAGCTCTAATGTCCGCAACGGGAGAAAAGGTCTCCTCATAATCAACTCCATGATGTTGAGTATAGCCTTTTGCCACAAGACGAACTTTATAGGTGTGTACATTTCTCCTCATAATCAACTCCATGAAGAGTTGTATGATTCATCATTGATCGAACCATTTCTAACAAGGTTCGATTTCTCCTCTCCGATACACCATTATGCTGTGGAGTATATGGAGGAGTAAGCTGTTGAACTATTCCACAAGCTTTAAGATAATCTTTAAACTCTTGGCTTAAGTATTCACCACCTCGATCCGAACGAAGAATCTTGATGGTTCTACTGAGTTGATTCTCTACTTCACTTTCAAATTCTTTGAATGTTTCAAAGACTTCATGTTTATGTTTAAGCAAGTAAACATAACCATAACGACTGAAATCATCCGTAAAAGTGACGAAGTAGCTAGCACTTTTCCTTGACACATGTCTAAATGGGCCACATACATCCGTATGTATTAGTCCAAGTAGTTCTTTTGCCCTCTTCGGTTTATTTGGAAAAAGGTTTTCTTGTCATTTTGGCGGAAACACAAGATACGCATTCGTCAAATGATTCATCATTTGTTTGTAAGCATCGACCTGAAAGCCGATTGGTGTATGTTTTGAGAAGGATTTGTTGTTGCCATCTACAAAACAGACAAAGTTCAATTATCGGTATTTTCGATAATAATCCTTAAGAAATGTAATTTACCTTTGTTAAATTCATTTAACAATTAATTTCATTAAGGCTAGGATCCAATTGACATACAATCATTTCATCTGTTGATCAGCTAGAAATGACGGTACTCAAAAGGTAATCGACGATCAATAATTGCATTCATGCAATTCCTAGAGATATGGGACTTACAACAACACTTTAAAGGGGTATTAAGTGTTTTGTAAAAACAAAAAAAAAAAAAAAAAAAAAAAAAAAAAAAAAAAAAAAAAAAAAAAAAAAAAAAAAAAAAAAAAAAAAAAAAAAAAAAAAAAAAAAAAAAAAAAAAAAAAAAAAAAAAAAAAAAAAAAAAAAAAAAAAAAAAAAAAAAAAAAAAAAAAAAAAAAAAAAAAAAAAAAAAAAAAAAAAAAAAAAAAAAAAAAAAAAAAAAAAAAAAAAAAAAAAAAAAAAAAAAAAAAAAAAAAAAAAAAAAAAAAAAAAAAAAAAAAAAAAAAAAAAAAAAAAAAAAAAAAAAAAAAAAAAAAAAAAAAAAAAAAAAAAAAAAAAAAAAAAAAAAAAAAAAAAAAAAAAAAAAAAAAAAAAAAAAAAAAAAAAAAAAAAAAAAAAAAAAAAAAAAAAAAAAAAAAAAAAAAAAAAAAAAAAAAAAAAAAAAAAAAAAAAAAAAAAAAAAAAAAAAAAAAAAAAAAAAAAAAAAAAAAAAAAAAAAAAAAAAAAAAAAAAAAAAAAAAAAAAAAAAAAAAAAAAAAAAAAAAAAAAAAAAAAAAAAAAAAAAAAAAAAAAAAAAAAAAAAAAAAAAAAAAAAAAAAAAAAAAAAAAAAAAAAAAAAAAAAAAAAAAAAAAAAAAAAAAAAAAAAAAAAAAAAAAAAAAAAAAAAAAAAAAAAAAAAAAAAAAAAAAAAAAAAAAAAAAAAAAAAAAAAAAAAAAAAAAAAAAAAAAAAAAAAAAAAAAAAAAAAAAAAAAAAAAAAAAAAAAAAAAAAAAAAAAAAAAAAAAAAAAAAAAAAAAAAAAAAAAAAAAAAAAAAAAAAAAAAAAAAAAAAAAAAAAAAAAAAAAAAAAAAAAAAAAAAAAAAAAAAAAAAAAAAAAAAAAAAAAAAAAAAAAAAAAAAAAAAAAAAAAAAAAAAAAAAAAAAAAAAAAAAAAAAAAAAAAAAAAAAAAAAAAAAAAAAAAAAAAAAAAAAAAAAAAAAAAAAAAAAAAAAAAAAAAAAAAAAAAAAAAAAAAAAAAAAAAAAAAAAAAAAAAAAAAAAAAAACAAAAGATACGCATTCGTCAAATGATTCATCATTTGTTTGTAAGATTCCATCTCTTTGAAGCCTTTCAATGCGTTTCTTGCCAACATGAGCAAGACGACAATGCCAAAGATAAGTCGAGTCCAAATTGGTCTTGACTCGTTTGCTAACATTATATATTGAATTATCCTTTGAATCACAACCATGCATATCAATTTCATAAATACCATCACAAGCAATAGCATTAAAATAATGAACATTATTTCGTGAAACTGAAATACCAATATCATTAAAAACATTAATGAATCCGTTGTTTTTCAACAAAGAAACTGAAATGACACCTCTAGTAATAGACGGTGCATAATGACAATTGTCTAAAACAATGACTAAACCAGTAGGTAAAACTAAATGATAGTCGCCTATTTCTTCTACAGCTGCCGGTAGGCCATTTCCCACGAACAGTTATAAAGATCCTGGTTTCAGTTTCCTTCTCCATCTAAGCCCCTGTAAATAATTACAGATATGAGTACCACACCCGATGTCGTAAACCCATGAATTACGCTTAGAAAAGGAATATAATTCAATTGAGAAGATACCTGAAGTACTGGTCAAACCAGTTTGCTTCTTCTTCAACTCAGCAAGATACTTAGAACAATTCCGCTTCCAATGTCCCACTTCATTGCAGTGATAACATGTTTGGTCCTTAGCCGGATGTTCCTTTTTCGCTGGAGGGGTCTTCTTAGGTTTAGGAGTAGCAACTTGCTTTCCTTTACCTTGATTCTTTCCCTTTCCTTTTGGTTGTTTCCCTTTCTGGATCTTTCCCCCTTTGATCGTGAGAACTTGGGGTGTGGCAGACTTCTTTGGAAGCTTCTTTTCATACTCATTCGCCATGACATGAAGTTCAGCAATGGTTTTATTCATGCTATGCATATTGTAATTGCGCACAAATTCCTCAAAATCCTTAGATAAAGACTTGAGAATCATGCCAATAGCAATAGGCTGAGGATAAGCATAATTCAACCTTTCCAATTGCTCAAAATACCTCTTCATCTTGAGTATATGAGGACTAACCGGTGTTCCTTTCTCGTGTCGCAAGTCATGAAGTGTGTCAACTAGGTCGAACAACTCCACTCCCGCTTGCTTTTCGTACAAAGACTTGAGCTCGTTAATCATATCACGAGGAAAATAATTTTCAAATTACTTTTGAAGATCAGCATTCATGCTTCCCAACATCAGACAAGCAACCTCATTGTGTCTATCATACGCAGCAGTGTATGCAGCCAACTCTTCAGTTGTAGCATTAGCTCCCGGAACAACGGGTGTCTGCTCTTCAAGGATTTCAATTTTCTTTTCAGCTCTTAGAACTATTCTTAGCTGACGAAACCAATCATTGAAGTTAGGTCCAGAAAGTTTTTCTCTTTCTAGCATCGACCTGAAAGCCGATTGGTGTATTTTTTGAGAAGGATTTGTTGTTGCCATCTACAAAACAGACAAAGGTTCAATTATCGGTATTTTCGATAATAATCCTTAAGAAATGTAATTTACCTTTGTTAAATTCATTTAACAATTAATTTCATTAAGGCTAGGATCCAATTGACATACAATCATTTCATCTGTTGATCAGCTAGAAATGACGGTACTCAAAAGGTAATCGACGATCAATAATTGCATTCATGCAATTCCTAGAGATATGGAACTTACAACAACACTTTAAAGGGGTAATAAGTGTTTTGTAAACATGTTTTGTCCCATCTTATGCCACGGGTCAAGGATCTCACCTCTTAACTCGTTTTAAGTCGCCCAATTAAGAACATGTAAATAGTCCACCACCGGTCTCACGGTGGAGTGGTAATTTACCTTGAAGAGATACAATTCGCCTACGATCTCACGTAGGAGCGAAAAGCACTGGCAAGTGTTCTTAGCAAAGTGGGTGGCAATGACTTAACTTTAAATGGGTAATGCATTTGATGTGAATCAAAAGTTTATGTATGAAGACTCATGCAAATCTTTATAACATAATGTTTAATAAAATCATTTTTATAGTCTTAGTAACACAAGAGAGCTCGGTAGCTCCATTTGAACGCACAAAGAAGCGCAAGGGCAAAGGTTTGCGAAGGACGCAATTAAAAACCCGCCCTTTTAGGAGGCTAGCGCACTCCGACTTATACCTCTCTTAGAGTTTGTTCAAATGGGTGAGCCGGTGTATCTCAAGGTTGTAAGACTCCAATTTTATTAAAGAAATCTCTATTTCGATAGTTCTTAGTCAAGTTTATTCTTTTCTCCAAAACAATTTTTGCATCACCTTTATAGCTCTTTATAAACACGCAAAAATTAATAAACTTACTAATTACCGAACTAATTTAATCATGTAAGGTAGGCCACCTAAACATGGTCACTATGGTTCATGCATATGTTTAAAGCCGGATCCCCCCTCCGAAGAAGAGGACCACATACATCAAGTTGCCTTGATTGCGTAAGCCTTTAAACAACTTAATTAACAAGTAATTCACATAAACATGCTGACTGAAAATTTGCAGCAGCTTCACGACCTGTTTAGCCCTGTTTTTGGTCCGATTCAGATTTCGACCAGAACTACAAAGTTGTATCCCTATGTGTCAAGCACCTACTGTCCAAAGAACAACTTCTAACTCATTACAGATTAAAAGATATGAATTTTTTAGTGAACTGTCGCAAATCAGAAAAATCACACGAAAAAATTCACTTAGTCACACAATTATCTAATAATTAACCCTAATTATTGGATCATCATGCTTTGCTAAATATATCTCTATATATCAGTAATAATCACAAGTAATTTTGCATGAATTCTTGTGATTTTACTTTTATTTAACAACTTTAAATAATTAAGATACACAAAACATGCAATTTTATACAAATAAATCATGTCAATTCACAAACTCAAAACTTGCCATGAGGGTTTCAATCTCCATTGAATTAGGTTAATTTTAATTAAAAAAACTCTTATTTTTATTTAATTTAATCCGATTTTTAATTAAAAAAATAAGAAAACAACTTTTAATTATTTAACAATTAATTAAAAATCAACCAACCCTTAACCCCCCTTCAAGTTTTGATCTTTGTAATTAATAGATCACATATGTGTCTCTGATACCACTGTTAGAATATGCGAACATAAATCATATAAATATTCACATAAGCGCAACGGAAAAATCGAATATGTAATCACATTAATTAACAAAGAGAGAATCGAAACGTGTACCTTATGCAAAGCTTCCAATAAAATAAATAATAATAAGATTATTATTATTATAGGGTTTAAAGTAAAACCCCTCTACGATCGCACACTAGACACCTCTTATATCGTATGCTAGTACCCCGATCACGATCAAACAACCCTTTGTTTAAACCCTTGAAACCGAAACCCTAAAACCCGAACCCCTTGGGGTTTTCTTTGCTTCGGCCGAATAGAACAAAAGAGGGAGAGAGGAGATTTTTTTAGTTAGGGTTTTACCTTGTGAAAACTTATGTCAAACCCCTAACTTTGATCTCCTATTTATAGGCTTAGGTTTAGGGTTACTAAACTTGATGGGCAAGTTTAGTTAGGGCCCAAAAAACCCCTTAGAATTTTCGGCCCACCCTTCCCTTAATCCTAGCCCAAACCCAACTATCAATTCTTTTAATCAATAAACATTATTTATTTTAACATTTAAAAATGTTTATTAATCATATCGTGATCAAATTAATCAATATATTACTTTAATATACTAATTAATAATATAGAGTTACGTGTCATTTCGTGTGACCCGTAGGCTTAAATTATTTCCGGACATGCGTTTATTATAACGTGATCACGTACCAACAGGTGCCAAGCCTCCCCCAATAGAGGTAAAAGCAAGTAGTCTGGTCAAAGATTTATCGAGATTTATATATTTAGCCCCCTTCAATTAGATCAAAAATATGACTGTTAAAGTAATAATAATGGTGGAAGTCTGGAAATTTTTTTGTTTTTTTTTCCCGAACATTCAGTCGGTATGCGACATCAGGGAAACCTCACCGTATAATGGTGAAGCCTTGCACGTACCCTAGACAACGAGATGTTGACCATGGGTCGTTACAAGTATTCGGAGGAAAAAACCCCAAGACTTGCCATCCATAAGGATCGAACTCAAGACCTTGGATAAAACCTGAGATGCCTCTGACCAGTTGGACTGGTCATCATTGGCCGAAATTTTTTTGTTGAAGAAGAAGATATGAGATGCAATTTGGATGGTGGGTCCGCATAGATGTTTTTATTTCAAATTTTCATTTATAACCTTCTACTTATTCAAACATTTTAATATAATCCTTTCCTTTTTTAATATTGAATATAAGTTTCAACATATATAATTACATAACTAGTGTAGTAAGTTGTAATTATGAGATATCATTACTCGTTAAAGATGTCAGGATTGATGGGCTTATTTTGATTATAATTTACTTGTATGTTATTCCATATATTTTTTATGGATTAGATAGTTTAAAAGTAATAGATTTAGATAATAATCAACTTAATGTAAGTACTAATGGTTCTAAATATTTACAAAATTATGTTCAGTTAAAGAATTTGACTTACATGAGTTGTAATTCGATTGGACCTTTGCCTGAGTCTTTAGGAAGTATGTTTCGGGTGGAATTCCTTTGAGTTTTAATGAATATGTTGTTAGGATTCTTTGGTTAAATAGTCAGGCTACTGGTGGGATGAGTGCTCGTATTGATGTTGTTCGTCACTTGGCCCCCGTCAACCGGAAATCCTGGCTCCGCTCCTGCTTCTTACCAAAAAAAGTGAAAGTTCCTTTCTAAGTCGATGTACGGTAAATAATAATAATTATAAAATATTGAGATATTGACCATACTTTTACAATAAAAAAAGGAAATAAGTAAATAAACTTAGTTTGTTTTATATCCCCATTCGTAAACAATCAAGACAATCAAAGATGCTTTTCTATTTGAGTTTATCGGCCAAACAACTAAAGTATAAATATTTCTTTTGTTTCTTATTACACTAGATCTATGTTCGAGTCAAATACACGGGTTGTTTATGACATTTCATAATACGATATATTGTTAAATATGTAAATTTAAATGTAAAAAAAAGGTATTTGAAAAAAATATAATTCTAAAACATTACGCGTATATTTTTTTTTTAAATATTTTATATAGACAATATTTTTTTAATACTTTTAATATATATTTTAATATATATTTTAATATATATTTTAATATATATTTTAATATATATTTTAATATATATTTTAATATATATTTTAATATATATTTTAATATATATTTTAATATATATTTTAATATATATTTTAATATATATTTTAATATATATTTTAATATATATTTTAATATATATTTTAATATATATTTTAATATATATTTTAATATATATTTTAATATATATTTTAATATATATTTTAATATATATTTTAATATATATTTTAATATATATTTTAATATATATTTTAATATATATTTTAATATATATTTTAATATATATTTTAATATATATTTTAATATATATTTTAATATATATTTTAATATATATTTTAATATATATTTTAATATATATTTTAATATATATTTTAATATATATTTTAATATATATTTTAATATATATTTTAATATATATTTTAATATATATTTTAATATATATTTTAATATATATTTTAATATATATTTTAATATATATTTTAATATATATTTTAATATATATTTTAATATATATTTTAATATATATTTTAATATATATTTTAATATATATTTTAATATATATTTTAATATATATTTTAATATATATTTTAATATATATTTTAATATATATTTTAATATATATTTTAATATATATTTTAATATATATTTATATATGTTTATTATATATATATAATATAACACATCAACTATATTAATATATTAGAACGAAATGCATTTTTGGTCCCTGTGTTATCACACCATTTGCAATCTTGGTCCAAACATTTGCAAAGTGGCGATTCTGGTGCCACAAATGGAAAAGTTTCGCAATTTTGGTCCATTTTTAACTTTCCGTCCATTTTGCTCCGTTAGAGAGGCCATGTGCCAAGCACCTGATGGGCAATACTGTCTTTTTATACGAAACAAGGACCATTCTTGCAAATTAACTCATTTTTTTTAATTATTTGTTTATCTATTTATCATCATCATCATCATCATCAAAGAACAACATCTTTTTATCCAGATTTCTAAACAATTTGTTAAAGATCAAATTAATATCTCTCAACCTCTTTTCCAAGAAAACACATCCCCAAATATCATCAGATTTTTCAAGAAAACATATCCCCAAATATCTTTCATTTACATACATCTCTTTTCCAGCAAATCTCTAAACTCTTAACTAACAAACCTAAATTAAAACATCTCATACCATCCATAATTCATTCCATTCATTGGTTTATATGTATCTATCTACTCTCTGTCTCTCTCTCTATATATATACATATTCATATAGATCTATATAGATCGTCTATATAAAATCTATATATACATATTCATATAGATCTATATAGATCGATCTATATAAAGATCTATATATACATATTCATATAGATCTATATAGATCGATCTATATAAAGATCTATATATACATATATATATATATGTATATATCTACTCTCTTCTCTCTCTCTCTATATATATATATACATATTCATATAGATCTATATAGATCGATCTATATAAAGATCTATATATACATATATATGTATATATCTGTGTGTGTAGATCTACAAATCTGAATATAACTTGTTCATTGTGTTGATGGATCGATAAGTAGAGATAACAGATATGGTAGTGGTGGTGATGGATCGATAAGTAGAGATAAGAGATATGGTAGTGGTGGTGATGGATCGATATAGTGATATTGAGAAGATGATGATGGTAGTGGTGAGAGGGTGGTTATGGTGATGGCAAGATACATATAAATTCCTCTCCGCCCCACTTTTCGGCAGCCACATCACCCATCTCATGACTGTCAACAACGCTCCTTCAACCGAAAATGAAACCACGGAATCCGAACATCTCCGCGGGTTAGTTTTATTCATTTCTGGTAATGGCTTTGTTGAGAGATATTAAAACATCTCACGGAGATATTAAAACATCTCACGGAGATTTGCTAGTTATCTGGTAATGGCTTTGTTGAGAGATATTAAAACTTCTGGAAAAGTGGGTATAATGATGGTTGTAACACCCGACATTTAAAATATGGGTTTTCAAAAAATTTCACCTAACGGTGTTAAAAGATGCGGAAGAAAACTTTAAAAGTTCAAAACCGATAAAAACTGTTCAGTTTCTGCATTTATTGGTGTTACATGCAATACCATCGAATAGTTTAAAATGAAAACCCAACGGTTGCCCAACACAAAACAACCGTTCAACAATACTACATAAATTCGACATCAAGTACGAAATGTAAATAAATGTCTAAAGAGATAATCGTCTATGGGTAGCTAAGTTCTCCTGCATGCATATACCCAACTCTCACTCTTCCTGCGTCAACTAGTCCTTCAAGCTAAACCTGAGGGAACAACCACATTTAAGAAACAAGTGTTAGCTAACGAATTAGCTAAGTAAGATAACACTATGTTATTAATACGTTTGTCCAATTAAAACAATCTTCATTATTAGACAAGTTTATTTAGGCACAACACACATCACACGTTCACACATAACTGCATATCAACTTCATATCAATTAGGGCGAATCCCCCTAAATGTGCCTATCTTTCATTTTATTCACACATTATCACACGTATCTTCATTAACTGCATATAAGTGTAACATAAGTCACACCCGACTAGATGCTTCACCAAAAGGCGAGTCATACTTCGTCGTTGAGGAATGGCAAGCCAATCCAAGAGTAATCCGTATGTGGAGGTTGGTCAAACCCTCGTATTACTCGCCCTGCATTATAATGACCATGTTGCAAGGAGCCACCCAAGCAACAACTACGTCAACGCACTCGTCCGGCTAAGACTAGTACGGGTTAAGCTTAACACTTTCCCTGCATTATGTTTACGAGCTCGGTTTCACACATATGGTTTAGGTAACACACATTCCTAAACCGTCACACACATATAGTCTAGGTAACACACATTCCTAGACATTCACATACTTTATCTTCATTATGTTTGGTGTAACACCCCAACATGGCGGAATCATGGGGTATCACTTAGAAAAGCACAGCACGACATTGAAATTATGTAGAGTCAAACTATATGAAAACATAGGATTGAAACAATCCTTAAACTTGTACAAACGTATACAATCATCAACATTCATCGAAATACATGTTCAATCAATAATAAAAGGCAATTCAATCGATAGTAGTTGATCCTAAAAGTAACCCATAAAAGGGAAGTAAGGATCATGGATCCAGAAAGTCCAAAGCTAGTCCAATCTTAACAAGCAAGCATGTAATTATCCATTTTGTCCTTGATTAACTTGATTACCTGAAAAGTGTACTAAAATGCGTCAACATAAAGTTGGTGAGTTCGTAAGGACAAGTAACAGGAAACAAGTAGTATGTCGGGATGACAACCGTTAACAATAAGTGAGGATTAGGAGAACTAATCAATTCCAAGGAAAACCTATAAGGTTTCACATTATCACAATTCAATACAAGTCAACGTTCAATAATAACGATTCCATATAACGTTCAACAATGTTCCATAACAATCAACAACGATCAACCACGATGCGGCTTACATAGTTAATAATTAACAATGCGCTAACGGTGCGACTTATATAATAAATAATGCGCTAATGGTGCGACTTACATCGTAAACAATGCGCTAACGGTGCGACTTACATCGTAAACAATGCGCTAACGGTGCGACTTACATCGTAAACAATGCGCTAACATGTCCATATCAATAATTCAATCATACAATCAATCAAATCAACAATCAACAGTTAAACAAACATGTACACTTTTCAGCCCGAATCTCAATTGAGTAGGGAGGGTTTACGAAACTCACCTAGAAGTAAAGCAATTCCAAGTACTAGTACAAGTACTTTACTATGCTCAAAATGTACTCCCGGTTACCTAGAACAAGTATAAGATCAACTTATAAGCTACCACAAAGCCTAAGTGCAAAATAGGTAAATTTCAGCATGTTCCCAGCTTTGCGCCATCTACTAGACAACGACTTTGGGAAGTCAAGAAGACTAGATACAACAAAACTTAGTTCTAGACATTTGTTGGGCACTCAATGGCCTTTTCAAAAATGTAAGGTTTGGTTCTTGAAGAGTTTTAATGAAAGAGTTATGATTTTTACAAAAACAAACCTGTAGCCTCGTCAGAAATCAGACCAGTTCTGAAAATCATCATTTTTGGCACTCTTCTGAGCAAAACCAGAAGAAATTCCGTTCTTATCAAATTTTACTGACACTTGGACCTTTCCAAAAATATAAGATACGTCTCCTAATTCGTCTAGATGAATCTTCTATGATGTTTGCAAGATGACTGAAAATTTTAGTCCTATAGAGTCCTTAAATTCATCTTGAAACTTCAAGTGATGAACCCAAGACTTTATGAACTTGATTGTTTTGTGTTATGAATGTGAGAGAGAGAGAAAAGAGCAGAGATGGATGATAGAATGATCATCAAATGCTTGCTTATATAGCACAAGAGTTGCAACTAAGTGCCAAGAACACACACCTTGGCCATGAGGTGTTCATCATGTGTTTACAACTCATCCTTGAGTGTAATGGCTGAAACTTTGGCCTTAAAACAAACTAGAATTCAGTAGGAACATGTTCATTGCATGATTACAAGCTATAATCCAAGTCTTGGTTAGTTTGTGTGGGGTTTATGTCAAGAACACAAACTTGACTTAACTAATTGTCTTTGGTTGACTCTAAACTTTGATTCTTGATTTATTATTTGTGTAATTAAGTGTAGTAACTAGTTTATATAAGTATAATTACTTTTATCTATGTGGTTATAAATCAATTACATGTATTTATATATTTATTAGTTAACTAATTTAAGTACACAATTGCATATTTATTTTACTAGTATGTACAATATATCTAGCTAGTTAATTGATTCCGAAATTAATAACACAAACAAAATATTCACGAGCGTGCAACTTTTATTATTATAAATCCATAATATGGATAAATCATTTCATATAATATAAAGGTTGTGTCTGTTTTTGTCCTATTAATGGAATTATCATCTAGCCACCGACACTGTTCCACCGACACTGTTCCACCGTCACTGTTCCACCGACACTGTTGGAACCGTTCATTATACTTAAGGCTTCTCATATACGTTTCTTCCTGTTAGCACAGTTACTCAATTATCGTCTTATAATATATTTTCCTCATCACATATGGGCCAACATCATGGTCTTGCAACATGGGCTTAATTCTAGAAATTCAAATATGACATTTTAATTGGCCCAATTTACAGATAAATGTACACAATTATGTCCAAATTTCCGTTTATTGAAATAGTTAATCAAATTACATGCACAGTCAAACGGTAAAAATCATGAATGTTACATTATTCCCAGTTAAAAGGATTTCGACCTCGAAATCTAGACCGTATCGAGTAATTTAAAAATACATACTTATACTCATATAGTATAGACCACTTATACACTTATAGTATAGCATAACCGATTCGTCTAGACACAGGTAAGTCTGACTAAAACACTATACAAAATTTAAATTCACTTTATCTTCCATATTTGACCGTTAGAAACGGCTCCTTTTTAGACTATATAATAATACCTTAGCATACTTTTCTCCATGCCATATCAACTTAACATTTTCCTTTCTTCAGAATCTAACTGAAACCCGAAACCTAATATCGAAAATGTTGAATCCTTTCCTAATCGTAATCTACATTATTATCATAGTGTGGTTAATTATTGTGGCTCAACTTCCATTGGATGAGGCTATTCAGTGGTTAGTTGCGTTCGTTCTTGGCGTGGTTCCCTTACTGTTTGTCACCACTTGGGTTTCTTTGTATGGTTTTTAAATATGTTGTAACCCTAATTGTTGTATTTCTGTTTAAATAATGTAACAAGTTTCACTTGTATTGTACGAATAATGAAATACAACTTTCTTCGTTCTCTTTTGGGGATTGTTGTCGATTAGGGAAATTCCCCAGTTAAAAGAATTTCCCATATTTGTCTCATTTTCTTAAATTCAATCATTAAAAGTGATCCACGGTCAAAGAAACAAATATTACCTGGATCACTCCTGAAACAATAGTTTGGATCAAAAATTCATCTAGGGTTCAAAAAGATGAATTAGCAATTGATATGGTTCTTGAAAAAGAAGCAGTGAAGAAAAATAGTGAGGCGTGGAAGACGGTCTATTCATTAAGCTATTAATTAAGTTGAGGATTTTCTCGACATAGTATACGCTTTTGAGTAAACTGTTCAGCTCTTTTCAACTTTGGTTAAAGGGATGATAAAGTTTAGAAATTTTATATATATAATTCGGTAATTACTAATTACCGTAGAAATGATTAAAATTTCTGTAGTTTATGGACACTTGTCCGTTCTTTCAGGTTACATTTCCCTTTTCATCCTCTATAATAGAAACGCGTTTTCTTAAGGAAGAATGCACACTAAATCTTCTTCTCTATCTCTTTTATTTACTTAGTTCTTCATCTGCTAATTTGTTTTTAGCTATTCCGTTCACAGCCAGCTTGTGTTCTAACAGATCTCCGACTTTCTCTTTGGTAAGCTATATTTTTGTACTCTTTCTCATCTTGGATAATATACTATCTATTTATATGTTTTGTTGGGATTTGTTAGGTTTTATCAAAGCAATATTATCCTTATAATATTAAAACGCAGCGGAAAAATTGAACCTTTCAAGATGTTGTATGTAGTTAAAAACCAAAGTTTAACTTATAAAAGAAAACCCAAACAATAAGGATCCATGTATATGAATAACATACATACAAAACAACAACCATAGGGTGTTTTAGAAGACTACCTTTCTTCCAAGCTAGTAATGAAGTAGAGATGAAGAGTATGATGTTCTTCAAGAAACAAGTCTTCAATGTAGAAGAACCTCAAGCTAGTATACCCCAAGCTTCCAACAAACACCCATAATATGCTAGGATTTAAACTTGTAAAAACTTTTCCTTTCTCACTTCTTTTGGGCTTAAAATAATGAGAAGAAAAAAGGGAAGTTTTTCTACTTGAGAATGAGAGAAAAAAAGTCTTACAAATGCATGTAAGAAAATTGATACAAACTATGTGTTGTGTTGTCTAAAGTATATGAAGTACAAGTGTTATAAGTAGATCAAATCTACTTCAAAACCACATGGGGGGGGGGACGGCCACATGGGGATGTTGCAACCAATTTTCCTTTAAAATTTTATTTAGTATTTACTTGTACATTTTATGGATAAAATTGCAACATAACTTATTACATATCTTATGTAACATATTACATATTATACACAACACACATAAGTGTTTATTATACCAAATAAACATATTCACATTTCTCTCAAAATAAATCATCCATATAATTTATTTATATATCTCAAGTGCAATTATTTAGAAACTCACTTTCTAAATATTCAAGTATTGATATTTATTTAAAGATCATATCATATAAATAAATATCATAGGTGTTTGTCTAGCTTGTTATTGGGTATGACCCGACTTGGATCATCACGTACTAGCCACGTCAATTTAATATGTGTCTTGGGCAAACGGATTCCTACAATCTCCCACTTGCACAAGATTCATAGAAGATTGACGCAAGCAGCAAATACCGCCTAACAACGGTTTGCTACCCCTAATACGTATGGAAGTGCCATTCAATAACATCATCCTCTTCAAGTCCCTTACTTGAAATGATTTAGGTGAATCGATCATTTATCCTTTTGTCACAGATGTCATGTTAAATCCTAGAGACACAGAGTGATCATTCTCTATTGATTTAACTTTGTAACATGCCTTAGACATCTAACTCTCAACGAATAAGAGGGACAAATTCCATCTCGACTACATACGTCTTTCACAATCACCTTATATCATACCTGAGCTTAGTCTTATGTACTGCCATGTTTCAGAACAGCGAAGAACTAAGTCAAAGTTTAATATTCAGTGAATTTCAAGACCCAATATGTATCTCAGGTCTGAGGATACAATGATATTCGCCTTTTAACTCAAGATTACTTATGATCAATCATAAAGATTCCATGTAGTAATACTTGAGAGCAGGTCAGTCCAATATTTGTATCCCACAAATATCTATGAACCTTGGTAGCAACATTTTGCTCTATATTCAAAAACCTTTTGAATATCTACCAATCCAAGTTCATAATAATCTTACATTCATATTTGTTCCCACAAATATGATCGACTACGGATATTTAGAATAATTAACTTATTCATGGATTCAAACATGCAAAATTGGAACATAACACAATTTAAAGTAGAATATCAATATTCA
>CM067175.1:55307377-55459702 GCA_034093135.1 Erigeron breviscapus | reverse complement strand
GGATTCCATGGGTCAAAGAAACAAATATTACCTGGATCACTCCTGAAACAATAGTTTGGATCAAAAATTCATCTAGGGTTCAAAAAAAAAGCAATTGATATGGTTCTTGAAAAAAAAAAAAAAAAAAAAAAAAAAAAAAAAAAAAAAAAAAAAAAAAAAAAAAAAAAAAAAAAAAAAAAAAAAAAAAAAAAAAAAAAAAAAAAAAAAAAAAAAAAAAAAAAAAAAAAAAAAAAAAAAAAAAAAAAAAAAAAAAAAAAAAAAAAAAAAAAAAAAAAAAAAAAAAAAAAAAAAAAAAAAAAAAAAAAAAAAAAAAAAAAAAAAAAAAAAAAAAAAAAAAAAAAAAAAAAAAAAAAAAAAAAAAAAAAAAAAAAAAAAAAAAAAAAAAAAAAAAAAAAAAAAAAAAAAAAAAAAAAAAAAAAAAAAAAAAAAAAAAAAAAAAAAAAAAAAAAAAAAAAAAAAAAAAAAAAAAAAAAAAAAAAAAAAAAAAAAAAAAAAAAAAAAAAAAAAAAAAAAAAAAAAAAAAAAAAAAAAAAAAAAAAAAAAAAAAAAAAAAAAAAAAAAAAAAAAAAAAAAAAAAAAAAAAAAAAAAAAAAAAAAAAAAAAAAAAAAAAAAAAAAAAAAAAAAAAAAAAAAAAAAAAAAAAAAAAAAAAAAAAAAAAAAAAAAAAAAAAAAAAAAAAAAAAAAAAAAAAAAAAAAAAAAAAAAAAAAAAAAAAAAAAAAAAAAAAAAAAAAAAAAAAAAAAAAAAAAAAAAAAAAAAAAAAAAAAAAAAAAAAAAAAAAAAAAAAAAAAAAAAAAAAAAAAAAAAAAAAAAAAAAAAAAAAAAAAAAAAAAAAAAAAAAAAAAAAAAAAAAAAAAAAAAAAAAAAAAAAAAAAAAAAAAAAAAAAAAAAAAAAAAAAAAAAAAAAAAAAAAAAAAAAAAAAAAAAAAAAAAAAAAAAAAAAAAAAAAAAAAAAAAAAAAAAAAAAAAAAAAAAAAAAAAAAAAAAAAAAAAAAAAAAAAAAAAAAAAAAAAAAAAAAAAAAAAAAAAAAAAAAAAAAAAAAAAAAAAAAAAAAAAAAAAAAAAAAAAAAAAAAAAAAAAAAAAAAAAAAAAAAAAAAAAAAAAAAAAAAAAAAAAAAAAAAAAAAAAAAAAAAAAAAAAAAAAAAAAAAAAAAAAAAAAAAAAAAAAAAAAAAAAAAAAAAAAAAAAAAAAAAAAAAAAAAAAAAAAAAAAAAAAAAAAAAAAAAAAAAAAAAAAAAAAAAAAAAAAAAAAAAAAAAAAAAAAAAAAAAAAAAAAAAAAAAAAAAAAAAAAAAAAAAAAAAAAAAAAAAAAAAAAAAAAAAAAAAAAAAAAAAAAAAAAAAAAAAAAAAAAAAAAAAAAAAAAAAAAAAAAAAAAAAAAAAAAAAAAAAAAAAAAAAAAAAAAAAAAAAAAAAAAAAAAAAAAAAAAAAAAAAAAAAAAAAAAAAAAAAAAAAAAAAAAAAAAAAAAAAAAAAAAAAAAAAAAAAAAAAAAAAAAAAAAATTGAACCCTTTATATCAAAACTTCTCTTTCGATACACCAGAAGTAACATTCCAGAAATCAACATTCCAACCGGAACCATCATTCCAACAAAAAAAAAAAAAAAAAAAAAAAAAAAAAAAAAAAAAAAAAAAAAAAAAAAAAAAAAAAAAAAAAAAAAAAAAAAAAAAAAAAAAAAAAAAAAAAAAAAAAAAAAAAAAAAAAAAAAAAAAAAAAAAAAAAAAAAAAAAAAAAAAAAAAAAAAAAAAAAAAAAAAAAAAAAAAAAAAAAAAAAAAAAAAAAAAAAAAAAAAAAAAAAAAAAAAAAAAAAAAAAAAAAAAAAAAAAAAAAAAAAAAAAAAAAAAAAAAAAAAAAAAAAAAAAAAAAAAAAAAAAAAAAAAAAAAAAAAAAAAAAAAAAAAAAAAAAAAAAAAAAAAAAAAAAAAAAAAAAAAAAAAAAAAAAAAAAAAAAAAAAAAAAAAAAAAAAAAAAAAAAAAAAAAAAAAAAAAAAAAAAAAAAAAAAAAAAAAAAAAAAAAAAAAGAAGAAGAAAAAAATCCCAATATTCCACCTCTTAAGAGAAGAAAAAGAGATGCTGCTGGGGGAAGTAACATGTCAGGGTCGAGCTCTGACAGAACTCCTAATTCTTGAAATCAAGAGGGATTTTATAGAAATATTTGGAATCTGTTATAAATTTTTATAAATCAGATCTTAAGTTGTCCAGAATGTGTTTTTAAATCAGAATAATATTGTTGATAATGTTTCTTATGTATTTGTTATGTCAATTGTCTGACCAAAACTTATTGTAGATAAGAAGAACTCAATATAATCATTTAAGTTCATAATCTTCTACGACCATCGTGTTTGCTCTTATTCTAGTCATTTCTTGAACACATTCGTTAAATTACCAACTCAAACTTCATGTTCGTAAAAATGCCTCTTAACACACTAGGTCTCTTAATATTTCATAGTATCTCACTTTAATTGAACATTATAGTCTCCAAAAATCTTAGCTCATTCTATCAGTCAATCGTAACTATAAGTTTGAACTTAGTCTATAGTTCATAATAAATCATTGGTCTACAATTATAGATTATAAGTATCTAAGACCTTAATAAGCATGTATTCTAGATCTTATTCTCATACTGTTATTCCAACAATGACTGATAATTTGTAGACAATTATAAGTAATATAGCTTAGACATGGGCCATCCGGTAATGCTTATAATATAAAGCATACCATTGGTCAGCCCATCGCATTACCAACCCGTTCAAAATACCCTATGCCTGTACTACCATGTCTATTAACATAAAATTCAAGTCCACACAATTCACACTTGAATATCAAAATTGACCTTCAAGTAATACACAATTTTCACATCAAGTCCTTATAAATCATTGCATGAATATAGTTATCTCTACAGGGATATTATCATGGCAATAATCTAAGGCTTCAGCAATCGTACAATTTACAATCAACAATACAATCATGAAAACATTCAATACTATATAAATAAAAGGGTCAAGTCATAACAAGGTGGGTAAAGCATAGTCCGAATTTTAACTTCAACATTCGACACATTAAAAGTGTTTGTATACAGGGTGTACCATCGGCTAACCCTCCACACCGTTAATATATTGAATGGATGTCAGACTCGCCCACACTATACCCCAATCCAATTAATGACACATATTATGAAGTCTCAACCTCGAACAGGGTGGAACCGGTTGATACGATAATGAATCATGGACCAGAGTTTGAGAAGCACGTAGAAGACTCATGGGCTTATATTTGTAAGCTTTATAGTCGTAAGAAAAAGTCCGCAAAAGTATCGTCCTCGAAAGCCCAAAGAAATGTAAGGTCAAAAAGGTCTTACCAGTTTGTGAAACAAAATACTACTTTGGTAGTATTTGGGGAAGAAATGAACATATCAGAGATGCCAACACCGATATGCTCATGCACAGGGATACCTAGGACCTGTCGCGGGTGGAGTACAGAGGGATGGACCTCCACTTGTTGTACCGCTACTCTTTCCATGTATCCGTTGCCAACATATGTCGGGCCAAGTCGTATTGTAAGGTTGCCGGGGAGAAGAATGGGTTGTAGTACATTCTCAAAGGTCATAGAGAAATTATTGTTAGCAGGGTACGATCTCGATTGTCCAATTGACTTGAAAGATCATTGGGTTAAACATGGGATTAACAAGTATACATTGAATAGATAATTGTGTGATCTTCATAGATTTAGGAATTTGGCTACTTAAACTATAAAGTAGGATTACATAAACAGTTAGTGATCTTCATATGTCTATTTCCCTCTTTTCTTTATTGCGAAATTTATATATAATTTGTTTGTAGTTAACACTTTTATTATTGCTTTTATCAAAATAGTCTGATAAAGCCATCCTACTTTATCTTGTTCCATCAAGATCCAGATATCTTATTTGTTGTCGGCCATTTTGAAAAATTATTTTCATTTGACGTCATTGCTTACGTTATATAAGCGAATAGTACTTCATAGTAAAATCATGTATTCTTACCTTAAAGTACAAATCATTTAAGAGTGAAAACTACAAGACTTTATTCCTGCATATAATCATTTAAGTTCATAATCTTCTACGACCATCGTGTTTGCTCTTATTCTAGTCATTTCTTGAACACATTCGTTAAATTACCAACTCAAACTTCATGTTCGTAAAAATGCCTCTTAACACACTAGGTCTCTTAATATTTCATAGTATCTCACTTTAATTGAACATTATAGTCTCCAAAAATCTTAGCTCATTCTATCAGTCAATCGTAACTATAAGTTTGAACTTAGTCTATAGTTCATAATAAATCATTGGTCTACAATTATAGATTATAAGTATCTAAGACCTTAATAAGCATGTATTCTAGATCTTATTCTCATACTGTTATTCCAACAATGACTGATAATTTGTAGACAATTATAAGTAATATAGCTTAGACATGGGCCATCCGGTAATGCTTATAATATAAAGCATACCATTGGTCAGCCCATCGCATTACCAACCCGTTCAAAATACCCTATGCCTGTACTACCATGTCTATTAACATAAAATTCAAGTCCACACAATTTACACTTGAATATCAAAATTGACCTTCAAGTAATACACAATTTTCACATCAAGTCCTTATAAATCATTGCATGAATATAGTTATCTCTACAGGGATATTATCATGGCAATAATCTAAGGCTTCAGCAATCGTACAATTTACAATCAACAATACAATCACGAAAACATTCAATACTATATAAATAAAAGGGTCAAGTCATAACAAGGTGGGTAAAGCATAGTCCGAATTTTAACTTCAACATTCGACACATTAAAAGTGTTTGTATACAGGGTGTACCATCGGCTAACCCTCCACACCGTTAATATATTGAATGGATGTCAAGACTCGGTTCCGATATGTTCTCTAAGTGTTGACCGGGTATGTATACAGGGTGTACCATGGCTAACCCTCCACCTAACCAACACTCATTAAACATACCGGGTTAGCTACTATACTTTATCCACGAGGCGCAATCCATGAGATCATTAACTTTATATGACATAGGATAACCATAGAGGCGCCTCTAGGGTTATCGAATGTTATACTCCATTAATGCCATCATTTCATTTTGCTGGGGGACAAATAATAAATGCATCCAAGATTCCACACACATCAACGTTTATCACAATAATTCCACAATTCACGGTGTATCCCGACACTATCATATACGTCCATCAAGTTGTGGTAATGACTTATCTTTAAATGGGTAATGCATTTGATGTGAATCAAAAGTTTATGTATGAAGACTCATGCAAATCTTCATAACATAATGTTTAATAAAATTTATTTTTATAGTCTTAGTAACACAAGAGAGCTCGGTAGCTCCATTTGAACGCACAAAGAAGCGCAAGGGCAAAGGTTTGCGAAGGACGCAATTAAAAACCCGCCCTTTTTGGAGGCTAGCGCACTCCGACTTATACCTCTCTTAGAGTTTGTTCAAATAGGTGAGCCGGTGTATCTCAAGGTTGTAAGACTCCAATTTTTATTAAACAAATCTCTATTTCGATAGTTCTTAGTCAACTTTATTCTTTTCTATGAGTAACCTCAGTTTAAACCATTTTTATGCATCATACAGTTCACGTTGCACACAAAATTTCCTATCATGCATGCTAATATGAAATGTGGGTGTAATGGCTATAGACTAGGTCAATCCACCTAGCTCTCTACAACCACGGCTCTGATACCATTCTGTAACACCCCAACATGGCGGAATCATGGGGTATCACTTAGAAAAGCACAGCACGACATGGAAATTATGTAGAGTCAAACTATATGAAAACATAGGATTGAAACAATCCTTAAACTTGTACAAACGTGTACAATCATCAACATTCATCGAAATACATGTTCAATCAATAATAAAAGGCAATTCAATCGATAGTAGTTGATCCTAAAAGTAACCCATAAAAGGAAAGTAAGGATCATGGATCCAGAAAGTCCAAAGCTAGTCCAATCCTAACAAGCAAGCATGCAATTATCCATTTTGTCTCTGATTAACTTGATTACCTGAAAAGTGTACTAAAATGCGTCAACATAAAGTTGGTGAGTTCGTAGGGACAAGTAACAGGAAACAAGTAGTATGTCGGGATGACAACCGTTAACAATAAGTGAGGATTAGGAGAACTAATCACATCCAAGGAAAACCTATAAGGTTTCACATTATCACAATTCAATACAAGTCAACGTTCAATAATAACGATTCCATATAACGTTCAACAACGTTCCATAACAATCAATAACGATCAACCACGATGCGGCTTACATAGTTAATAATTAACAATGCGCTAACGGTGCGACTTATATAATGAATAATGCGCTAACGGTGCGACTTACATCGTAAACAATGCGCTAACGGTGCGACTTACATCGTAAACAATGCGCTAACGGTGCGACTTACATCGTAAACAATGCGCTAACGGTGCGACTTACATCGTAAACAATGCGCTAACATGTCCATATCAACAATTCAATCATACAATCAATCAAATCAACAATCAACAGTTAAACAAACATGTACACTTTTCAGCCCGAATCTCAATTGAGTAGGGAGGGTTTACGAAACTCACCTGGAAGTAAAGCAATTCCAAGTACTAGTACAAGTACTTTACTATGCTCAAAATGTACTCCCGGTTACCTAGAACAAGTATAAGATCAACTTATAAGCTACCACAAAGCCTAAGTGCAAAATAGGTAAATTTCAGCATGTTCCCAGCTTTGCGCCATCTACTAGACAACGACTTTGGGAAGTCAAGAAGACTAGATACAACAAAACTTAGTTCTAGACATTTGTTGGGCACTCAATGGCCTTTTCAAAAATGTAAGGTTTGGTTCTTGAAGAGTTTTAATGAAAGAGTTATGATTTTTACAAAAACAAACCTGTAGCCTCGTCAGAAATCAGACCAGTTCTGAAAATCGTCGTTTTTGGCACTCTTCTGAGCAAAACCAGAAGAAATTCCGTTCTTATCAAATTTTACTGACACTTGGACCTTTCCAAAAATATAAGATACGTCTCCTAATTCGTCCAGATGAATCTTCTATGATGTTTGCAAGATGACTGAAAATTTTAGTCCTATAGAGTCCTTAAATTCATCTTGAAACTTCAAGTGATGAACCCAAGACTTTATGAACTTGATTGTTTTGTGTTATGAATGTGAGAGAGAGAGAAAAGAGCAGAGATGGATGATAGAATGATCATCAAATGCTTGCTTATATAGCCCAAGAGTTGCAACTAAGTGCCAAGAACACACACCTTGGCCATGAGGTGTTCATCATGTGTTTACAACTCATCCTTGAGTGTAATGGCTGAAACTTTGGCCTTAAAACAAACTAGAATTCAGTAGGAACATGTTCATTGCATGATTACAAGCTATAATCCAAGTCTTGGTTAGTTTGTGTGGGGTTTATGTCAAGAACACAAACTTGACTTGACTAATTGACTTTGGTTGACTCTAAACTTTGATTCTTGATTTATTATTTGTGTAATTAAGTGTAGTAACTAGTTTATATAAGTATAATTACTTTTATCTATGTGGTTATAAATCAATTACATGTATTTATATATTTATTAGTTAACTAATTTAAGTACACAATTGCATATTTATTTTACTAGTATGTACAATATATCTAGCTAGTTAATTGATTCCGAAATTAATAACACAAACAAAATATTCACGAGCGTACAACTTTTATTATTATAAATCCATAATATGGATAAATCATTTCATATAATATAAAGGTTGTGTCTGTTTTTGTCCTATTAATGGAATTATCATCTAGCCACCGACACTGTTCCACCGACACTGTTTCACCGTCACTGTTCCACCGACACTGTTGGAACCGTTCATTATACTTAAGGCTTCTCATATACGTTTCTTCCTGTTAGCACAGTTACTCAATTATCGTCTTATAATATATTTTCCTTATCACATATGGGCCAACATCATGGTCTTGCAACATGGCTTAATTCTAGAAATTCAAATATGACATTTTAATTGGCCCAATTTACAGATAAATGTACACAATTATGTCCAAATTTCCGTTTATTGAAATAGTTAATCAAATTACATGCACAGTCAAACGGTAAAAATCATGAATGTTACATTTGGATCCTTAAACGTGCAAATGACATGGCAACCTAATAAGTCTAGTGAGCTAGGTGTACAAGCCATGTAAGCATGCATATATCACACATCAACTTCATTTCTATGTTTCAAGCATAATGAGATACTTCGTAACACTACATAAACTGCATAACAATACACTTCATTAAGCAATACTTCATTTCACTACATTAGGGACTGCATTTCAGGTCTCATGGTCAACTACATAACCCATAATACCTCCCGTGTAACCCCATATGCCCACATGCAATATAAAGATACCAAATGGAAGTATTTATGATTTGAAACCAGCTTTCCGTTGAATCCCCCAGCGTGTCAAAGTAGTGTATCTTACCTCGGCGTAGTCCACAACAATCTACAACTAGTCACTGTGAAAAGCAACTATGCTCGTCTACCTAAAATTAGTAAATAAATATTAGACAAGCTACATACTCACGTCATTAAGGTCAATAACTAAACCCACACACTTTAAAGACTCACTTAAGATTCAGGTCTAATCTACGTGTCAAAACGAAGTTACGATTCAAAAGTATAACATTTGCTGAAAACTGATGAGTTGCGCCACAACATAGGGTTGCACCGCAGCTCAAGCCTCCAGTTGCGCCGCAACACCTTATGTTGTGCCGCAACTTATTCTTCTGGAATTGAGTTGCGCCGCAACTCTCCTTCGACCTGCACTTTTACAAAATCGTTTTCCATTCCCCAATTCGACCCCAAACGACTCCAGGTCTATAATACAGATCCAATACATCATAATCCTTCATATTTAGACCATTACAAAGCATTTCAATCATTAATTACACCATATATGACTTTAATCCACCAAAACCACTATTAATCTTCATTAAACGATTCCCCCATAATCCAATAATTAATCCTAATGACTCATAATATCAAAACGACCTGAAAACAATGAAATTATACCTGCTCTACCTGTAGATATCAAATAGGATGCAAAACTCTTGACAATACACACTCGAATCACACGTAAAGAAGCTTTTTGGCTTGCAATTGGTGGAGGAATGCTATGGGGCGGCTTAGGGCTTGTTTAGAGAATGTATTGGCTGCAAATTATGATCTAATGACACCCTCTAATTCCCTAATCCCGTTTTTAGTTTTCCTCATATGTCAAAATCAACCCCCAAGCTTCCTAATCCTTCATTACTAGTCAAAAACTACCATATGGACCATATATAACATGATTACTTCTTTAAATACCACTACATAGGCATTTAGCTACATTTTACACACATATATATACTTCATTATAAGTTTAGGCTTTCAAGCCTCACACATAACACACAATAACTACGTATAAGCATTAAATCTAAAATAGACTTAACGACACCCTATGTTGACTTAACGACATTAGTCAACTGTTAAATAAAAAGTTTAGGATGTTACAATTACCTCCCCCTTAAGAGGATTCCGTCCCCGGAATCTCATCAGAAAGGAATAACTCCGGATACTTCTCCTTCATTATTGCTTCAGTTTCCCACGTTAAGCTTTCTCCATGGTTATGCTTCCACTTTAACAACACAAGGTCAATCACTTTTAGGCGTAACTTCTTTTGCTTCCTTCCAAGTATCGCTACCGGTTCATCTACTATTCTCTTCATTGGGTCAATACTCACATCTTCAATGGGAATCACACTTGACTCATCGGCTAAGCATTTCCTCAAGTAGGATACATGAAAGGTGTTGTGAATTCCATCCAATTCTGGAGGCAATTCCAACTGATATGCTACATCCTTTATGCGTTTCAAGATTTTAAAAGGTCCAATGAAACGTGGACTCAACTTTCCCTTCTTTCCAAATCTTATAACTCCTTTCCATGGTGACACTTTCAGCATCACTAAATCACCAACATTAAACTCAATCGGTCTCCTTTTCTTATCTGCATATGTTTTCTGTCTTTCTCTTGCCACACGTAAAGCTTCTTTAGCTACATTAACTTTCTCCGCTGAGATCTCTATAATTTCAGGACATGTGATTTGCTTTTCACCGGGCTCCATCCAACAACTTGGAGTCCTACATCTCCTACCATAGAGCATCTCAAATGGTGGCATTCCAATACTTGCATGGTGACTATTGTTGTAAGCAAACTCAATCAACCTCAAATGATCATCCCATGCTCCACCATACTCCAGTACACACGTCCTCAACATATCTTCTAAAGTTTGAATAGTTCTCTCACTTTGCCCATCGGTTTGAGGATGATAGGCGGTACTCAAATTTATTCTACTACCCAACTCTCGTTGAAGACCCTTCCAAAAGATTGACACAAATCTCGAGTCTCGGTCCGAAACAATAGATAAAGGAACTCCATGTTTTGAGACTACTTCATCAATGTATATCTTTGCCATCTTCGTTAAGGCACATCTTGTCGGGTAGCTAGAAAATGAGCACTCTTCGTCAATCTATCTACAATCACCCATATCATATCATTCCCTTTCGGCGTTTTAGGTAGCTTTGTTACAAAGTCCATGGTAATATGATCCCATTTCCACTCAGAAATGTCTAATTGATGCAACAAACCATACGGCTTTTGATGGTCCGTTTTCACACGTGCACATGTCAAACATTTTGCTACAAAATGAGCTACTTCTCCTTTAATATCCGGCCACCAATAAATCGGCTTCAAATCTGCATACATTTTGGTGACACCGGGATGAACTGAATATCTACTTCTATGGGCTTCCTCAAGGATCAATTCTCGGTTACCACCAAGCAATGGCACCCAAATTCGACCCTTGTATGTTTTGAACCCACGGCTATTAGTCTCCATCACAGACGTTTCTTCTTTCCAATGCTTTCTTTGTCAATGTTATCCTTCATTAATGCCCTCGCTTGTGCTTCTTTAATTCGATCAAGTAGCCCCGACTTGGCTTGAACTTGCATGCTCATCAACTTACAAGAAGAACTTTGCACCTTCCAACTTAGTGCATCCGCCACTACATTGGCTTTACCCGGATGGTATTTGATTTCACAATCATAATCTTTAAGTAATTCCATTCACCTCCTTTGTCTCACGTTCATCTCCTTTTGATTAAAGACATACTGCAAACTTTTATGATCGGTAAACAAAGTGCATTTTGTACCATAAAGGTAATGTCTCCACAATTTCAATGCAAATACAACTGCTGCCAACTCAAGATCATGGGTAGGGTAATTCTTCTCATGTGGCTTCAACTGGCGTGAGGCATAGGCGATCACCTTGTCCCTCTGCATCAGGACACAACCCAAACCCGTAATAGATGCATCACTATACACAACCAAATCATCGGTACCTTCAGGCAAGGCAAGTATAAGAGCTTCACACAACTTCTTTTTCAATGTTTGAAATGCATTCTCCTGCTTATCGGTCCACTCAAACTTTACTCCTTTCTTCGTTAGTTTAGTCATAGGCTTGGCTATTCGGGAGAAATCCTGAATGAATCTTCGATAATATCCAGTCAAACCAAGAAAACTTTTAATCTCAGTAGGAGTCTTTGGCTGCTCCCACTTTGAAACAGCTTCAATCTTTGAAGGATCTACTTTAATACCTTCTGATGAAATGACATGACCAAGAAACTGCACCTCTCAAAGCCAAAACTCGCATTTAGAAAACTTGGCATACAACTTCTTCTCCCTCAACACCTCCAAAACTGCTTTCAAGTGCTCACGGTGCTCATCTTCTGACTTAGAATAGATCAAAATATCATCAATAAACACAATAACAAAATGATCTAGAAAGGGACGGCATACCCGATTCATTAAGTCCATAAATGCGGCTGGAGCATTAGTCAACCCAAATGGCATGACCAAGAACTCATAATGCCCATATCTAGTCCGGAAAGCTGTCTTTGCTACATCCTCCTTCTTAACCTTCAATTGATGATAACCGGACCGCAAATCTATCTTTGAAAAATATGAAGCACCATGAAATTGATCAAATAGATCATCAATTCGTGGGAGAGGATATTTATTCTTAACCGTTCGCTTATTCAGCTCACGGTAGTCTATGCACATGCGCATAGATCCATCCTTCTTTTTAACAAAGAGAACCGGAGCTCCCCAAGGCGAGGAACTAGGTTGTATGAACCCTTTATCTAACAACTCCTGAAGTTGAGCCATTAACTCCTTCATTTCTGTAGGAGCTAATCGGTAAAGTGCTTTAGCAACAGGCGTAGCACCGGGAATAAGGTCTATCTGAAAAGTAACTTCACGATCGGGAGGAATACCGGGAAGATCATTGGGAAACACATCGGGAAAATCGGATACTACATCAACATTAGCAATAGAAGGCTTCTCCTTTCTTGCATCAATAACATAGGCCAAGAAATGACTCTTATTCTTCCTTATACATTTAATCGCCTTCATCATACTAATGATCTTTATCCCCCCTCTCTTCTTATCTCCATATACCGTTACCACTTTACCATCGGGTATAGGAACCCGAATAATCTTTTGGGAACACAAAATATTAGCTTCATTTCTAGACAACCAATCCTAACCAATCACTACATCGAAACCGGCTAAGGTAGTAGGCAATAACTGGACCGGAAACAAACGACCTTCAATCTCAATGTCGCAATCATCATAACCCACAAGTATATCACTAACCATACCATTAGCAATCTCTACCTCTATCGAGCAATCTAAAGCGGTAGTAACTCTTTCTAGCTTAGGAGCAAATAAAGTAGACACAAACGACCTATTTGCACCCGAATCAAATAAAACAGAGGCAGGTTTTGAATTAACAAGGAAAGTACCACTTACCACCTCGTCGTTGTTCTTAGCATCATCAACAGTCATCTGCAAGGCTCTCACTTTTGTTGCTGTCGTGGCTGTCCTCTTTCCATCGTTCTTCATTTGTGGACAATCGGCAATGAGATGACCCGTTTCTTGACATTTGTAACAGCAAGTCTTATCCCTACATTCTGTTGCAAGATGTCCCGACTTCCCACACTTATGACACCTTCTTGTCTTGTCGGAACATTGACCTTCATGAACAGTCTTGCAAAAAGCACACCAAGACCCATTCTTCTTTTTATCTTTGTCACCACTTGAGCTAGAATTTCCACAGAACTTCTTATTATTATTGTTGTTGTTAGATGACCAATTTGACCTTCTTTTGAACCCTACTTTCTTGTCATCAACTTTCTCCACAACTTTCTCGCTTTTGAAGTCATCATCCAACCTCTTTGACTCCTTAATAGCCGCCGACAAAGTCACATGCTGTCTACATAATCCACGATAACTAGCGGGGAGACCATCACAATAAGCCTCAATTTGGTCCTCCTGCCTTCGAACCAAGTGTCCAACAAACTTCAACTTCTCCATAAATGAGTGTGCATATTCAGAAATTGCACCGGGTTTCGCAACCAACGATCTAAACTCCTTTTCAATCAATCTTAACTCACGAGTTCCCACATACTCCTCTAGAAACTTCTCCTTAAATGTCCCCCAAGGCGTAACTGCAAGTACCTCAGGAGCCATAGAAACTGTAGTAGCCCTCCACCAATTACGGGCATTCTTCTTCAACATCCTACTAGCACACAAAACCTTCATATCATCGAGACAATAGCAAGATGCAAAAACTACCTCAATGTCCTCAATCCACTCCATAGCACCCACTGCATTTTGGGTACCATCAAACTCCTTGGCACCACATTTCTGAAAGCTTTCATATTTGAAGTTATTAACACGAGGTGCATTAACAACTCCAAGTCCTCCGCCATTAACTCCATTAACACCCACGGCTGCTATGGATGGTTCACACTTTGGGAGGGATTAGAGTAATTCCCTTCCGAACGCTCACCCCTTTGTTCACTCCCATTCCTTTCAGCACCTCTCTCTGCCCTAAAAACTCCTCTTCATTTCTCATTAGAAGAGCTCGAATAGCTCTCAACTCCTCATGTAATTCTGCTTGATTGGGAACTTGTTCAATCACCGGGTTTGCCCTATCAATTTCCGACCTTGTGGGCTGTGCACCCGGGAGTGGCCTTCGCGGAGGCCTTTGGTTAACTCCATCTCCAGCCCCATTCCCATTAGGAGGAACACCACCACCATTTCCTCCTCCTCTCTGGCTACTAGCTCTAGTGTTTGCCATTAACTCTACAAGGCAACGACGGTGGTTAGCAAGAGTTAAAGAGTGACTACATATGTTAAGGCCATACTTCATTTAGCTACATAATCACACATAATATTCAAGCCTTAAATTTACACTCTCACTCACTCCCCAACCCGTCCTATAGTACTTCATCTCAAAGCTAGGCACACCTGCATAAGCCTAACTTATCCTACATCGGTTTAAGTCCAAAATCCTACGGTCAAAGTCGAATCTTGGTTCACTTAAACCATTTCTCTGATACCAACTTGTAACACCCGACATTTAAAATATGGGTTTTCAAAAACATTCACCTAACGGTGTTAAAAGATGCGGAAGAAAACTTTAAAAGTTCAAAACCGATAAAAACTGTTCGGTTTCTGCATTTATTGGTGTTACATGCAATACCATCGAATAGTTTAAAATGAAAACCCAACGGTTGCCCAACACAAAACAACCGTTCAACAATACTACATAAATTCGACATCAAGTACGAAATGTAAATAAATGTCTAAAGAGATAATCGTCTATGGGTAGCTAAGTTCTCCTGCATGCATCTACCCAAGTCTCACTCTTCCTGCGTCAACTAGTCCTTCAAGCTAAACCTGAGGGAACAACCACATTTAAAAAACAAGTGTTAGCTAACGAATTAGCTAAGTAAGATAACACTATGTTATTAATACGTTTGTCCAATTAAAACAATCTTCATTATTAGACAAGTTTATTTAGGCACAACACACATCACACGTTCACACATAACTGCATATCAACTTCATATCAATTAGGGAGAATCCCCCTAAATGTGCCTATCCTTCATTTTATTCACACATTATCACACGTATCTTCATTAACTGCATATAAGTGTAACATAAGTCACACCCGACTAGATGCTTCACCAAAAGGCGAGTCATACTTCGTCGTTGAGGAATGGCAAGCCAATCCAAGAGTAATCCGTATGTGGAGGTTGGCCAAACCCCTCGTATTACTCGCCCTGCATTATAATGACCATGTTGCAAGGAGCCACCCAAGCAACAACTACGTCAATGCACTCGTCCGGCTAAGACTAGTACGGGTTAAGCTTAACACTTTCCCTGCATTATGTTTACGAGCTCGGTTTCACACATATGGTTTAGGTAACACACATTCCTAAACCGTCACACACATATAGTCTAGGTAACACACATTCCTAAACCGTCACACACATATAGTCTAGGTAACACACATTCCTAAACCGTCACACACATATAGTCTAGGTAACACACATTCCTAAACCGTCACACACATATAGTCTAGGTAACACACATTCCTAAACCGTCACACACATATAGTCTAGGTAACACACATTCCTAAACCGTCACACACATATAGTCTAGGTAACACACATTCCTAAACCGTCACACACATATAGTCTAGGTAACACACATTCCTAAACCGTCACACACATATAGTCTAGGTAACACACATTCCTAAACCGTCACACACATATAGTCTAGGTAACACACATTCCTAAACCGTCACACACATATAGTCTAGGTAACACACATTCCTAAACCGTCACACACATATAGTCTAGGTAACACACATTCCTAAACCGTCACACACATATAGTCTAGGTAACACACATTCCTAAACCGTCACACACATATAGTCTAGGTAACACACATTCCTAAACCGTCACACACATATAGTCTAGGTAACACACATTCCTAAACCGTCACACACATATAGTCTAGGTAACACACATTCCTAAACCGTCACACACATATAGTCTAGGTAACACACATTCCTAAACCGTCACACACATATAGTCTAGGTAACACACATTCCTAAACCGTCACACACATATAGTCTAGGTAACACACATTCCTAAACCGTCACACACATATAGTCTAGGTAACACACATTCCTAAACCGTCACACACATATAGTCTAGGTAACACACATTCCTAAACCGTCACACACATATAGTCTAGGTAACACACATTCCTAAACCGTCACACACATATAGTCTAGGTAACACACATTCCTAAACCGTCACACACATATAGTCTAGGTAACACACATTCCTAAACCGTCACACACATATAGTCTAGGTAACACACATTCCTAAACCGTCACACACATATAGTCTAGGTAACACACATTCCTAAACGTCACACACATATAGTCTTGTAACACTACATAAACTGCATAACAATACACTCATTAAGCAATACTTCATTTCACTACATTAGGGACTGCATTTCAGGTCTCATGGTCAACTACATAACCCATAATACCTCCCGTGTAACCCCATATGCCCACATGCAATATAAAGATACCAAATGGAAGTATTTATGATTTGAAACCAGCTTTCCGTTGAATCCCCCAGCGTGTCAAAGTAGTGTATCTTACCTCGGCGTAGTCCACAACAATCTACAACTAGTCACTGTGAAAAGCAACTATGCTCGTCTACCTATAATTAGTAAATGATTATTAGACAAGCTACATACTCACGTCATTAAGGCCAATAACTAGACCCACACACTTTAAAGACTCACTTAAGATTTAGGTCTAATCTACGTGTCAAAACGAAGTTACGATTCAAAAGTATAACATTTGCTGAAAACTGATGAGTTGCGCCGCAGCTCAAGCCTCCAGTTGCGCCGCAACACCTTATGTTGCGCCGCAACTTATTCTTCTGGATTTGAGTTGCGCCGCAACTCTCCTTCGACCTGCACTTTTACAAAATCATTTTCCATTCCCCAATTCGACCCCAAACGACTCCAGGTCTATAATACAGATCCAATACATCATAATCCTTCATATTTAGACCATTACAAAGCATTTCAATCATTAATTATACCATATATGGCTTTAATCCATCAAAACCACTATTAATCTTCATTAAACGATTCCCCCATAATCCAATAATTAATCCTAATGACTCATAATATCAAAAGGACCTGAAAACAATGAAATTATACCTGCTCTACCTGTAGATATCAAATAGGATGCAAAACTCTTGACAATACACACTCGAATCACACGTAAGGAAGCTTTTTGGCTTGCAATTGGTGGAGGAATGCTATGGGGCGGCTTAGGGCTTGTTTAGAGAATGTATTGGCTGCAAATTATGATCTAATGACACCCTCTAATTCCCTAATCCCGTTTTTAGTTTTCCTCATATGTCAAAATCAACCCCCAAGCTTCCTAATCCTTCATTACTAGTCAAAAACTACCATATGGACCATATATAACATGATTACTTCTTTAAATACCACTACATAGGTATTTAGCTACATTTTACACACATATATATACTTCATTATAAGTTTAGGCTTTCAAGCCTCACACATAACACACAATAACTACGTATAAGCATTAAATCTAAAATAGACTTAACGACACCCTATGTTGACTTAATGACATTAGTCAACTGTTAAATAAAAAGTTTAGGATGTTACAATGGCGATGAAGAAGAAGATGAAGAAAAACATACAAGGGTGGTGGTTGTCACCGGTGGAAACATATCCGATCGATGCTCCTTTCATGCCGCCACCGTCGCTCCTTCCTTGCTAATTTTATGGTCACAGATTCCCAATAATAACAACAGTTAGTAAGTGTTTCTGATGGAGAGAAGTGGTGGTAAAGAAATTTTAAGAATGACAAATAGAAATTTTTTTGTTGTTATTGTTGTTGATAATGATATGATTTTTCTGGGGAATCAGTTTTTGTTGTGTTTTTGCAATTTTGGTCCTATGGACATTAAACGGACGAATCTACCCCGCACGTGACACACACGTGGGTCAAATAACGGAGACATATGGACGGAAAGTTAAAAATGGACCAAAATTGCGAAACTTTTCCATTTGTGGCACCAGAATCGCCACTTTGCAAATGTTTGGACCAAGATTGCAAATTGTGTGATAACACAGGGACCAAAAATGCATTTCGTTCTTTTTAATATATGTTTAAAAAAATTTAATATATTCTTTTAATTTCAACCACCAATAGCATGTTGTTAAGTCACTTCAACTCATCAAACAAAAAACTCATACTTTTACAATAAAAAAAGGAAACAAGTAAATAAACTTAGTTTGTTTTATATCTCCATTCGTAAACAATCAAGACAATCAAAGATGCTTTTCTATTTGAGTTTATCGGCCAAACAACTAAAGTATAAATATTTCTTTTGTTTCTTATTACACTAGATCTATGTTCGAGTCAAATACACGGGTTGTTTATGACATTTTCATAATACGATATATTGTTAAATATGTAAATTTAAATGTAAAAAAAAGGTATTTGAAAAAAATATAATTCTAAAACATTACGCGTACTGTATTTCGTTTTTTTAAATACTTTTTATAGACAATATTTTTTTAATACTTTTTATAGACAATATTTTTTTAAATACTTTTTATAGACAATATTTTTTTAATACTTTTTATAGACAATATTTTTTTAATACTTTTTATAGACAATATTTTTTTAATACTTTTTATAGACAATATTTTTTTAATACTTTTTATAGACAATATTTTTTTAATACTTTTTATAGACAATATTTTTTTAATACTTTTTATAGACAATATTTTTTTAATACTTTTTATAGACAATATTTTTTTAATACTTTTTATAGACAATATTTTTTTAATACTTTTTATAGACAATATTTTTTTAATACTTTTTATAGACAATATTTTTTTAATACTTTTTATAGACAATATTTTTTTAATACTTTTTATAGACAATATTTTTTTAATACTTTTTATAGACAATATTTTTTTAATACTTTTTATAGACAATATTTTTTTAATACTTTTTATAGACAATATTTTTTTAATACTTTTTATAGACAATATTTTTTTAATACTTTTTATAGACAATATTTTTTTAATACTTTTTATAGACAATATTTTTTTAATACTTTTTATAGACAATATTTTTTTAATACTTTTTATAGACAATATTTTTTTAATACTTTTTATAGACAATATTTTTTTAATACTTTTTATAGACAATATTTTTTTAATACTTTTTATAGACAATATTTTTTTAATACTTTTTATAGACAATATTTTTTTAATACTTTTTATAGACAATATATATTTTATATTATAATAATATAAATATATATATAACTAAGTCCTAAATTCATTCCTAAACATATAAGAACTCTTGGATGGATTCCATCTTCGATTTATAACCATTAGAGATTCCATCTTTGATTTAGAACCATTAGATCATATTTAATTATTTCATCTTTATTAAATGACAATATTAATACTTATACTTTATATGATTATGAGTCGATGGGTATCCAATTGTGGTACCAGGATCCCTCCATTACCCTTTTTTACTTTATATGATTAGACAAAAAAATCCCCCTTTAAATTATGAACCGTAAATAATAATAATTATATATGTAAACCATATTTTATTCTTACCAAAAAAGTAAAAGTTCCCTTCTAAGTCGATGTACGGTAAATAATAATAATTATAAAATATTGAGATATTGACCATACTTTTACAATAAAAAAAGGAAATAAGTAAATAAACTTAGTTTGTTTTATATCCCCATTCGTAAACAATCAAGACAATCAAAGATGCTTTTCTATTTGAGTTTATCGGCCAAACAACTAAAGTATAAATATTTCTTTTGTTTCTTATTACACTAGATCTATGTTCGAGTCAAATACACGGGTTGTTTATGACATTTTCATAATACGATATATTGTTAAATATGTAAATTTAAATGTAAAAAAAAGTATTTGAAAAAAATATAATTCTAAAACATTACGCGTACTGTATTTCGTTTTTTTAAATACTTTTTATAGACAATATTTTTTTAATACTTTTTATAGACAATATATATTTATATTTTTTGATCTAATATTTGTTGCTTATCATCACTTTAAGATAATTTTCGATTTAAATCGAGATATTACAATGTACAATTGTCTGTACTTAAAAATTGGACGTTGTAACTACAAACCAACATTTGATAAAAAAAAATAGTTAATAACTATTTACATGGGCACTGTACCCTTTATTTCTTATTCAAAATAATGTATTAATTAATAGATAGAGTTTGAGATACAAATAATTAAAAATCGATATTAATTATTGAAATATCAGTTAATAAAAATAGATTAATAATGACATCATCGATTAATAATGAAATCATCGATTTTCAATTTTGATGATTGGAGAGCTGTGATTGACTAATAAGTGGTTAGGTCAGTTGCCTTTTAGTATATACATAAAAATAAAAATTCCGGAAAAAAAAGAAGTTTAAAGTTTGGTTTTTGGTAATATAAGATCTACCAATCTTTGTTTTTGTTGTATGTGTTCATGTGAACAATTTATAAAAAGTACATAATATTGAATATTCGTTTCAATCTACACATATTTATCGATTTGAAATGGTATATTTTCTAACCAACTTTATAAATAATCAATAGGACAAATATTATGATGTACATGAATCTTGATGCAATACTTTAAATGTGTGAATGTTTAAAAAATATATTATATTTTTTTAATATATATTTTTAATATATGTTTAAAAAAATTTAATATATTCTTTTTAATTTCAACCACCAATAATCTTCTGGCTCGGAAAAAGATGGTGTTCTATTATATCTTGCGATTAAAATGGAGCATCGTGAATCATCTAATGATGGTTAGGTCGTTATGTATTTGTGGTTGTTTACAGCAAGTGTTTGGGGAGGCCTCAAAGGGTTCGTGGGGTGGTTTGATCGTATGGTTGGGGAGACTTTATAAGGTTCGCTCGTGTGTTGCATTTATGTGTCTTTTTTCATTGTTAGTTTACTTTCGTTAGTTGTCGTGACTCAAATTTGGGTCTTGGTTGTCTTATGTGTCTTTTTTCATTGATAGTTTACTTTCATTAGTTGTCGTGACTCAAATTTGGGTCTTGGTTGTCTTTGTTTTTAGGGTTCGTTGTTGAGTTTGGTCATGTTTGTAATCGTTTTTTGGCTAGTTTCTTTCTAGCCATTTCTCTTTAATAATATTAATACCGTTCTAAAAAAAAATAATCTATCAAACAAAAAACTCATTAATTTTTACAATGTATCATGATATACCAACTCACACTAAGGCATTCTATGCATTTAGTTGTCAATGTGTGTATGGTCAAGTTAGGTTTGTGAAACCAAACTCACCCAACCAAATCCAAACCACAAGCGAGAAGATGGTATTCAGTTTTGGTTTCGTAAATATAAGCACATGACTAAAAATAGACATTTTATAAAAAATACAATAGTCACTGTAAGACTTTGTAAATATTAAACTTTACGTTTAAGTATTACTAATACAAATATAATATTATCGTTTTTAATTAAAAACTGCACACTACACTATCTATCTCAAGACAATGTTAGCTTTTTGTTTTAGTTTGATTAAAATATTGTTTATTTTTAAGAATATAATTAGCATATAATTAACTATACTACCATATTTTTCCATTTTTTTTCACTATAATACTCCTAACTTATTTATCACACGAATACATTATAGAGTTTTTTATAAAAAATAATGATAAATTTGTTATCGGATAATTATGTATACGATAATATATTTTTATAGTTGCGTGTTATTTTTGTTATCAATACTTATTTTTTGTTAAATTGAGTAATATTAAATGACCTTGGACTTTGTAATGTAAATTTTATTGTCAATGTGCTTTATTATATCCATACACATTGTAGTTTGAAGTTAATAATTTTATATTTGATATTTTATAAATAAGATGATGATATATTTTTTAAAATTTTAGTCATATACTAAACAAACATGTATTATCTATATTTAATTTTAGATCGTCATTATTAAAATATATAACAAACATATCTAGTATCTTACAAACCATATACATTAAAACTAAAAATCATTTTCAACGACTAACGTTATCTTTTTTTATTAAAGTAGTTATAGTAACTTTACACCGTCATAATACAAAAATATAAGATACATATCATATTAATCATATATGATACAAATCTTTTTTGAATAATATTATCATGATTTTTCAACACGTTTTTTCTATAACTACTAATTTTGTTATTATAAAAACTTAATAAATTTATCTCGCGTATCACGCGGGAATATAATCTAGTTAGGGGTGAATACAATGCTTTTAAAGCATGATTTTGGTAGATATGTAATTATGCCTCAAAAGTAGGATATATATGTAAATCTACCTCGATCAATGCTAATAAGTCTCTCCTAAATTCATGAAGACGAGATTGTTGTTGAAGTTCTTCTCTGCTCAAAACCATAATATAATCAGAAAACTATTTGATTTTCTCAAGATCGGTTGGATTTTCATTCGGCATATTATCCCAACACATGACTTGTGTGCAGTTATTTAAGAGAGATTTAAGAATCAACTTTTTAGAAAGTTGGATCAACTTTAATCATTGGATTAAATCCAATGGTCAAGATTTAAATATCATATTTTAATCTTGACCATTGGATTTAATCCAATGGCTAAAGTTGATCCAACTTTACCTATAAAGTTGGATCAACTTTAGGGAATCCTAATCCATTCTTAATTTTTTAAATGAGAGGAAAATTGAAAAGCTTAATATTTATCAACCTATTGGTCATGTTTATTATTACATTAAACTAATGTATTTTATTCAATTTTAAGCTTTTAAAAGTTTTTCATTGGAATGTAAAGCGTTTGTAAAAAAAGCTCTTACACATTTTTTGGCAAAAAAGCTTTAAAAGCTACCATTCGAGATGTTCTAATGTCATTGGTTGTATAAAAATAAGAATAGAGATATGATCGGATGATGATCCTCTCAAGTTGTTTGCAATTTTTACAAATAAAGTATTACATTTTGACATTTGGATTAAAATCAAGAATAAAGATTTCAAAAGTTACCTTTAACTCGTTAATCCTTTATTTTAATTAAAAAGTTAAGATCACAGCTTTATTAGTAAAGTTAATTTGGTATGATCATCCCCTTAAAAATATGAACTTTCCCAAAAAGCTAACATTTTCATTCATTAAAACATAATAAAGTTACAAACAACAATGATCATACCTTAAAAATATATTTCATCCGTCCTACTTTGAGTATTCTGGTTTGACTTTTTAAGTCTTTTTAAGCATTCCAAAAGCAACATATACACCAAGCCTAACCATTACATTTTTCTTTTTCTACAAAATTGTGAACCTTTTTCGACAGATGGTCTTGGTAAGAATATGATGCCAACACCAATTGAATTGTACATGAACCATTTTCTTGTCCCACATTGCCATCAATTCGTCGCAAAATTATTTAGCGGAGTACATAACATTTGGCAACTCAACATTGTTTACTTATAAATGATCAATTCAGATTATGTTTCATCTCTTACCGGTCAAAAAGGTAAAACATATACAATTTTGACATGAAAAAGGTAAAACATATACAATTTTGACATGAAAGAAACGGGTCATGTAGCTTGAAAGTCACCCAAAGTGTACAATAATTTAACTATCGTTAATTGTAATCATATTTGACTCATTGATTAATCGTTACAAATTTTAAAGTTTTGGATAAAATATCTTTTGGGTCACCCAGACACCCCATATGTACAACAAACTACCTGTTTTTGCCTTTCTGACACATTATCCAACCCGGCCAAATTGCCACCTCTAGTTTCCAACTAATGGTGTGAAAAGATGAAGATCTAACTAAATACAATAAACTACGGAACTCTGGTGATTATATGGCAGATTGGCAGCAACTCAGCCAGTCAATGTGGATTGAAGTGACATTCACCAAAATCTAACTTGCTGATATTAAATTAATTAATCTTCAGGTCTCATTTTGAGACGGTGAAAAAATTGTCCTAACTTGAACTATTATGTCAAACGTGACACCTTTTTAGTAACATCTCAAATTTATGCTTTCAAAAGTTAGTTCCAAATATAACTGTTCTTTCATGTGTATTAGTCCATTCACACCTTTTTAGTAACATCTCAAATTTATGCTTTCAAAAGTTAGTTCCAAATATAACTGTTCTTTCATGTGTATTAGTCCATTCTAGCTCATGAAAGCCTTGTTGCATGAGTTGTTGAAAACCAACTATTTACACGATAACAAAGTGCGAATACCCAACTTTGATTTGGATTATGTACTTGTTTCATCTCTAATGGGTCAAACAGGTAAAAAAAGATAATAGTTTGAAAGTAAAGTATCAACGTGTCTGACGGGTCAAAGGAGTCAGAAGATGTCCAAAGTGTATTTACAATGTCTGAAAAAACCTTCAAAATCCTTTTATTTAACAAAAACTTATTAATCAGATATCTTCATAATCATTATTGAAACAAAACTTCATTTTAACTTATAGTTTGGAGATAGTGATTAAGGCAACCAAACCCGACCCGTTTTGACAGGTGTTACATTAGAAATGTGGAATATTAATAAAGAAATAATAAATGTCAATATTGTAAGTAGAAGGACTGATTGTGTAAATCTGGGAAATTAGGTTATAGGTCGTTATATTTGTTATTCTGTTGATGGCAGTTACCAATTGTAATATACATATATACAATACACACACAAGCTATCATTTTTATGCTTGTTTGATAAAATTCACTTCTCTCTCTACATTTCTGTATTTTCTCTCTATTAATTGGTATCAGAGACACCGCTTCACGGCGGCGCTGTGATTCCGATTCACAATTCCGGTAACAATTCCGCATCTAATTGTTTATCAAAGCAAGAAGATGACGACTCGTAACAACAATACCAATAATAACAACTGTAACATCCGTGAGTTTTGACCGTTTGACTTTACGTGCAATTTGACTAACAATTTAAGTTAATGAAATATTTGGTTCGTTTCGTGATTAAATGACAATGTGGTATGTTCGTCGGGTCGATAATTTGTTTTAATCGGTGTTTAAATGCCTAACGATGTGTATTTTGGCTTAGGAAGAGAAACGGGTCGACCCGTGGGTTATCCACGACCCACCAGCCCTCTTGACCCATTTCCCTTCCCCTTATCTCTTCCTCTCACCACACATTTCATTCTTCTTCTCTTTTCTCTCTTCTCTTTTCTCTCCAAGTAAAAAGCAAGACCATCCATCTCTAGTTCTTCATTTCTCTAGCATCATTTGGCGTTTTGGAACTAGTTTAACTCGAGAATCATCATCGTCTTCATCTCTTTGTCACCATATCGAAGGATCAAAAGTCATAGTGCAAGGTTTTACCCATTTTGACCCAATTCGGGTTCTAGCTCGAGAAGGAAGCTTTGGTAAGTCTAATTCATCCTGTTTTCATCTATTTATGTTTGTTTATGCATTTCTAGTCATTTCGAGTATTTACAGGTCCTAAAATGACTCAAAATGGATTTCGGGCCAAAAGTAGGGTTTTGGTTAGGGTTAATCGATTTGGAAGATTTGGTGATGTTATGGATCGAAATCTTGGTTTGGGTAAGTGTATTTATGCATTAGAAGGTCAAATGTAACTTCAAAATGGGTCCTATAGCATTGTAGATCGATTTAGAGTTTTGGTTTAAGAGAAAATGGGTTTTGGGTTGTAAAATTCTGCATAAATGGCTGCTGTTCGTGGGTCTGCCCAGTAGGGGGGGGGGGGGGGGGGGGGGGGGGGGGGGGGGGGGGGGGGGGGGGGGGGGGGGGGGGGGGGGGGGGGGGGGGGGGGGGGGGGGGGGGGGGGGGGGGGGGGGGGGGGGGGGGGGGGGGGGGGGGGGGGGGGGGGGGGGGGGGGGGGGGGGGGGGGGGGGGGGGGGGGGGGGGGGGGGGGGGGGGGGGGGGGGGGGGGGGGGGGGGGGGGGGGGGGGGGGGGGGGGGGGGGGGGGGGGGGGGGGGGGGGGGGGGGGGGGGGGGGGGGGGGGGGGGGGGGGGGGGGGGGGGGGGGGGGGGGGGGGGGGGGGGGGGGGGGGGGGGGGGGGGGGGGGGGGGGGGGGGGGGGGGGGGGGGGGGGGGGGGGGGGGGGGGGGGGGGGGGGGGGGGGGGGGGGGGGGGGGGGGGGGGGGGGGGGGGGGGGGGGGGGGGGGGGGGGGGGGGGGGGGGGGGGGGGGGGGGGGGGGGGGGGGGGGGGGGGGGGGGGGGGGGGGGGGGGGGGGGGGGGGGGGGGGGGGGGGGGGGGGGGGGGGGGGGGGGGGGGGGGGGGGGGGGGGGGGGGGGGGGGGGGGGGGGGGGGGGGGGGGGGGGGGGGGGGGGGGGGGGGGGGGGGGGGGGGGGGGGGGGGGGGGGGGGGGGGGGGGGGGGGGGGGGGGGGGGGGGGGGGGGGGGGGGGGGGGGGGGGGGGGGGGGGGGGGGGGGGGGGGGGGGGGGGGGGGGGGGGGGGGGGGGGGGGGGGGGGGGGGGGGGGGGGGGGGGGGGGGGGGGGGGGGGGGGGGGGGGGGGGGGGGGGGGGGGGGGGGGGGGGGGGGGGGGGGGGGGGGGGGGGGGGGGGGGGGGGGGGGGGGGGGGGGGGGGGGGGGGGGGGGGGGGGGGGGAATGTTCGATTGAGCGATTTATTGATGAGTTGTTGGCTACATTTGATTGATATTAGTAAAAGGGTTGTGATATGTATTATTATTATTATTATTATTATTATTATTATTATTATTATTATTATTATTATTATTATTATTATTATTGTTAGGATATTATTATTATTATATTATTATTTTATATTATTATTATTATATTATTATTATTATTATTATTATATTATTATTATATTATTTTTAGATTTATTTGTTTTTTATTATTATTATTATAACTTATTATTCATTCGAAACAAACTATTCTTCTTCTTTATGTATATTATTATTATTATTATTATTATTATTATATTATTATTATATATATTATATTCTTTTTTATTATATTATTATTATTATTATTATTATTATTATATTATTATTATTATTATATATTATTATTATTATATTATTATTATTATTATTATTATATTCGTTTATGTATATCTATGTATGTTAATGTGCATGTATATGATCGATATTTAGGTGGTGAACGTGAAGTGAACATCGAACGACTGTAACGCGACTTTATATCAAACTTAACTTCTTTGCCGATCAGGTGAGTTTCGTAGCTCCCTACTCAATAGAGATTCGGGCTGAAAAGTGTACATATACGTGTTGTTGGATTGTTTGGTTGATTTGATTGACTGTCTAGTTAATTTCTGATTGATTGTCGATTGATAGATAGTTTTGATTGATTGTGTGATGGTTTACGAATGTGATTGTGATATTGTAATTTATTAGGATAGAAGTACATACATGGAAGTCGGTTTTACTTTCAAAGAGTTTTAGATGTGGTGGGAAGGCTGCGGGTGACCCTATATATAAGCATCTAGGACTCGAAGGAAGTAGAATCCTCCTAAGTGTATGTACGTATAGTTTAATTTAATTTGATGTTTGATGATTAATGGACTTGTGATGAATGGATGTTGATTGATGCATATGTAGTGTATAAATCCCACTGAAGAGGATATGACATATGTAGTGTATAAATCCCACTGAAGAGGATATGACATATGACGTGTATAAATCCCACTGAAGAGGATATGACATATGTAGTGTATAAATCCCACTGAAGAGGATATGACATATGTAGTGTATAAATCCCACTGAAGAGGATATGATACTTGATTTGAGTGGATGTTACGTATATTACTTGAGTGTATTGTTTATTACACGTTTTACTTGTTTTGTGTAATCTTGTTGTGGATGTTGTTGTGTTTTTCATAGAGGCTCACTGTAAGTCATGTTTCGCCTCTACTCGTATATTATGATTATTATTATTATGGTTATATTATTTATTATTATTATATTAGGATAGAAGTACATACATGGAAGTCGGTTTTACTTTCAAAGAGTTTTAGATGTGGTGGGAAGGCTGCGGGTGACCCTATATATAAGCATCTAGGACTCGAAGGAAGTAGAATCCTCCTAAGTGTATGTACGTATAGTTTAATTTAATTTGATGTTTGATGATTAATGGACTTGTGATGAATGGATGTTGATTGATGCATATGTAGTGTATAAATCCCACTGAAGAGGATATGACATATGTAGTGTATAAATCCCACTGAAGAGGATATGACATATGTAGTGTATAAATCCCACTGAAGAGGATATGACACATGTAGTGTATAAATCCCACTGAAGAGGATATGACATATGACGTGTATAAATCCCACTGAAGAGGATATGATACTTGATTTGAGTGGATGTTACGTATATTACTTGAGTGTATTGTTTATTACACGTTTTACTTGTTTTGTGTAATCTTGTTGTGGATGTTGTTGTGTTTTTCATAGAGGCTCACTGTAAGTCATGTTTCGCCTCTACTCGTATATTATGATTATTGACGATGGTTTCTAATGGACCATTACTGCGAACTCACCAACCTTGTGTTGACTATGCTTAGTACACTTTTCAGGTACCCAGGTTAATCCAGGGCATGGAGTCTGATTATTTGCTTGTTGTCGAACCCGGACTTGGACTTATATGGATCAAGGATCCATTTGCCTTCTTTTGCATTGTACTTAGGACCGTTGGCCATCTTTTGATTATCTTTTGTTAACTCTGATGGTTATGTACTCTTTATGTATTTTGATACTTGTTTATCTTATTGTATGGATTCACTGAATCCTTTATTTGCATTTAGTTCATGTTCTACATTAATCCCACCTTGTGCTATATGATTTTCGTAATATTTCGAGCCTTGGCTTGGGGTGTTACAGAATGGTGGCCCATGCGTGGTCGTAGAGAATTAGGCGGTTTGACCTAGACTACGGCTTAAGTTAAAACTCTTCATATAGCATATGCATGGTTAGGAAATTTGTGTGCAACGTGAATTCTGTGAACCTTAGAAAGTGTATATTGTGAGTTCGTAGTTAAGACCACTTATGTGATGGCTTGAATTCAACGTGATGAATGTGGAATGAGTACAATGTGGTTAATGTGTGCATTGACTGAATTTGATTGTCGTTGATGTGGATTGTTACTATTAATTGATGCTAGTTTGATTATTTAGAGCAAAATGAAGTTATGTTATTAACTTAGTATAATATTGTGGCAACCCTAAAAGAACCCGATCAACTCTTTTATGGTCGCCCAACATTATAACAAGTTAATAACATCATGGATTGCGCATACATGGCTTAAAGTATAATAAGGAACCGATATGCTTAATGGAAGTTGATTAGGTGGAGGGTTAGCCATTGGTACACCCTGTATACATACCCGATCAATAACTAGAGAGCATATCGAATTCGGATTATACTTTGAATCATTCGTGTTAGTTGCTTGGCTTAGTGTATAATAGGGAACCGATATGCTTAATGGAAGTTGATTGGGTGGAGGGTTAGCCATTGGTACACCCTGTATACATACCTGGTCAATAACTAGAGAGCATATCGAATCCAGATTATACTTAACCCATTTGTGTTAATTGTTTGATTTTATGATGTATTGAGCATGATTACTTGAGTTAATGATAGACAATTGTAATGAATTTGACATGATGATATGCTAAGTAACAATCCCATAGGATTCTAGCACTATTACCTTAGCTTAATGACATAAAATGAGTACGTTATATCGGTATGAGAGCATTAGCTACTTGTGTGACTAACATGTGAGCATTTGAGGCTAACTCTCGGGTCAACGTGTCACTTACTTTATAGAAATGGTGAGACCAAGGAGAGCCGGAACGAACTATAGGGCTGAACCGGAAGAACCTCAACCAGAAGCTCAACCGGAGGTACAAGGAGGTAGAGGTAGGGGCCGTGGTAGGGGTCATGGTAGAGGTCGTGGTAGAGGCCAAGGTAGGGGTCGTGGTGAAGCTCCCGTGCCAAACTTGGCTGAGGTGATCGCTCAAACGGTCACCAATATCATGTCGACCATTATTGCTCAAGTCACGGCAAGTCTTGGGGGAAACAATGCGGCTCCAAACAATGGGCCTCAAAACAATGAAACCCCAGTTAATGTGAATAATGAAAATGTTCAACCTCAGGCCGTGGAAAACGAAGAAGAGGAACCAGTGGGAGTTGATAACCGTATGCCCATGTATAATCAACATGGAGGATACCGACAGGGGTGCATATTTAAAGACTTCAAAAGCTGTGGGGCACCGGAGTTTGATGGAAGAGGCGGTCCCACAGAGTGCATAAGGTGGTTTGAGGAGATCGAGGCAGTGATTGAAAGAAGTCATTGCACATATGACGACCGGATTTCTTATGCATCCGGCATGTTTAAAAATGACGCCTTGAGTTGGTGGAACCAAGAGATAACTTTGGGGCGGACTTATAACTTGGAATGGATCGATTTCAAGAACAAGGTGAAGGCGAAGTTTTGTCCTCCCTATGAACTACAAAACTTGACCATTGAGTTTGTTAATCTCAACATGGACGGAGCCGATTACAAGAGCTATGTTAGACGATTTCAAGAGTTGTCTACCCTCATTCCTCACTTGGTGGATTCCGAGTCTCGGGCCATCGAGAAGTTTGTATTGGGCTTGAATCCTCAAGTCCGATCTTATGTGAATTCTAACATGCCTACTTCTTTGGCCGATGCTGTCAACCGAGCTGGTAGTGTGACTGAAGACTTGTTGAGGAGCGGTGTTTTGAGTAACTCCTCAACAAACAAGAGAAAGGAAATGGGAGAATCAAGTGGGGTGAAGAAAATGGGAAGGTTTGATCCCAAAGATGCTAATAGGGGTAGAGTGATGGCGGCGGTGGGACCGGTGAAGAAAGCTTATGTAGGACCTCATCCGTTATGTGAAAGATGCAGCAAGCACCACCCCACCAACGCTCAATGCAGGGCGTGTTTTAAATGCAACCAAGTTGGGCACATGTCCAAGAATTGTAGAACACCGAAAGCGGCACCGTCGAATATAGTACCCCTTCAAACCATTCGTCCTCAAGGAGACTTCCCATGGGGTACATGCTTTGGATGTGGAAGCCCTGATCACTACCGAAATAATTGTCCGCAATGGGTTGGACAACAAGTTGAAGTGGCGGTCCATCCGAATCAACTCCAAATTACCGGGCCGAACCAAAACCGTGGCCAACAAGGTCAACAAGTTCAACCTCGAGGCCGAGCTTTTGCGGGAAATGGCAATGGGGGCCAAAATGATCCAAACGTCGGTTAAGGTACATTCCTCTTAACGGTCGTTATATTATGGCACTACTCGATATTGGAACAGACTATGATCTCGTTTATCCTAACGTTACTCCTTTGAATTACGTTCGTTCGTGTGTTTTGGAATTATATGTTTAAAATTTTTGGATGTTTAGCGACTCCCTAACTAAATTTGGTCAAATACCCCGTGTATCTATCTTGACTCTAGAAGACGACAAACTCTTCACGTACTTTGTGCTCTATGATATTAAGGTTCTTGACGATAAAGTGAGTACAATCTGAATACCAACGGTTAATACGGTTCTTATTTGTGTAGTAGGGTTTGCTAGTGTAAAAATATCTAACGGTAGGGTTCTTAGGGTCCCATGTACATCTTCCAACTCAAAGGTCCTTAGAACTACCGTCTCAAGAATCTGAAAACTAACGTCGTCTCTGATCATCTTGAGTCTCCCGAGGCCTTTCCGGGTGACTTACCGGGCTTGTCCCATCTCGATAACTTAAATTTCGTATATGCTTAACTTCCTAACATCGCGCGCGTAGTCAAAACCCTTATAGACTTCTGAGATGCGAATAAGCTCGTAGTGAAAGACCGGGAGAGAGATTCGAAGGAAAACAAATTGTAATGGATTTCACCATGAAGTCGCCGACGACAAGATGTGGTCACGATACGATGAAACCGGTAAAATCTGACAACTTGGCACATTAGTATGTAGAAGAAATGGTGTAGGTGCACAGAGATTCGATTTCTATCATTTCAGATAAAGAAAGTCGCTTGACTCTAATTCAGGGAGCCATCCAATGAGCAACGGGTACTCAACCCGACTTGAGACTTGATCACATGTGAAGAGCATGTGCTTATGACCCTGGCGGAAATCTTGTGCAATAACGGGAGTTACTTGAGTATTCGAATATCACCAACCAAAGCACTGGGTAGTAGAGGTGTTACCCTCCACTGGATGAGACAAGAATCGAAGAAAGCCAATGTAGCGGACCGGGAATAGTAATTGGAATGACAAGAACAACTTCTCAAGCTAAGAGAATGGCTCAACTAGCTCGCATGCTACGAAGGAAGTGGGTCGATGTGTGGTGGAGACCGTTAGAGTTGAGGCCTAAGTACCCACATTTGTTTAACGATTAGTGATTTATTGAATTTCGGGACAAAATTCTTTTGACGGGGGAATAATGTAACATCCGTGAGTTTTGACCGTTTGACTTTACGTGCAATATGACTAACAATTTAAGTTATTGAAATATTTGGTTCATTTCGTGATTAAATGACAATGTGGTATGTTCGTCAGGTCGATAATATGTTTTAATCAGTGTTTAAATGCCTAACGATGTGTATTTTGGCTTAGGAAGAGAAACGGGTCGACCCGTGGGTTATCCACGACCCACCAACCCTCTTGACCCATTTCCCTTCCCCTTATCTCTTCCTCTCACCACACATTTCATTCTTCTTCTCTTTTCTCTCTTCTCTTTTCTCTCCAAGTAAAAAGCAAGACCATCCATCTCTAGTTCTTCATTTCTCTAGCATCATTTGGCGTTTTGGAACTAGTTTAACTCGAGAATCATCATCGTCTTCATCTCTTTGTCACCATATCGAAGGATCAAAAGTCATAGTGCAAGGTTTTACCCATTTTGACCCAATTCGGGTTCTAGCTCGAGAAGGAAGCTTTGGTAAGCCTAATTCATCATATTTTCATCTATTTATGTTTGTTTATGCATTTCTAGTCATTTCGAGTATTTACAGGTCCTAAAACGACTCAAAATGGATTTCGGGCCAAAAGTAGGGTTTTGGTTAGGGTTAATCGATTTGGAAGATTTGGTGATGTTATGGATCGAAATCTTGGTTTGGGTAAGTGTATTTATGCATTAGAAGGTCAAATGTAACTTCAAAACGGGTCCTATAGCATTGTAGATCAATTTAGAGTTTTGGTTTAAGAGAAAATGGGTTTTGGGTTGTAAAATTCTGCATAAATGGCTGCTGTTCGTGGGTCTGCCCAGTAGGGGGCGTAACCTATGCTCCTTAGGGGCGTAGCTTACGCCAGTCTAAGTTTGTATGGGCGTAAGTTACGGCCCATAGGGGCGTAGCTTACGCCAGTTGTCCAGTTTCTGATTTCTTGTTTGACCTAATTCGACTTCCAGAACCCTAGTAACGCATCGAGCTTCGATCTAATTCACTTCTTAACTTATTTAACAATGAATAAGAGTCTTAGAAGTCACCAAACGTCGAGAACCACTTTGGAAACCTAATTAGGGTTTTGCCGAGTATTTGATAACTTCGTTTATGTATATCTATGTATGTTAATGTGCATGTATATGATCGATATTTAGGTGGTGAACGTGAAGTGAACATCGAACGACTGTAACGCGACTTTATATCAAACTTAACTTCTTTGCCGATCAGGTGAGTTTCGTAGCTCCCTACTCAATAGAGATTCGGGCTGAAAAGTGTACATATACGTGTTGTTGGATTGTTTGGTTGATTTGATTGACTGTCTAGTTAATTTCTGATTGATTGTCGATTGATAGATAGTTTTGATTGATTGTGTGATGGTTTACGAATGTGATTGTGATATTGTAATTTATTAGGATAGAAGTACATACATGGAAGTCGGTTTTACTTTCAAAGAGTTTTAGATGTGGTGGGAAGGCTGCGGATGACCCTATACATAAGCATCTAGAACTTGATGAAAGTAAAATCCTCCGAAGTATATGTACGCATTATTTAGAGAAAGCGATGGATCCTGGGAATATGGTTGGAATGGACATATACGTCTTGTTATACTTGATTTGCGTGATACGCACTCAAGTACACCTTTATCTTTGTATTGACGAACTTATGAATTAATGGTTGACGACTGAATGTTCGATTGAGCGATTTATTGATGAGTTGTTGGCTACATTTGATTGATATTAGTAAAAGGGTTGTGATATGTATTATTATTATTATTATTATTATTATTATTATTATTATTATTATTATTATTATTATTATTATTATTATTACTGTTAGGATAGACGTGCATACATGGAAGTCGGTTATGCCTCCAAAGGGTTTTAGATGTGGTGGGAAGGCTGCGGGTGACCCTATATATAAGCATCTAGGACTCGAAGGAAGTAGAATCCTCCTAAGTGTATGTACGTATAGTTTAATTTAATTTGATGTTTGATGATTAATGGACTTGTGATGAATGGATGTTGATTGATGCATATGTAGTGTATAAATCCCACTGAAGAGGATATGACATATGTAGTGTATAAATCCCACTGAAGAGGATATGACATATGTAGTGTATAAATCCCACTAAAGAGGATATGACATATGTAGTGTATAAATCCCACTGAAGAGGATATGACATATGTAGTGTATAAATCCCACTGAAGAGGATATGATACTTGATTTGAGTGGATGTTACGTATATTACTTGAGTGTATTGTTTATTACACGTTTTACTTGTTTTGTGTAATCTTGTTGTGGATGTTGTTGTGTTTTTCATAGAGGCTCACTGTAAGTCATGTTTTGCCTCTACTCGTATATTATGATTATTGACGATGGTTTCTAATGGACCATTACTGCGAACTCACCAACCTTGTGTTGACTATGCTTAGTACACTTTTCAGGTAACCAGGTTAATCCAGGGCATGGAGTCTGATTATTTGCTTGCTGTCGAACCCGGACTTGGACTTATATGGATCAAGGATCCATTTGCCTTCTTTTGCATTGTACTTAGGACCGTTGGCCATCTTTTGATGTTCTTTTGTTAACTCTGATGGTTATGTACTCTTTATGTATTTTGATACTTGTTTATCTTATTGTATGGATTCACTGAATCCTTTATTTGCATTTAGTTCATATTCTACATTAATCCCACCTTGTGCTATATGATTTCCGTAATATTTCGAGCCTTGGCTTGGGGTGTTACAACAACAATGAAGTTGAAAGATTAACTAAAGAACTCAATCAACAACAAGAAAGGGTGGTTTCTCTCACGACGGCGGTGGAGCTGTTGCAACAATCCATGGCGGTGATGCAGAATCAAAGATCACTGGTGGCGATGGACGACGGTTCAAGATCAAGCAATTTTGGGCGATTCACTAAGGTTGAATTCCCTAAATTTGAGGGGGATGATGTGGAAAATTGGGTTTATAAATGTGAACATTTCTTCACTATTGATTCTACACCGGAAAACACCAAAGTCCGGTATGCAGCTATGCACATGGCTGGAAGGGCTTTATCTTGGCACCATGGTTACATGAAATCCAGTGGGAAAACAATGGAAGCAACCACCTGGGATGAATACTCAAGATCTGCAATTGCAAGATTTGGGGTAAATTTGGCAGAGGATGCCATGGGAGCATTGAAGGCTCTCACACAAGAAGGAGAATTGGATGATTATTGTGATCAATTTGACCTGCTTCTGAACAAGGTCACACTATGTGAAGAATACTCTGTAAGTCTTTTCTTGGAAGGCTTAAAACCAGATATTAAGTGTCATATTAAATTGTTTAGACCAAAAACTCTAAAAGAGGCTTATTCTTTAGCAAAATTACAAAATATTGCTAATAAGGCTTTGGGGAAAAGTTTGGGTAATACTAGTACATATGGGTACAGGTCTGGACTAAATTCTGGGGTTAGTAGGAACACAAATTCACTTGCAAATGCAACAAAACCCCCATTGTTAGCAACTCCTGTTAATGTTGTGCCATCAAATACTATAGTTCCAAGAAAAGTTAACACAAAATTTTTAGATAATAAAAGGGCTAGGGGTGAGTGTTTTTTCTGCAATGAAAAATTTGTGCAAGGGCACACTAGGGTGTGTAAAGGAAGAAAACAAATATTTTTGATAGAAGTAGAAGAAGGGGAAGAGGAAGAATTAGGGTGCGATTTACAGCAGGCTGAGTTAATACCAGTAGAAAAACCCTTACAACCCCAAATTTCATTGAATGACATTACTGGTGTACCTTCATTTACAACTATGCAAGTAGTGGGGACTATTGGCACAAGAAGGCTGCATATATTAGTGGACAGTGGGTCAACCCACAATTTCATGAGTCAAGTTTTAGCAAAAGCATTAAGATGTGCCAGTTTTCAGATTCCTAATGTGCAAGTGACAGTGGCAGATGGTAATAAGATGCCTTGTGTGGATTATTGTAAGGATTTTAGTTGGATGATGCAAGGTAACTGGTTCAAGGCAGATATGTTGTTGCTAGACTTAACCAACTATGATATAGTTTTGGGTATTCAGTGGCTGCAGACCTTAAATGATATTATGTGGAATTTTAAGACACTTACCATGAAATTTAATATTGGTGGTAAAGATTTTGTTCTTAAGGGTGCCAAACAACATGGTGTAACCATGTGTTCAATGGAGAAGATGTCTAGTCTATTGCAACACCAAACTGGTGTAGTGTAGGCCCAATTGTTTACCATTCAGGAGTCAAATAACCCCAAAACAACCCATAAACCATTTTTGGGAAAGGAGAAAGACTCTGCAGAATTAGAGAATTTACTTGGGCAGTTTGCTGATGTTTTTGAAACACCACAAGGGTTACCTCCTCAAAGATCTTTTGATCATAGAATAATCCTTAAAGATGATAAGGTGGATCTCAATCTTAAGCCATATAGATATCAGAAAACTCAGAAGGATGTTATTGAAAAGATGACCCAAGAATTACTGGATTCAGGAGTGATTAGGCACAACACAAGCCCATTTGCTGCCCCAGTTGTTTTGGTAAAAAAGAAAGATGGCACATGGAGGATGTGCATTGATTATAGGAAACTAAATGATGCTACAGTCAAGGATGTGTTTCCCATACCTTTAATTGAGGAATTATTAGATGAATTGGAAGGGGCAGAAGTATTTTCTAAGTTGGATTTGAGGTCAGGGTACCATCAAGTGAGAATGTATGAACCAGATATACATAAAACAGCATTCAAGACTCATCAGGGCCATTACGAATTCCTGGTACTTCCTTTTGGTCTCACTAATGCACCTGCAACATTTAAAAGTTTGATGAACACCACTTTTAAGTCTGTATTGAGAAGAAATGCTCTAGTTTTTTTTTGATGATATACTAGTATATAGCAAGAGCTGGGAACAACACTTGAAAGATTTAACAGTAGTGTTGAGTTTGATGAGAGAAAATTCTTTGAAGGCTAAGAGATCTAAATGTTCTTTTGGAGGAGAAAAGGTGGAATATCTGGGTCATGTGATCACTAAAGCTGGTGTATCCACAGATACATCCAAGATTAAGGCAATAATAGAGTGGCCACTGCCTGAAACCACTAAACGGCTGAGAGGGTTTTTGGGAATTACAGGATATTATAGAAGGTTTATAAGAAATTTTGGGGTAATAGCAAAGCCATTAACTGATTTACTTAAGAAGGAAGCTTTTCAATGGAATGAGTCAGCAAAATTGGCTTTTGAGGATCTTAAAAAAGCCCTGAGTACCTCCCCTGTACTGAAATTGCCAGATTTTAGTAAAACTTTTGTGGTTGAGACAGATGCATCTTCCAGAGGTATGGGTGTTGTCTTAATGCAGGATAACCATCCAATTGCTTATATTAAGCATTTTCAGTGAGACAAATCAGCCTTTCAGTTTATGAGAAAGAACTTTTGGCAATCCTGTTAGCAGTCAAACAATGGCACCATTACCTCTCCAACAACCATTTCATCATAAAAACAGATCATCAAAGCTTGAAACACCTCTTGGAGCAAAAGATTGTTACACCACTACAACAGAAATGGTTGTCCAAATTGATGGGATATGATTATGAGATATCTTATAAAAAAGGGGTGGAAAATGTTGCTGCAGATGCTTTATCTAGAGTTCAAGGGTTGACAATTATGGAAATGGGTATTAGTTCTGTAAGCAGTATGCTTTGGGAGAGGATTAAGACTGCTTACCATCAGAACCTGGAGGCACAATCAATAATTCAGAAATTGGGTCAAGGAATTGAAGTCAAAAATATGTCCTGGGAAGGACAGATTTTGAGAAGAAAAAATAAGATTTGGATTCCTAAGGATAATTCTTTGAGAAATGATATAATTTCTATATATCATTCCTTAGCTGTTGGGGGTCACTCTGGATTCACTCCTACACTCAAAAGGATAAAAGATTATTTTTATTGGAAGGGGTGTGCCAAGGACATACACAAATTCATTAAGGAATGTATGGCTTGTCAAAGGTCAAAATATGAAACTGTGGCATCTCCAGGTTTATTGCAACCCTTACCAGTGCCAAAATCCATTTTTTCTGATATTTCAATGGATTTTATATCTGGTCTACCAAGGGTACAAGGGAAAGACACTGTTATGGTCATAGTGGATAGGTTGACTAAATATGGTCATTTTATACCATTAAGTCATCCTTTTACTGCAGCTTCAATAGCCAAGGTGTTTTTAGATAATATTTTCAAGATACATGGCAATCCAGAGACTATAGTGTCAGATAGATATCCAATTTTTGTGAGTAAGTTCTGGCAGGAGTTCATGAGACTACAAGGAGTTAAGTTGGCCATGTCTTCTGCATATCACCCTCAAAGTGATGGTTAAACAGGTGTTTGGAGTCTTATTTGAGGTCAATGTGCATGAATGTTCCCCTCACTTGGGTTACTTGGATACCATTGGCTCAGTGGTGGTACAATACCACCTGGCATTCATCAATCCAGATGTCACCTTATGAAGCTTTGTTTGGAATTAAGCCCAGTTTACACATTCCTTATATCCCAAATGACACTGCAATAGCATCAGTGGAAGAGTTGCATAGGAACAGAGAGGCCATGATCAGAAGACTGAAGGGTAATTTGGAAGGGGCAAGGAATAGAATGAAACAATTGGCTGATGGGAGCAGAACAGATAGAGAATTTGCAGTAGGGGAGTGGGTTTATGTGAAGCTGCACCGTTTTGCCCAGCAATCATTAAAAATGCATCATAACAGGAAACTTTCCCCAAGATATTTTGGGCCATTTCTCATTTTGCAGAAGATAGGGAAGGTAGCATACAGATTGGACCTGCCTGCAGAAGCACAAATTCACTCAACCTTCCATGTGTCATTACTGAAAAGAGCTTTTGGGGAGAAAGTACTGACTGGACCAATTCCACAAGGAAAAAGATTCAGTTTGCAGCCAAGGGCTGTGTTAGAAAGGAAGGTGATCAAAAGGGGTAACAAAATGGCTGCTCAGATTCTTGTACATTGGGAGGGACTGCCACTTGAAGAGGCTTCATTGGAGTTTTTGGATGATATGATTTGCAGATTTCCAGATTTTGCTTTTTGAGGACAAAAAGCTGCTTAAGGGAGGGGTAGTTGTTACATTAGAAATGTGGAATATTAATAAAGAAATAATAAATGTCAATATTGTAAGTAGAAGGACTGATTGTGTAAATCTGGGAAATTAGGTTATAGGTCGTTATATTTGTTATTCTGTTGATGGCAGTTACCAATTGTAATATACATATATACAATACACACACAAGCTATCATTTTTATGCTTGTTTGATAAAATTCACTTCTCTCTCTACATTTCTGTATTTTCTCTCTATTAACAGGTTATCATGGATAAAAGATTTGTAATTTGATGGACTCAACTTACAAAGAGGTGCATTCACATGGTCAATAGAAGCTACAACACAAGCATGTAAACAAGCAGCGATTCTTACTAGAAGAGCTGATGGTCTGAATTTCGCAAACCAGGGCCATCAATATTGTGAATGACAAGACAAACTGAACATCCATCTACTGCTGCATTGTCCCCATCAACAAAAGCAATAAGAGCATATTGAACGAGAATTAGATGGTCGTTGATCTTTAAGCAGGCTCCTAGAAGCAGGCACTGTTGATGCCATAACACTTCAGCCATTGCACGGCAACCTGCATATGTATGATTAACTTAAGACAACTTAAATAGAAACGCTTGATGAGATACAAATATCATAATTAGAAGAAATCAATCTTTCAATCAGACCAAAACTGAAATCTGAGGTGACTAAACTTATAGCCAGTTCTATTTAATAAGTTGACATCCCCATTGCTAAAATCCTCGTAAAAATGGATAAAAGAAATATATGATCTTAACTCTGTTAAAGAATATGTGACTATCGCATCCTCTTTTAAAGCCTTTAACCACATAATGTGATAAACTTTTGTGACGATATATACTCAAAAGTTGACAATGAAGCAACTAGTTGCATCTGCAAACAAGCATACTTGTTTAAGATTGATTGATTGGAGATATCTGTTAAAGATAATCACGTTATACTCAGTTAAAGCAGTTGAAGCAAAATCTAGTCAATAGTTAGTAAAAAAAAATAGTTAGAAGGTGGAAACTTGAGATCCATTAGAGGTTTAGGGTTATACTGAATCAATGGACTGTATCTTACCCCACATGTACATCTGCCCTCCCGCTGAACAAACAAATTTGTGCCTCAGATTACAATGAAAATGATGATGCCATCAAGAATCAAATAAAAAGAGCACTTGAAAACAGCCATAGCGGTGCAAAATCATGTGCATTCAAAAGTTTGAGACTCACGACACAATCTGATTTCTATTATTAGTGATGTATCAAACAAAAACAACCATAGCCATTGCAGAATGAATCTACATATATATAGTGACCTTTGAGAATCTCTAATAGATACACAAACACAAAACATAGTCATACTTGAGAATAAGAAACAACAATCCCTAAAAAATAAAACTAGCAACATTGATAATAGTGTTTGATTATACGTTTTTTGCAGATGATGACGTTAAACAGACTTCTGACTCTGTGAAACCTACATAGTAATGAGTATAACTACCACCAGAATATACAATCACATCTTTTAGAGGTGTAAGAAGACCATGATTTCTTGCAGAAACTGCAGAGCACACAAAATTAAGTACACATACATCCGTGCATATACCTGCCACCAATATCTGAAAGAGTAGATATCGATTATAGAAAGCACAAGAAATCATATTTCACGAGTTAATAAATAGCTATACACACAACACTTACAGCTTCAATCTGGTGTTTTTTTAACCCAATCTATAAAGACATTGAATCCATCTTTCTCAAAAGAACAAAGATATCCATCAATACAGTCTTTACATCGAATTGCCGTAATTGAATCGTCTTCAAACCTTTTTGCAAAGCTATAAACAGAGGTGAAATCAAGATTGAAATAGCCAAAAATAGCTAGAGCCCAAAAACTTTTACCCGCCCTGCCGCCCATATTCAGGAATATCACTATAGGCTATATCGAATATTGACTATTTCACGGGGATTAAGACTATGTGGAACCAATTTGGCTTCATCTGTCCCAGCTATATAATGTGGAGAATAAGGAGGCTCAGGTACATCTGGGTGATGAGTATCAAGGAAAGCAAACACGGGCCATTTCTTTTCACAAAATGTTCTGGCACAATGTGTTGACTCATCAACCATTCTAGTTATTTGTTTATCAGGTACTTTTGGGAGCCTGTGTATGAGTGACAACATATCATAATGAAGTTAGTAATTAGTATCACCCTAATTTACATCTAAATAGCAAGAATCTAAACAGAATAAAGAAAACATGTTTCATATGGTAGTGATATTATAAATCCATGTCACATATTTCTTACAAATTGGTCCTTCTTATTAGGTAAAAACGTTTTTGACAGTATACTTGTTCTGTGCATTAGTATATTATTTGTGATATAAACTCATACTATCCAAGAAGAAAACTACAGTTGTTTAGGTTTGGTTCCCCACCAAAGAACTAAATTATAAACTTTACCAAACGTTGATTTCTGTACTTTGCCTGATGGCATATGCACACAAAAAAGGGCAAGGAACGTTTCTGAGCTTTTGGAGGTCGTTGTGCATCAAATGGCTACTTACTAAACATGAGACTCACAAAATAAACATGAGGCAAATTTCGATTATAGAAAGCACAAGAAATCATTAAAAAATTGTAAAAATGACCTCGGTAAGCATCCTCTGTGGTACGACCTCGGACATTGCCTGCAAATAGCAAGTTGTAAGCCTTTTACCTACTCACTTCTCCCTGTTTATACTTATGGCATTTGTGTGCAGGATATGTAAATGACTCACCAGCAGCAATCTTTTCTTAAAGAATGTGTGCTTCAGTGTCACTCTCGTTCTCAAGCAACTTTGCAACACATTCTAGATGATAAAAATGGCCACAAGTTGTAGAGGTACAGAAGAAAACCTACATAGCAATATTCCTTAATTGTGTAATTTAGTTTTAAAGACAATTTGATGGCAATGCAAAAATAAAAATAAATGAATTAAGCATAAGGCGTCGGGTTAAAATGCACCTCTGCCCCAGAAGATTTATTGAAAGACATAAGGTTTCTGCAAAGCAATTGAGGGGAGTTCATAAGGAATATTGCCATGTAGGTTTTTTGATCTTCAGTTGCAAACGCTATTTTAACTCATAAAACAACACTTCACACTTGAGAATTTTATGTCCTTTACTTGACTTGATTGAAACTACACTTCACGCTTCTATTCACCTTGCAGGCAATATAGTTGTCTAATGTTCCTAGAGACTGCAGATAGATAAATAACTGAAGTTCATTAATAAATATTGGTAGCTGGTTTTCAGTAAAGAATATACCATATAACCAGTCTTTAAAGTAGACATGAAGTGACATACTCTCAGATGACAATTACCATATAATCATTCGACAATTCCTTTTTTCTGTCGTCTCAGTGGTGCTTCTCTCAACATCTGTTTAACCTCCACCAAGTTATTTTCCTTTAAAAAAATGTGATATAAAGACCATGAAAGCGATCTAAGTATCAAGACAAGATAAAACAATGAACAGACATTTCTCCGCTGACTTGACATTTAGGCTTCAGGCAATAGAAATGGATTATCTTTTGTGGTTCAAGTGCTTGTCCAAACCAGTCAGGAATCTGTAAAGCCCATCAAGCTTAGAACACAACAACAATAAATGTGCTAGAGGTGGAGATACAGGCAGAGGGTGTAATGGTCAAAATGAGTTGGGTTGACCAAAACATTTTTTGTACATTCCCTTTTTATTTCAGTAAATCGTTAATGTACGAAATATGTTAAAAACATGATCTGGTATATAAAAGAAAGAAAGAAATGGTCAAATCTCATAATTCAAATAATGGTAGTCACAATAAGATATGTTCCTAAAAGACAACAAACATACACAAGACACCTCAGAGATAGTATCAGGATATCTATTTTCAGGTAGCACAACATGCACATTTGATGCTTCTTCTGCTAAACATCATCAAGTCATCCATTAGAATCAATATGATATATAAAATTAGGAACAAGTGTATCCAGTTTTAGCAAAATATGATATTTACCAGTATCCAAATGCAATAACTTGGTGAATGAGTGGTCACATGTCAATTTTCTGCAAGCAAGTTGCAAGAATGATGGGCCAATGTTTGGATTTGTATTCTATAACAGCTGCAACAGTAAAACTGATTATCTGAAGGATGATACACCTTGACAATAAGTACGACCTTACTTGAACAGGATCTGTCCTGTAGGCTCATTACCTGTGTATTCTGGATTCCTATCAAGAGTTTGACCTTCATTAAGCTAACATAGAGTACAGAATTCAAAATTTGCCAAATACTAACATCTGATGATCTGATTACTACAGTTTCATACATCACTAGCACATCCAAAAAGCACTTTTAAATACACCCTGAATCAATAGTATTTGTGTTTTTATTCGACGATAGGTATCACACATTTGGAACAGAAGTTTCAGGAATCATGCATGTCTATTTATATTTAATTTTTGGTGAGAAGGTGAAATATATTACTCCAAACAATATTTACAACCATGCATGTCTATTTGGTATAATAAGAAATCAAGAAACAAAACATTACAAAGTACAATCCATGATAAACCACTGGTCAAGCCCGTCGCTTACTCAAACGCCACGAATTGGGTTCATTATACCTATCATATAGAGGCTCGATCCGTTCTTGTCGTTTACGTTTGGACATCTTTGTGGGATCAGACACCTTGAAGAACCTTGGTGCCAATTCGACTAGCCATTTTGGATCCACAACACAAGCCTCACGCATGTATTCCTTTGTTGTCATCACTAGCTCATGGTAGATAACCCAATCTGGTTGTCTTTGCAAAAGAGTGCTACTTGGGTGTATGTAAACCGGCTGGTTCTCAACTATGGTACGGTATCCCTCTTGAGGATCTTTCCGGGCAGCATGGAAGAAAAATCCGGCTGTAATCGCCTTCTGTATCTTGGTGAAGTTCTTTCCGGCACTCACAACATCCAACTTGTATCTGATCATAAAATGGGAGTTAGCAATATGGACAAGAAACACACAGCAGTTATTGTAATAGAAGAATTCAGATACTCAGATTTCCAGAAAAATGTGGTAGATTGGCAAGTCAAGTATGCATCAGACATTCAATTCGGTAACAAGTTGGATAAGGTTCGGGTGTGCTGGCCACAAACTTTTTGTTAATACTCTATCTATTTTTTGGAACTTAATATTTATTGAATATGATTAAGGAAACTATACTGTTAGTCAGTTACAACTTACAGTGGTAATTCAAGTTTTGTACTAATACAATTTAGAAAAATATTATGCTTTCTATAATCTTGGGCAACATTTGACTCATTCACCAGTTTCCAATTTGACTAGATTTTATAATGTTACTGGACCTAAAGCGGCTTGTCTGCCCATATATGGGTCACTGGAGACGCATGTACAGGGAGTTATTAAACCTACTAGGGCAAGATTACAGCATTGCTTTCACTTTTAAACATAGATTCAGAAAACAAATATGATAACATATTAACGTAGTCAAAGCAAAGAGAACTTACTTGTTCATAATAGATAAAAGTTGCTTCCTGACATCTTGGGCCCTCCTAAGCGATCTTGACTGAACAAAATTCTCGAAACACCATGGTCCCGAAAAGTTCTGGGCTTTCCAAGCCTCATAAACAGCAAGCAAAGTAAGATGATCTCCTTCAGGTTGGAAAAACTTGGCTTTCTTTTGATCGGCTTGGGCTTGTTTTTCCCGAGGTCTGTAAAAGATGTTTCCGGTTGTAATCATGGCAATGATGGTCACTATTTCATCACTACAACCCAAATCAACACTAGCTAGGAGCATTTTAGATAATGGAGGTTCCAGAGGGAATTCGGTCATTTTTCTACCCAGTTTGGTCAGAAGCCCTTCTTCATCAAGAGCTCCAAGAGTATAGAGCTGTTCCAGTGCAGAAATCAGAGCTTGAGGGGAAGGTGGGTCCATGAAATCGAAAGACATTAGATCATTTATCCCCATTGCTTTCAAATTTAATGTAATCAATCCAAGATTTATTCTTTGAATTTCTGGAATTGAAGTAGGCGACATTTCATTGTTAAATGCGCTCTCGGTGTATAACCTGTAGCACTTTCCAGGTCCTGTACGGCCTGCACGCCCAGCTCGTTGCTTAGCTGATGCCTGAGATATCGGAGTAATGACAAGTGATTCAATACCCTGTTTCGGGTTATACACATTCTGCTTGGCAAAACCAGGGTCAATAACATAGAAGATCCCATCAATGGTCAAAGATGCTTCAGCAATATTAGTGGCAACAACAACTTTTCTCTTCCCTTGTGGTGCAGGTTCAAAAATCCTGGATTGCATTTCACTAGGAAGGGCACTATATACCGGTAATATGATCAATTCGGGCACATTTTTACCCAAACTTTTCATCCTCTCATATAAACACTGGCAAGCATGATCGATCTCCTCCTGGCCGGTCAAAAAGACAAGTATATCGCCCTCAGGTTCTGTCAAATGGATCTGCATTACAGTAATCAAAGCTGCATCAACATAATCACTTTCCGGCTGTTTGGTGTAAAGGATCTCCACTGGAAATGTTCTTCCGGGAATGGTGAAGATATTGCAGTCAAAGAAATAGGCAGAAAACTTCTCTGCATCCAACGTGGCAGAAGTGACAATCAAACGAAGGTCCGGCCTCCTTTTCACGAGACCTTTCAGTAACCCAAAGAGGACATCGGTATGCATTGTTCTCTCGTGAGCTTCATCAAGCATAATCACTGAATATTGAGATAGGTTTTCATCGACCAGAACTTCCCTCAACAACATCCCATCGGTCATGTACTTGATCACAGTCTCTGGCCCGGTACAATCCTCAAACCGAATAGAGTATCCAACTTCTTCCCCTACACGACAACCAAACTCCTCAGCCACCCTCTTGGCCACAGAGGTTGCAGCCACCCTTCGGGGTTGAGTACATCCTATTTTACCCTTTGTAGTATAACCCGCTTCAGCTAAATACTGAGTCACCTGAGTCGTCTTCCCTGAGCCCGTTTCACCTATGACAACCAAAACCTGGTTATCATTCACAGCCTGAACCAATTCATTCTTCAATTTACATATAGGCAAGCTTTGTCTTTGTTCTTGAAGAGAAAGCTTGGATCTTTGACCAAATGTTAACGCTGCTTTACCACTATAAGAATCTTTCTTCCATTCGGGCATGTCAAAATCTGCAGGCAACCCGACTCCCCTTAACTCCTGTGCTAAATGTCTCTCCCCTGACTCAGGCATGGGATCTTCCCATGCCCGATTCAAATCTTTCGGTATAGAATCAAACATTCCTCTTTGCTGCATGTCCTTCACTTGTCTCCTTTCCTTGATCAAAGCCGACTGTATAGCAGCAGCTCGACTCAAAGATCCCTCATGGTTTTTTACCACCTTTACCGGCGACATATCCAACATCAAACGACAACCTGACAAAAACGCCGGTTTTTCATCATTCAACTCAACGTCAACCTCTTCATCATTTCCACCTTCTTCTTGCTCATCATCATCATACAAAATACAACATTCTTTCTTCCTAACATCATCCCTAACCTCTTTATTGCAGATATCGATTACTGTAACTTTTCGAGCCACATTATCACCTTTAACCCGAGTAGAGTCCTTAGGAGACAAAATCGTATGGATTACGGTGAACAAAGTACGAACTAAATAAGCAGGCATCTGATCAGCCCCGTTTTTAATCAATTTACAATCGAATTCATCGACAGTTTTACAGTTTCGGCCTAAGTTAGTGATATATTCGGCTAGGGTTTTATCAACAATACCTAAATGGGATTCGATTTCTTCAGAAACTTTCGATATAACTGAATAATATTCTAATTTTTTCAAACTACCGCCGGCTTCTAATATTGCCATTATTATATTGTTGTTGCTAATGTGTGAAAGAAAACGTATATATATATATATATATATAATATATATATATATATAATATATATATATATAAATAGATAATTATATATACCTCACTGAATGACCCGGCCCGAATTGATGAGTAATGTTGTTTTGTTGTTGTTGTTGGTTTATTAAAGCATGAATGAATGAAATTGACGAAAGAGAATATATAGAAGAGGAATATATATAATACGTAATACGTATATATAATACGTGTATAATCGGCACTTAATTATGCCTGCTGCTGCATCTTCTTCACGAAAAAACGATGAATACGCACAAACACCACCGCCTCTTTTTCTTTTTCTTTCTAATAATGTTGGGGTTTTGTGATGGTTTAAGTTTTTAATTATTTATAGAAACATGAATACAAAAAATTTATATATTTCTTAATATGGAAAGTGATATTGTTAAATTTATATCAATGATGAGTTGGTTTAAGTTTCCAAATTACCTTAAAACTCGTTATTGTTTTGTACGAAGTTCACAATGTTGACTAACTAACAATGTAATATGGGGAAATCTTCCATGATGTTAACTGCAAAGTATATTTGCTGCAGCAGGGGCAAAGTTATAATTTCCAGTCATTTTATATTGAGAACACCAATAAGTCTTCTTCTTCACTCAAACTGATTTTATATTGAAAACACTATCCAATCTTTTTTCCCTATTCAACTTCATTTCCTCTTTATTTCTCACTTCCATCAATTTAGTTTTCATTCATTTACAAGATTACCAATCTAATATGACTTCATAAATATATATTAATTAATTAATTAATTAATTAATATATAGATTAATATTAATTAATTAATTATATATTAATTAATTATTAATTTAATTAAATTATATATTAATTAATTAATTAATTAATATATATATTAATTAATTAATTAATTAATTAATATATAGATTAATATTAATTAATTAATTATATATTAATTAATTATTAATTTAATTAATCTATATATTAATTAATTAATTAATTAATTAATATATATTAATTATTAATTAATTAATTATATATTAATTAATTAATTAATTATATATTAATTAATTAATTAATTAATTAATATATAGATTAATATTAATTAATTAATTATATATTAATTAATTATTAATTTAATTAATTAATTAATTAATTAATTAATATATATTATTAATTAATTAATTAATTAATTAATATATATTAATTAATTAATTAATTATATATTAATTAATTAATTAATTATATATTAATTAATTAATTAATTAATTAATATATAGATTAATATTAATTAATTAATTATATATTAATTAATTATTAATTTAATTAAATTATTATTAATAGTAATAAAAAACAACTGTATAATATTATATCATCATCTAATAATAATCTAATAATCTAATGAGTTAATTAATTAATTAATTAATTAATTAATTAATTAATTAATTAATTAATTAATTAATTAATTAATTAATTAATTAATTAATTAATTAATTAATTAATTAATTAATTAATTAATTAATTAATTAATTAATTAATTAATTAATTAATTAATTAATTAATTAATTAATTAATTAATTAATTAATTAATTAATTAATTAATTAATTAATTAATTAATTAATTAATTAATTAATTAATTAATTAATTAATTAATTAATTAATTAATTAATTAATTAATTAATTAATTAATTAATTAATTAATTAATTAATTAATTAATTAATTAATTAATTAATTAATTAATTAATTAATTAATTAATTAATTAATTAATTAATTAATTAATTAATTAATTAATTAATTAATTAATTAATTAATTAATTAATTAATTAATTAATTAATTAATTAATTATTATTAATAACTGGTCCTAACATAATATAGTAATGTAATTATCTTAATTTTAATTTTAATCTTAATCTTAATCTTAATCTTAATCTTAATCTTATCTTAATCTTAACTTATCTTAATCTTATCTTAATATATACTTAATCTTGAACTAATGACTTAATCTTAATCTTAATCTATATCGCTATAAGGCAACTGACTTAACCTCAATTAACCAATCATAGCTCTCAATTTAATCTTAATCTTAATCTTAATCTTAATCTTAATCTTAATCTTAATCTTAATCTTAATCTTAATCTTAATCTTAATCTTAATCTTAATCTTAATCTTAATCTTAATCTTAATCTTAATCTTAATCTTAATCTTAATCTTAATCTTAATCTTAATCTTAATCTTAATCTTAATCTTAATCTTAATCTTAATCTTAATCTTAATCTTAATCTTAATCTTAATCTTAATCTTAATCTTAATCTTAATCTTAATCTTAATCTTAATCTTAATCTTAATCTTAATCTTAATCTTAATCTTAATCTTAATCTTAATCTTAATCTTAATCTTAATCTTAATCTTAATCTTAATCTTAATCTTAATCTTAATCTTAATCTTAATCTTAATCTTAATCTTAATCTTAATCTTAATCTTAATCTTAATCTTAATCTTAATCTTAATCTTAATCTTAATCTTAATCTTAATCTTAATCTTAATCTTAATCTTAATCTTAATCTTAATCTTAATCTTAATCTTAATCTTAATCTTAATCTTAATCTTAATCTTAATCTTAATCTTAATCTTAATCTTAATCTTAATCTTAATCTTAATCTTAATCTTAATCTTAATCTTAATCTTAATCTTAATCTTAATCTTAATCTTAATCTTAATCTTAATCTTAATCTTAATCTTAATCTTAATCTTAATCTTAATCTTAATCTTAATCTTAATCTTAATCTTAATCTTAATCTTAATCTTAATCTTAATCTTAATCTTAATCTTAATCTTAATCTTAATCTTAATCTTAATCTTAATCTTAATCTTAATCTTAATCTTAATCTTAATCTTAATCTTAATCTTAATCTTAATCTTAATCTTAATCTTAATCTTAATCTTAATCTTAATCTTAATCTTAATCTTAATCTTAATCTTAATCTTAATCTTAATCTTAATCTTAATCTTAATCTTAATCTTAATCTTAATCTTAATCTTAATCTTAATCTTAATCTTAATCTTAATCTTAATCTTAATCTTAATCTTAATCTTAATCTTAATCTTAATCTTAATCTTAATCTTAATCTTAATCTTAATTTAATCTTAATACACATCTAAATATTTCACTAATAAATAAATAATACATTATCATAATGTTTGCCTGTAACAGAATACATTGACAAGAACGACCCAACTTATATTTGTAACTCATGTTATAAGCCCCGTGGACAGTATTGGACAAGGGTCTAAAATCTAGTTTAATAATTATAAGAAAGAAACAAATTAGGATATATAAATTAAAGGAACACGTGTCGTTTAAATATCGTGACATGTGTCGATTAAAAAACGTTACAATCCTGTTTTAGTTTACTGGTATATAAAGACTAGATTAAACTCATGCATTGCATGGTAAATAATTGTATTATAAAAACTTGTTAAAAATAAATAATATATCTTATAAATTTAAAATTATAAGACTACAAATTAATAATTCAAATGTAAATTTATTTAGTAAAAATAGTTACATCATAAATAAATATTTTAATACTAATCAATGAACTTTTTTTAAAGATATAGTTCTTATATAGAAATAATAATTAATTTATATTTAAAGGTAAATTAATTAATTAATAAATTTAAAAATAATATATTTATATTTATATTTAGTTATAATAGATAACTATCTTATTAAAAGAAGTGCTAAAAAAACCAAAAAAATGACACCTAAGTAAAAATCTTAGGTGTCAAATAAAGATAATTGCTACATAATCAAAAACATATATTTTCTTAGTTATATAGAGAGATTTAGGAAAGTGTGTTTATTTAGCGTGTAGCTTAAGAATTTTTTTTTTTTTAATAGCAAAAACATTGGTAATTGCATGTAAGCTTGTAGCCCAAGATTTAATAGCTTGTTTGATTAATTCTTTGTTGAATATCTTCTGAATTAAAAAGTATTTTGTGTGTTTTTTTTAATTAATTGTTATTAAATAGCTCCTGAACCAACTAGTGGTAGTTCTAAAACACAAGTTAGTGGTTTGGATTTTGGTGATCCTTTGTATTTGCATCCTACTGATACTAATGGTACTCCTATTTTGTATTTTAAATTGAGTGGTACTTATAACTATAATGTGTGGCAATGTGTTATGATTATTGCTTTGGAGACTAAAAATAAAGTAGGTTTTATAGATGGTACATGTAAAAAACCTGTTAATGATGAAGTATTAGCAAAACAGTGAGATAGATGTAATTATGTTGTGTTATCTTGGATTTTAGGTTCTATTACACAACTTGTGATGCTACTAAAAATTTTAAAACTCATCATGATTTGATAAGCTTAATGCACTTTTTTATGGGTTTAGATGAATCTTATATGGCTGTTAAAAGGACAATTCTTACCAAAGATCATTTACCTGATGTTAAGTCTGCATATGTTTTATTGTCTAGAGAAGAGTCACATAGAGGATCAAGTAGTTTAAATCAAGTTAAACCTGCAAATTCTATGTTTTTGTCAAAGTTTCATGATCCTAAAAAGAAGTTTGTTAGAAATGATAATCTTATTTGTGCTAATCCTGCATGTGGTTTGAAAGGACATACAATTCATAAAGGCTATAAAATTGTAGGGTATCCAGATTTTTACAAGAAAAAGAATACTTATCAGTCACAAAATAATAATTATACAAGTAATAATGCTGTTAATGAAAGAAATAGTTCTGTAAATGATAGTAGTGTTAATTCTAATAATAATGCTCATGTAACTAATTCTTAATTAATTAATTAATTAATTAATTAATTAATTAATTAATTAATTAATTAATTAATTAATTAATTAATTAATTAATTAATTAATTAATTAATTAATTAATTAATTAATTAATTAATTAATTAATTAATTAATTAATTAATTAATTAATTAATTAATTAATTAATTAATTAATTAATTAATTAATTAATTAATTAATTAATTAATTAATTAATTAATTAATTAATTAATTAATTAATTAATAATAAACTGAACAAATATTTTTAATAAATTATGGATAATTATTGCCAAGAACTCAAATAGTTATTTGAGAGCTGCTTGTAAATACTTTTTCATACTTATACTATCAATAACTGTATTTATGAATAGTGATCGTGAATAGTGATCGTGAATAGTGATCGTGAATAGTGAACGTGAATAGTAACGGTGAATATTAAAGATAAAAAGTAAATTTTAAATAGTAAAGGTAAAAAGTAAATTTTAAATAGTAAAGGTAAAAAGTAAATTTTAAATAGTAAAGGTAAAAAGTAAATTTTAAATAGTAAAGGTAAAAAGTAAATTTTAAATAGTAAAGGTAAAAAGTAAATTTTAAATAGTAAAGGTAAAAAGTAAATTTTAAATAGTAAAGGTAAAAAGTAAATTTTAAATAGTAAAGGTAAAAAGTAAATTTAAATAGTAAAGGTAAAAAGTAAATTTTAAATAGTAAAGGTAAAAAGTAAATTTTAAATAGTAAAGGTAAAAAGTAAATTTTAAATAGTAAAGGTAAAAAGTAAATTTTAAATAGTAAAGGTAAAAAGTAAATTTTAAATAGTAAAGGTAAAAAGTAAATTTTAAATAGTAAAGGTAAAAAGTAAATTTTAAATAGTAAAGGTAAAAAGTAAATTTTAAATAGTAAAGGTAAAAAGTAAATTTTAAATAGTAAAGGTAAAAAGTAAATTTTAAATAGTAAAGGTAAAAAGTAAATTTTAAATAGTAAAGGTAAAAAGTAAATTTTAAATAGTAAAGGTAAAAAGTAAATTTTAAATAGTAAAGGTAAAAAGTAAATTTTAAATAGTAAAGGTAAAAAGTAAATTTTAAATAGTAAAGGTAAAAAGTAAATTTTAAATAGTAAAGGTAAAAAGTAAATTTAAATAGTAAAGGTAAAAAGTAAATTTTAAATAGTAAAGGTAAAAAGTAAATTTTAAATAGTAAAGGTAAAAAGTAAATTGTAAATAGTAAAGGTAAAAAGTAAATTTTAAATAGTAAAGGTAAAAAGTAAATTTTAAATAGTAAAGGTAAAAAGTAAATTTTAAATAGTAAAGGTAAAAAGTAAATTTTAAATAGTAAAGGTAAAAAGTAAATTTTAAATAGTAAAGGTAAAAAGTAAATTTTAAATAGTAAAGGTAAAAAGTAAATTTTAAATAGTAAAGGTAAAAAGTAAATTTTAAATAGTAAAGGTAAAAAGTAAATTTTAAATAGTAAAGGTAAAAAGTAAATTTTAAATAGTAAAGGTAAAAAGTAAATTTTAAATAGTAAAGGTAAAAAGTAAATTTTAAATAGTAAAGGTAAAAAGTAAATTTTAAATAGTAAAGGTAAAAAGTAAATTTTAAATAGTAAAGGTAAAAAGTAAATTTTAAATAGTAAAGGTAAAAAGTAAATTTTAAATAGTAAAGGTAAAAAGTAAATTTTAAATAGTAAAGGTAAAAAGTAAATTTTAAATAGTAAAGGTAAAAAGTAAATTTTAAATAGTAAAGGTAAAAAGTAAATTTTAAATAGTAAAGGTAAAAAGTAAATTTTAAATAGTAAAGGTAAAAAGTAAATTTTAAATAGTAAAGGTAAAAAGTAAATTTTAAATAGTAAAGGTAAAAAGTAAATTGTAAATAGTAAAGGTAAAAAGTAAATTTTAAATAGTAAAGGTAAAAAGTAAATTTTAAATAGTAAAGGTAAAAAGTAAATTTTAAATAGTAAAGGTAAAAAGTAAATTTAAATAGTAAAGGTAAAAAGTAATTTTAAATAGTAAAGGTAAAAAGTAAATTTTAAATAGTAAAGGTAAAAAGTAAATTTTAAATAGTAAAGGTAAAAAGTAAATTTTAAATAGTAAAGGTAAAAAGTAAATTTTAAATAGTAAAGGTAAAAAGTAAATTTTAAATAGTAAAGGTAAAAAGTAAATTTTAAATAGTAAAGGTAAAAAGTAAATTTTAAATAGTAAAGGTAAAAAGTAAATTTTAAATAGTAAAGGTAAAAAGTAAATTTTAAATAGTAAAGGTAAAAAGTAAATTTTAAATAGTAAAGGTAAAAAGTAAATTTTAAATAGTAAAGGTAAAAAGTAAATTTTAAATAGTAAAGGTAAAAGTAAATTTTAAATAGTAAAGGTAAAAAGTAAATTTAAATAGTAAAGGTAAAAAGTAAATTTTAAATAGTAAAGGTAAAAAGTAAATTTTAAATAGTAAAGGTAAAAAGTAAATTTTAAATAGTAAAGGTAAAAAGTAAATTTTAAATAGTAAAGGTAAAAAGTAAATTTTAAATAGTAAAGGTAAAAAGTAAATTTTAAATAGTAAAGGTAAAAAGTAAATTTAAATAGTAAAGGTAAAAAGTAAATATTAAACTATAAAACTCGTACCATCATATATTCACTTCTAAATTTCTCTCTTATAATCACACAAGACTAAGTGATCTTTCTTCTACAACACTAAGGTGAGTTTCCATATTCCCCTTTTTAATTCTTTTATATGATTTATTTCGGGGACTGAGATACATGCATAATAATTATTTTATGTTATATATATATACAAAACTTTGAAGAACAATTGCAAAACTATATGATATATAATATACTATGTGAGTTTCTATAATCCCCTTTTCAACTCTTTTATTTAGGGGCTGAGATACATGCATGAAAATTGTTTGTTATACTTATATGTATATTTTCAAAGTTATATACTTATATGTATATTTACAAATATATATATTATATTATATATTTTGTAACTCCGCTTCATTTATCTTACCTTCGGGGTAAAATACAAACTCTTTACTGTTATGATGAACACAAGTACTCCAGAAATGTATATATGGTTGATTCTAAGTTGCTCTGTTCACTCAAAGTCCTCACTATCATGAACGATTAATTATGGAAACATAAACGTGGGTATATTGAATAGTACTATTGGGGTAGGCACCCCCATTCGTGTTGGTCATACCAACTGTATACGAATGCATTATATTTGGAAAGCTTAGGGTACCCTGAACAAGGTACCTACTTTGGAGGCAAATAAACACACACTTGTCTAGTTTCGGTTCATGAGCTTAGAACTTGATGTATACAGTATCTACTCTTATATTCTATTTGATCAATTGTGTGATCAAATAGTTACTTTAAATCTTGTGGTTCATACTCTATATTTTTATTAAAAATCTATGATACTCTTTGCTTTATATTGTATCATAACTACTTGACATTGCGGTAAGGCAATGGTCACACTGAACTCTGGCATTTTGTGAAACTATATTTTCTATATGAAAAACTTATGGAACTCACCAACTTTATGTTGACATATTTTAGCATGTATTCTCAGGTAACTAGATGATAATCTGTATGGGACAACTTTCCGCTGCATACAACATACTGGACCATGGCCTACCCTCAGACTCTAGTAAAGACAAGTCAATTTGCTAAAGTCTCTGTCTACTGTTTAATATTGTTTAATATTAAATAAATGTTTTCAAAATAATATCTTTCATAAATTGTAATATAAATTTGTGAACAATGCTTTTATATAAATGTATTTTAAAACGACAACGTTTTGTGTCGTTCAGTATATCTTGTGTTGTGAATCCATGTAAGTCATACCCCGTCTAGGGCGGGTGTGACAGATTGGTATCAGAGCCCAAGTTATAGTGAACTAGGTAGCAAATTGATGGACCTAGACTATAACCCCATATAGAACAACACCCACATACATGCATAATTTTATGAATAATCCCTACTTGATTATATATGTTTAGAATATATAATTTAATGTATATTATATATATAGCAACAGAGTAATGTCGGGATTCGTAGTGGAATACTTATCCGATCGTGAGGAAGAGATTACGTCTCGATCACCTCCACCTGTACTTGAACCCTCCGACTCTCCTCGTCATGTAGTAAATCAGCCAATGGAGGAGACCGATCACGTTGGAGAAGAAGCTGATAACGCACTTGTCCCTGGACCAAACACTACTGTCACCACTAATGCTTTTACTAACACTACGCCTACTTTTACTTTTTCAAATCCATCTGGGGAAGGTCCTTCAAGCTCACCTCGATCTTTAATACGAAGGATCCGAACGCCTAGATATCCGATGTTTAACCACCCTCAGTCACGACGTGCTCGACTTACTCATCCTGAACCACCCGCTCAGCGGCTGCGGAGATCTATTAATGCTATACCAAGATTTCTGGCGGAATGGAGATTTGAAGAAGGACTCCTTAACTCTGACCAGTTCAGAAGAGCTGAAGGTCCAACCAATATTCCTGCACTAACTATGGAACCTTTGCAGGAAAGTGTATTACGGAGTTGAGGGAAAGAACAAACATACTGCGGAGGAAGGTGGAAAATCAAGATAATATGATAGTCGCACTGGAAGGTGATATGGAGGAAGCTCACTTTAGGATACATGGTCTTGAAGACACTGTGTTGGAACTACAGGAGAAGATAACAAGATTTGAAGCTATGTTTGAGGCTATATCGAGAGCCACTATTATAACCCCATCTACTCTGTCACAGTAGATATTGTCTAGTTACTTACTATTTACGGCGTATATGTCGGGAAATGTAATTTTAGATAAAATAATGGATTCTTGAGATGTTTATATCTCAAAGTTTGTTATCCAATAAATCTACTATTTTTATCTTGATTTACACTTTCTTTTAGTCATAACTATTGAATTGTGGTTATGGTATGATGTGGTAGTATCTCATCAATTTCTTTATTTATATTTAAGGATCCGGACGTCAAAAGAAGTACCAGAAATGAACGCAACAGATATTGCTAGAATTGTAGCAGAAAGTATAGCAGTAGCTTTTGCAACTCAAGCCGCCAACGGACACAATAATCATGACAATAATGGTACACCTAGAGGTTGTACTTACAGAGAATTTCAACAATGTAAACCCATTATATACAATGGTACCGAAGGAGCAATTGCACTCATCCGATGGTTCGAGAAACTGGAGTCCATATTTCGTGTTAGTAACTGCGCTGAAGATAGCCGAGTAAAATATGCTACCTGCACACTACAAGATCAAGCTCTTACCTGGTGGAATGAGAACGCCACTACAGTAGGAATTGATGCAGCTTATGCAATGTCATGGGAAGATTTGAAAGAACGTATGAAAGCCAAGTATTGCCCGAGGAGCGAAATTCAGAAAATGGAGGTAGAATTTCATAATTTGAAGACGAAGGGATACGAAGTATCTGAATACACCAACCGCTTTCATGAGTTGGCACTTCTTTGCCCAACCGTGGTTACACCCGATTATAAGAAGATTGAGCAGTACATTTCTGGACTTCCACCAAAGATTCAGGATTTGATCACTGCTACCGAAACCACTGACATCGAACATGCGGTTCGGTTGGCAAACAGTTTGGCTGACAAAGCAAAACTTCGTGCAAATACAGAAGGAAAGTCTGGTGATCAAAAGGGTTCAATAAGAAAAGGAGATGGGAAGATAACTTTGGGAAGAATCAAGGGGATCAACAGACAAGAGACCTGCTCAGACCTCAGGACCATCATCAAATAATGGTTATATAGGAACCAGGCCATATTGCAATAGGTGTACTTTACATCACACCGGTCCTTGCACAGTACAATGCAATAATTGCAAGAAAATTGGTCATCTGGCCAAGAACTGTAGAATCCCTAATCCAACTGTCAACAATGGAACAAAATAAGATGTTATGAGTGTGGTGAAGAAGGACATTTCAGGAATAAATGTCCAAAGCTGAGAAACAACAACAACAACGGAAACAACAACAATAACAACCACAACAACAACAACCGAAACAACAACAACAACAACCACAACAACAACAACAACAACAAAAACAACAACAACAACAACAACCACAACAACAACAACAACAACAACAATGCTCGAGGAAGGGCATTCATGATCAATGCGGGAGAAGCCCGCCAAGACCCAAACATCGTCACGGGTATGTTTCATCTGAATAATCATTGTGTCTCTGCTTTATTTGATCCTGGTGCCGATAGAAGTTTTGTGTCAAATAAAATTATTCACCTGCTTTCAATTATACCTACCCCATTAGATGCTAAGTATTCTGTAGAATTAGCAAATGGTAAAATGATCGAAGTCGAAAGCATAATCCAAGGTTGTACCTTAGAATTAGCAAAAGAATTATTTTCTATAGATCTAATACCATTTGAAATAGGAAGCTTTGATATTATCATTGGTATGGACTGGTTGTCTAAAAACCAAGCAGAAATAGTCTGTCACGAAAAAGTTGTTCGAATTCCAATTGCAAACGGTGAAGAGGTTGATTATCCAAGGCGATAAGAATGGAGTACGATGTAACATTATATCTTGCATGAAGACTCAGAAGTATCTCAGAAAGGGATACCAGGCAATCCTAGCCCATATATCGGAGAAAAAGGCTCCGGAGAAACGGCTTGAAGACATACCCATCGTACGAGATTTTCCAGAAGCCTTTCCTGAAGACTTGCCTAGTCTTCCACCAATCCGGCAGTTGGAATTCAAAATAGACTTAGTACCTGGTGTTGCACCAGTGGCACGAGCACCATATCGATTAGCTCCTTCCGAAATGAAAGAACTTGCAAGTCAATTGCAAGAACTTTTAGAGAAAGGATTCATTCGACCGAGTTCCTCACCTTGGGGAGCTCCAGTCTTGTTCGTCAAAAAGAAAGACGGATCTTTTCGCATGTGTATAGACTATAGGGAGTTGAATAAGTTGACGGTTAAAAACCGGTACCCACTTCCTAGGATCGATGACCTGTTTGATCAATTGCAAGGGTCGAGTTGCTACTCGAAAATCGATCTTAGATCCGGTTACCATCAGCTTAGAGTTTCAGAAGAAGACATTCCAAGACGGCGTTTATAACCCGCTATGGCCATTACGAGTTTGAAGTGATGCCATTTGGTTTGACGAATGCACCCGCAGTTTTCATGGACCTCATGAACCGTGTGTGCAAACCATATTTAGATAAGTTTGTTATCGTATTCATAGATGACATTCTAATCTATTCTAAAACCAAAGAAGAGCACGAGGTACATCTGAAGAAAATTTTGGAACTACTCAAGAAGGAAGAATTGTACGCAAAGTTTTCAAAATGCGAATTCTGGATTCGTACAGTACAATTCTTAGGCCATGTCATTGATAGTCAAGGAATTCATGTAGATCCTGCCAAGATCGTGGCTATTAAGAACTGGGAAGCACCGAAAACACCAACAGAAATACGACAATTTTTAGGTCTTGCTGGCTATTATAGAAGATTCATCGAGAATTTTTCTAAGATAGCCCAACCTTTAACGTTGTTGACTCAAAAAGACAAGAAGTTTGCCTGGGAAGATAAACAAGAAAAAGCATTTCAACTGCTGAAGGAGAAGCTCTGTAGTGCTCCGATTTTGTCACTACCCGAAGGAACGGATAATTTTGTGGTATATTGCGACGCATCTCATCAAGGATTGGGATGCGTGTTGATGCAGAAAGATAAGGTGATAGCCTATGCCTCGCGTCAACTTAAGGTGCACGAGAAGAACTACATGACTCATGATCTGGAACTAGGAGCTGTAATATTCGCTCTAAAGATCTGGAGACACTATTTATATGGTACAAAGTGTACTATATTCACCGACCATAAGAGTCTCCAACATATTTTTGACCAAAAAGATTTGAACATGAGGCAACGTAGATGGGTGAAATTGCTCAGTGATTACGATTGTGAAATTCGTTATCATCCGGGCAAAGCAAACATTGTAGCAGATGCTTTGAGTCGTAAAGAAAGAGTAAAGCCACTTCGAGTACGAGCTTTAAGTATGACCATTCATACTCATCTTACTTCCCAAATTCGTGAAGCTCAACTTGAAGCATTAAAGAAAGACAATCTCAAAGAAGAAGCTTTCAGGGGAATGGAAGAGCAATTTGAAGTTAGACCCGATGGAACCCGGTATTTTTCTAACCGGATTTGGCTACCAAGCTATGGAGATTTAAGAAACTTGGTGATGAACGAATCACACAAGTCAAGATATTCGATACATCCTGGATCAAATAAGATGTATCATGGACTAAAAGAATTATGCTGGTGGCCTAACATGAAAGCTGACATAGCCACCTATGTTAGCAAATGTCTAACATGCTCAAAGGTGAAGGCAAAGCATCAAAAGCCATCTGGATTGCTACAACAACCAGAGATTCCCCAGTGGAAGTGGGAATGTATAGCCATGGACTTTATCACAAAGTTACCGAAGACTGCTAATGGTTGTGATACGATATGGGTAATTGTAGACCGACTCACTAAGTCTGCACATTTCTTGCCCATAAAAGAGACTGATAAAACGAGCAAGCTGGCTAGATTGTACATAAAGGAAGTAGTATCACGCCATGGAATACCTATTTCAATTATTTCTGATAGGGATAGTCATTTTACTTCCAGATTTTGGCAGACTCTACAGAGAGCCCTAGGTACACGGTTAGATATGAGCACTGCATACCACCCGCAGACCGATGGTCAAAGTGAAAGGACCATTCAAATGCTTGAAGACATGTTGCGTGCTTGCATAGTTGATTTTGGGAATGGTTGGGAAAAACACTTGCCTTTGTGTGAGTTCTCACACAACAACAGTTACCACACTAGCATCAAGGCTGCACCATTTGAGGCACTGTATGGGAGAAAATGTCGTAGCGGGGGGTAATGAGGAGGGGAGGTAAGGTGTTTGGAAGTATAGGGAACCACACTAGCATCAAGGCTGCACCATTTGAGGCACTGTATGGGAGAAAATGTCGTTTACCCATCTGTTGGGTTGAATTAGGTGACAAAATTCCAGTAAAGAAAAACAGTCCAATTACAGGTCCCGAGCTCATTCATGAGACTACTGAGAAGATCGTACAGATACAAAACCGATTAAAGGCAGCACGAGATCGTCAAAAGAACTATGCTGATGTAAGAAGAAAGCCTTTGGAATTTTCAAGTAGGAGACAAGGTTATGCTGAAAGTATCTCCTTGGAAAGGAGCCATCCGATTTGGAAAACGAGGTAAGTTAAATCCTAGGTTTATTGGACCTTTCGAAATACTAGAAAGAATTGGTCCAGTAGCTTATAGGCTTAGACTGCCACAAGAACTTAGCCGTATACACGATGTGTTTCACGTCTCAAACTTGAAAAAGTGTTTGTCTGACGAAACACAAATTATTCCACTGGAAGAACTTCGAATGGATGACAAGCTGCACTTTGTTGAAGAACCAGTAGAGATTATGGATAGGGACGCCAAGCAGTTGAAACAGAGTCGAATTCCTATTGTCAAAGTCCGATGGAATTCAAAGCGAGGTCCTGAGTTTACCTGGGAACGTGAGGATCAAATGAAACAAAAGTATCCTCACTTGTTCGAAAAAGCCTTACATTCCAACCACACGTGCTAAATTTCGGGACGAAATTTAAATAACTGGGGGAGAATGTGACAACCGCCAAAATTTCAGGTTGACTAATTTACTATTATGTGTGCTATTTAAAAATTTCTGTACATCAAACAATATGAACAAACATTTTATGGCATAATAAACTGAACAAATATTTTTAATAAATTATGGATAATAATTGCCAAGAACTCAAATAGTTATTTGAGAGCTGCTTGTAAATACTTTTTCATACTTCTACTATCAATAACTGTATTTATGAATAGTGATCGTGAATAGTACCGTGAATAGTGAACGTGAATGCCTCTCCCGCTCCCCGTCCCCTTTGCCCTCAGTCCCGTCCCCCGTCCCTTTTCCCTCTTCCGTCCCCCGTCCCTTTTCACTCGTCCCGGTCCCCCTCCCTGTCCCTGTCCCGGTGCCGCCTTCGTCCCCCCGGTCCTCCCTCCCTCCTCTTACGGTAGGGCCCCCCGTCCCTCCTTTCCCCTCCCTTGCCTCTGCTTTCCGCTCCTTCCCAGGCCTCGTGCTGCCTCGTTTCCCCCTCGCTTCCTCCTTTTTTCTTCTCCTCTCCACGTCGCCCCCCGCTCCTGGGTTCGTTGCGTCCCCCTTTCTTTCCCATGCACAAGTTGGTCGCTCTTCCATTTTCTGATCTTATAGAAACTTGAATTTTCTCAATAGGAGCCCGTATGCATAATTTAGGATTAAAACAATGTATAAATATATACTACTAGTATAAAAGAAATCTATCATTAGAAACGTCCAAGAGGTAGTGGGAAACACACTTTTATCTACTTTATAATTTAAAAATTTATAAATTATAGATCACGGGTCTAATTTGCTAAGTGTATGGACAAAAAGAATACTATATATATACATCCCTTATTCTGATTAACTTTTAATAATATAAATAATATATATATATCAACGATACTATAATAATTTAAAGATTTTAAACGTTTTATTATATATCGATCGAATTCGTTACCTACCACGAATGAGTTTCCTATAAATAGGCACCTTCATTTAACTATAAAACTCGTACCATCATATATTCACTTCTAAATTTCTCTCTTATAATCACACAAGACTAAGTGATCTTTCTTCTACAACACTAAGGTGAGTTTCCATATTCCCCTTTTTAATTCTTTTATATGATTTATTTCGGGGACTGAGATACATGCATAATAATTATTTTATGTTATATATATACGAAACTTTGAAGAACAATTGCAAAACTATATGATATATAATATACTATGTGAGTTTCTATAATCCCCTTTTCAACTCTTTTATTTATTTAGGGGCTGAGATACATGCATGAAAACTGTTTGTTATACTTATATGTATATTTTCAAAGTTATATACTTATATGTATATTTACAAATTATATATATTATATATTTTTGTAACTCCACTTTATTTATTTTACCTTCGGGGTAAAATACAAACTCTTTATTGTTATGATGAACACAAGTACTCCAGAAATGTATATATGGTTGATTCTAAGTTGCTCTGTTCACTCAAAGTCCTCACTATCATGAACGATTAATTATGGAAACATAAACGTGGGTATATTGAATAGTACTATTGGGGTAGGCACCCCCATCGTGTTGGTCATACCAACTGGATACGGATGCATTATATTTGGAAAGCTTAGGGTACCCTGAACAAGGTACCTACTGGAGGCAAATAAACACACACTTGTCTAGTTTCGGTTCATGAGCTTAGAACTTGATGTATACAGTATCTACTCTTATATTCTATTTGATCAATTGTGTGATCAAATAGTTACTTTAAATCTTGTGGTTCATACTCTATATTTTTATTAAAATCTATGATACTCTTTGCTTTATATTGTATCATAACTACTTGACATTGCGGTAAGGCAATGGTCACACTGAACTCTGGCATTTTGTGAAACTATATTTTCTATATGAAAAACTTATGGAACTCACCAACTTTATGTTGACGTATTTTAGCATGTATTCTCAGGTAACTAGACGATAATCTGTATGGGACAATTTTCCGCTGCATACAACATACTGGACCATGGCCTACCCTCAGACTCTAGTAAAGACAAGTCAATTTGCTAAAGTCTCTGTCTACTGTTTAATATTGTTTAATATTAAATAAATGTTTTCAAGAATAATATCTTTCATAAATTGTAATATAAATTTGTGAACAATTCTTTTATATAAATGTATTTTAAAACGACAACGTTTTGTGTCGTTCAGTATATCTTGTGTTGTGAATCCATGTAAGTCATACCCCGTCTAGGGCGGGTGTGACATTATGAGTCTTGTGAATGATAGTCACGAATCCAAAGCAGGTGTTCATGCACATATGGTAGGTGCTTTCATGGCTTCTACTTACTTTAATTCTAATGTGAAAATTGAAAATAAACTTTCTGAAAAAGATTGGATTTCAGATTATGGTGCAAATCAACACATGTGTTGTTCTAATATAAACATGGTTAATGCTATTGATGTGACTTCTTTGAATTTAACTGTTAATCACCCTAATGGGACTTCTGCCTTGACTAAAAAAATTGGTGATTGATGTGCGTGAAACTAGTTTTAAATTTATAATTCAAGGAGCTACTAAGTCTAGATTATCACACAACTAGGGCAGTGTACCCTGTCTAGTAATAGTATAGTCTAGGTAAGTCTAGGTTCATTCGCAGGGACTGACTTAAGGAAATTAAAATACTAAATATGAAACTACAATTTTGGGGGGTTTCCTAGTTAACTAAAATGCATAAGAAAACAAGAATAGCAATATATGTAAAAACTGACATTCGTTTGGTTTTGATTGACATGCTTTGTAAGTTCCAACTCGATAGATGGTACTACTGAAGACACCTCTATGTCGATGGTGGAGTTACTTTGCAATATATGCACTGAACTGGAGACGACCAGTTGCAGTGGAATATACCAAGTTCTAGATAGATTACTTATATAAAAGACAATAAGTAAAGAACAATGCAATAATACAAATAACTTGTAAGATACTTGATGAGACAATATGTATTTTTCAATGTGTAATTTATTTATTGATATTAAACAACTTACAAGGTTGATGCGGAACCAAGATAATACACGAATGTAAATATCCTAACAACCTATGAAATACAATTGATCTATACTCAGAATTTCTCAAGACAATCGAAACACTTAAAGTTGTGAAATGTTCCTTTTAGCGATTGAGAGAAGATTGCACAAGTTCACCAAGAATATTGCAGGTTTGCAAAGTGTGAAGTTATTCGTTTGTGAAATAACTTATAATTCTTGGTCGTGCAATGACTTGTATTTATAGGCAAAGTTAACATTGGGATGTTAACTTTAGCCGTACAAATGTGGTTGAGAGCATTTAAGGAATAGCATTTAATTCCTTAAAAAAAAGCAGTGTAAAGTCGCATGATAAAGCAACTTTACACAACCACCTTTATGTACCTTTTATTACTTAAATAATAAGACAAGGCTTATTATCCGGGTAAAGGTACATAAAGTATACAAGTCAATTCCTCGTAATCAGTGTAAAGCTTTGTAAGGGCTTTCCACTGATGGTTTCCAGTTTGTAACTGACTAGAATGTCAACTGGGCTTCGCTGCCATTGCCATTCTCTATCTTCCATTTGTTGTCTTCGACTTCAACTGGAATGATTCTTCAACTGGGCAGTTCTCAACTGGAGGAAGTCTTCAGTTGCGTTGACTGTACGGTGCAACTGGACTTCAATATATTTCTGGACAAATCTTCTTGGTCACCAGTTTTACTGGGTCACCAGATGCAACTGGTGACTGGTCAGTGTGACTGGTGACTGGCCAGTTCCAGGTGAACTGGTCCTAACAAATTCCCCCTATTTGTCTAGAAATATATTCTAAGTCTTTTTCTAGTTCTTGTATCTATACAAGTGTGAACTATAGAGACTTGTTCGATTTAAATCTATCTAAGTTATCTAAGGCATTTTTATAGATCAATAAATGCCTTAGGTTTTTCTTTTAGGTTTGTTAGATTTTAATCTATTATCTACCTTGTGGTTACAAACTGGTAACTTCATTTATACAAGGAAATGAAATTTATACAAGTTACAGAATGTAAATACAAATTACAAGTAGATAACTTAAGAAAGAACTTAATGAGATGGCCCTTCGCCAGTTCTTCTTCTCTTGGCAACTGAAGAGATAGGCTGAGTATCTTCAGGGTCAATATTCAACTTTTGCTCAAGCTTTTCTTTATGTTGAATCTTCCCCCTTAGAAAGTTTACCCATGCTTTCTCGAACCTATTCTTTTGTGCCTTAGCATCCAAAACATTTACCATCTCCACCCATTCGTTGAATCCATATTGTATAGCACCAGGATCATCAGTTCTAACCAGTGGCCCACCAGTATACTTAACTTCGATTTGAAAAACCTTGGTGCCTGGCTTGATTGTAACATTGACACTATTAATAGTACCACTATGTCTTCTGGTTGACATGATCTGGGAGTAGTAGTTTCTAGCTTCAGATTCATTTGTGATTTTTATACTCCCAGCACCAGCAGCCAGTACAGCGGACTTAATTTCTTCATTGGATACCTCGCCAGTTGATTCAACGAATGTGCTAAGGTCAGCATCTCTTGCATCTCTTGTCAGTGGTCTTCTTGGTTGTGGAATCCTTCTTCTTGGTGGATCCAGTACACTCTTCACAACCTTCTTGACATTTGCAATTCTCTTTAGAAGCCCACTAGCCCTAATCTCTTTGGCCTTCTCCACTGAAATGTTTAAGCTCCTGGCATCGAATTCAACTTCATCCTCTTGATAGTGTCTGTCCAGTTCTACATCTAGCATTTCATTGAACTGGTCAACTATCCTAGGATCATTCTTAACCCTAACATACTCATCCTTAGTGATACCCAGTAGATTGGCATCACTCATATCCAGAAACTTAATCTGAGCAAGATGTGCCCTGGCCTCAACTTGGTTTCTTTGTTTCATTTTCTTTCTTTCTTTGATGTCATTACCAAGTCTAGCCAGTTTTCTACTATCACTATCTGAAACTGGAGGGAGTATATCAGCATTACCAGTTTCCAACATTACTTCAGTGGCCGGCTGGGCAGATGCATCACCAGCTAATCCTTTACGTTTGTCCAAACCAACATTCCCCCTAACACTCTGCTCACCAGCTTCAGTACTGGTAGCCACAACCAATTCTCTTCCAGATCCAGATGGAGTCCTTCCAGGTGCAACTAGTGTAAGGACTGAACTTCAAGGACTGAACAGGGTGTCGCCGCAAACCTGGGCGACTGAATAAGGACTCAGAGAAACGCGGCCTGGGTCGGGTAGTGGGGTATCGCTGGGTGCATGTCGAGGTTGGGCATCTAGGAGGACGGGCTTGACTTGCATGTAGCAAGACTGTTGTTTCCCTGCGGGTTTCTTGGTCGGCTACTGTGCCAGTATCTATTCGACACCGGTGACTCGGATGCCCCCTCGAGAACGGATGTACGCATCATTCGTCTGCCGCTTCTTGACGACACTTTCTTCGGACACGTAGAACCGGAACTAGTAAAGTGAATTCCCCGGATGGAGTAGCATCAATGCAACGCGGAAAGGATCTTAATTCCGCCCTACAACCAACCAGTTCCCGAGAAATTGGGGAAACCGGGTCCCTGGGCTAAGTGGCTGCCATTCATGTGACTAACCGTAGAGCCGGCGGGGTGGGCTGCGGGTGATTGTGGTTCTGGGTGGGTGTTGCTGAGTACAGAAGCTACGTCTGTCGGATTTGCCGTTGGTAGGATGCAGTCGTGGCTCTCCCAGAGAAAACTTCGCCGGAGGGGGGGGGGGAGGAGTACCTCGGAACAGGGCTGAGTACGCAGCCCGTTCACCTACCGAGCTCTTAGAGTTTTCGCAACGGGGAGGAGCATCAGCGCAGCGGAATCTCGTTGCGTTAGCGAACCCGGGGCAGTGTGGAAGGGGGTGGCGAGGCGTTCCCGGGCGCGCTTATCCGACACGGAGCTAGGAGGTGTATTGCCTGACTGCGCTACGGGTACTGCCGCCTGAGGCGGGCTGAGTGCTTAGGGGTCGTGCAGATGCGTCCACAGCTAGGGCTTGAGATAGGAAGGGGCGTTGCGAGGCCTAGCGCGTCCAGGTCGATCCGAACGGGAGACGTGCAAGACGTATTTCGGATTGCTTGCCTCAGAGAGGATGAGACCGAAACGCGTGGGAGCGAGGGGGGTTAGGACTGTATTGCTTATCCCGTCTAATGGAGGAGGGGGATCGCCGTGTTGATGACGGTGCTGTATTCTAATTAGGGATTATAGGTGGGGGACGTACTGCTCACCAGCTTCAGTACTGGTAGCCACAACCAATTCTCTTCCAGATCCAGATGGAGTCCTTCCAGGTGCAACTGGTCGTGTAAGGACTGAACTTCTTTCCCCCTTGGCAGCATCTAGACCTGCCCTAATTGCTTCCCATTCAGAGGGGTGAGATGGCAACCGGTCAAGAGGCTGCCATGACTGCATGTCCTTACACTCTTTGAAGATGCCACACATCATCCTGAAGGACCTCCATAAATGGTTCGTCTCCTTGGACTGGGTCAAGACATTTGCAACAACTTGGTCTTGACCATTTTTCAATTCATTCAAGATCTTGGAGTCCTCATCCAAACCGGAGACAACCTTATCCTTAACCTCATCATCCATCTTCTTCAGATTTTCCACTTCAGTTGTCAGTTTCTCTATAGATTGAGCATGTAGAGATACCTGGGTGTTCAAACTGTCTATGCTGCCTCTCAACTGGTTGATCTCACTGGTAAGTGGGGCCAGATCAACCTGAGGAGTGGCCAGCTTGGTGATCTCAGACATCACCCTTTCAATCAAATGCTCTTCTCTAGCACCCAGCGTATCCTCTATTTTCTGACCAACCGAAGTCATCAACTGCTCTCCAAGACCAGTTACATCTAGGCCAGGTCTTTCAATTAGTTCCTTAACCTGCCTTTCAATCTCTTTCAAGTCAACTTCTGAAGTTCTGACAGTATTTCCTAGCAAGTTGGAGATTGAACTGGAGACCTTGGAGTGAGTTAGGTCAAAGGCTTCCTTTAGAGTACCAGCCAGATTGTTGCAGCCAGTGACCAACTCATTAAGCTTTCTGAACACCAAGTCTTCATTAGAAGAAAACTTGTTTATCCCCAGATCGACCACCTTAATGTTTGTCAAATGATCTTTGTGGTATCTGGAGAAAGGACTTGGTGTTCTTGTCAAGTGTCTTCTGAATCTCCTCCACCCTGGTTAGAAGGTTTTGGAGATCGGCTTGTAGTGAGACAACTTGACTGTCCAGTGACAAAGGAGAAGGTGTCACTGGACCACTAGCAGTTACTACTGAAGCAACTAGAGGAGGCAAACTGATGGCAGTCTCCCCAGTTGACAGGCCAGCAGTTGAAGAAATTATTGGAGTGGTGTTGAAGAAAGGACTGGAAAAACAAATTGTTGTTCATGCTGAGAATGCTCAGGTGTGAACAACAGCGACGGTGGGGGTGGCATTTCTCGAGCAAGTGAGAATTGCCCAGTTGGTAAAGGAGCGAAATTTGTTGGTAAAGATATATCTATAGGCACATTTTCTTGTGGTGGTGAAAATGAAATTGATGCGTCTGGAAGTGAGACTGGAGATGAAGGGTCTTGTGCTTGTACAGAAGCATCAAGAATCTCCATGTCTGTTTTAGTACCTTCAGAATCCGAAGATTCTATAAGGATTTCCTCGTCATTAACACTCATGTCCAGATCCATGAATGTAACTGAGGGCTGACCAGTTTCCTGGTCAGTCTCCAGATGACCTTCCCCAGTTTCCTGGATGGGTGCATCTGTTGATGGATCAGATACCGAAGTATCTTCACCAGGATAGATGTGATGGGGGTTGCTTCAGTTATGGTTGCTCTATCCTCAACCATAACATTAGACACACTGGAGGGTCCCTCATTATTTTGAGGCCCGCCCAGTTGCCTTTCTGACTCACCTGCAAGAGGTGCATCAGTTGAAACGAATGCCAGTTGCATTCGTTCAGGAAGTTCGACCTCACCAGCTTCAGATACCAGTGAGTCTAGATTCCTTAGCATATCTGGAGCAGTGTACGGTGAATCTGTACTATTATATGCTTCTCTGCCCAGAATTTGCTTAAAACAAAGTGAGAGGAACCTTGAAAAGGGAATACAAACACCCCTTGTGCCCTTCAGCTTTTGAACCAGGCTTCTATACAGAATTTCTGCAAAGTCCACTCTCAATCCGTTCCACAAGCAATAAGCCATCTCTGCTTGTGAGGAGTTAATCTGGTCAAGTCCACCAGAACTCCCACCCATGCTCTCCACCAGGTGGATGAAAAAATACCTCCATGAAGGTGTAAGGCCCTTCATGGTCATCGCACCTTTTGTCTTCAACACCCCATTCTCCAAACACTCCCTGTGTCTCATTTCAAGAAGTACTTGGAGAAAGTTTATATTTGGGGGCAAGACGACTGGAGATTCACCCTCTCTCCAGTAATTGAGGCGTAAGGCATCCCTCAATACATCGGCTGACAAGGTACACTGGATTGTTCCATCCTTTAATGTGAAACTGATGGAGGAACAATCGGAAGAAAGAACGGCAGTGTACCAAAACTCACATAAGTAGTTGTGAAACAACTTACGTGGGTTTAGAGAGAATGAGGGTCCTATTGGAGAATTCTTCAAAAACTTTTGAATTCTACCAATAAGGGTATCGGACCCTTGAGATTCTCGTAGGCTGGCCATAGGATTATTTGGATTTAGTTTTATGACCGAAGCACTACTAGGGGCACCAGGTGCCGGTTTGACATCTGGTGAGGGATTATATGGAACAGTCAAGAGATTTACATCTCTTGAACGAGATGATCTAGGAGCCATAGAAGAATGAAAATGAAATTTGGGATTTAGGGTTTTGATTTGTGAAGTAAAGAGAAAAATGAAGCAATTTTGATGATTGGAAGTAAATGAAGGAATGTAAGAGAAGGAAGTAAATGAGTTCGAAGTAAATAAGGGTATTTATAAAGGGATTCAAGATCCCAATGAAACACCAAAATTATATTTTAATAAAGACAATCCTTTTTGTAGATATTTTCAACAAAGTTGGTTTGAATTTGAAATAAAATATTGATTTGCCATGTAAACATTAAATGCTTCTATGTCAGCATTAAATGCTACGACGGCTTATCTTACCCACGCGCCCACTCACTTTTTGTTTTCCCAATACAAACAGTTGTCAAGTACTAAAATGGTTTCAAACACGTCCAGATCACGATATCAAGTGGTTTAAAACACTCGAGTATCATCACGTGTCACACATATTGACCAGTATTTGTAACGTTATAAAAATAAGACAAGACTGAACCTGGTAACTGGAGGATCAGTCCAGTACCAGTTTCCAACTGGAGAGTTCTCCAGTTGCATTTTCAAACAAAAACGAATTTTAGTCAGAAAATTATTTTGAGTCTTTCCCCCTAAAATGATGATCCAGAAATCAATTAGTGCCAAGATAGAATCACAAAGGCGTTCGATAGCCTGGCGAGCAAAGATTATCTGGACCTCCTCAACTGGAGAACTTCATCAGTGTCACTGACGCGTTCAATAACAAAGAAAGCTCCAGTTAAGGATTTAACATTCCCAGTTCGCTGATGAGATGTTTAAAGGTTTTCTCATCGAGAGGTTTAGTAAAACATCAGCTAACTGTTTGTCAGTGGGGATGAAATGAATTTCAATATCTCCTTTCATAACGTGATCTCGAATGAAATGATACCTGATGTCAATATGCTTTGTTTTTGAGTGCATCACTGGGTTATGAGATATAGCAATAGCACTGGTGTTGTCACAAAAGATTGGGGTCTTGGTATACTTCTGACCATAATCTAGTAATTGGTTCTTGATCCAGAGAATCTGGGCACAGCAACTGGCCGCAGAAATGTACTCTGCCTCAGCAGTGGACATAGAGACTGAAGTCTGCTTCTTGCTGGTCCAACTTACCAGTTTTCCTCCAAGGAAATGACAACCACCAGTTGTTGATTTTCTATCTATCTTACAACCTCCATGATCAGAATCTGAATAACCCATTAGATCTAATCCTGAGCCTTTGGGGTACCAAAGACCAAGATTAGGACACCCTTTCAGGTATCTAAAGATACGCTTTACAGCGTGCAAATGTGATTCTTTAGGGTTAGACTGAAATCTGCACATAAACATGTTGCAAACATTATATCTGGTCGACTGGCAGTTAAGTACATCAGTGAACCAACCATACCTCTATAGTCAGTTATGTTAACTGGTTTTGCCAGTTGGGTCAGAGTCCAAATTCAATGGTGCTGCAATAGGTGTGTTTTTCGATGGGATTGAATCATATTTGTATTTTCTTAACAAATCTCTGACATATTTTCCTTGGTTTATGAAAATTCCATTTTCAGTTTGCTTAATCTGGAGACCTAAGAAAAATGTTAATTCACCCATTAAACTCATCTCATACTCAGATGACATGATTTTAGAAAACTTTTTACACATTGCATCATCAGTTAAACCAAAAATAATGTCATCAACATAAATTTGTACCAATAAGATATTACCTCTTTCTTTCAAGATAAACAAGGTATTATCTATTGCCCCTCTTTGAAAGCCATTTTTAAGAAGATGTTTAGTTAAAGTATCATACCAGGCTCTTGGGGCTTGTCTTAGACCATACAAAGCTTTGTTCAGTCTATAAACCCAATGAGGATGCTTCTCATCGATGAAACCTGGAGTCTGCTTAACATAAACTTCTTCTTCCAATGTTCCATTAAGGAACGCACTTTTGACATCCATCTGGAAGACCTTGAACTGCAGATGGGCTGTATAAGCCAAGAATATTCTTATGGCTTCAAGTCTTGCAACTGGAGCAAAAGTCTCATCAAAGTCAACGCCCTCTGCTTGACAATAACCCTGGGCAACTAGCCTGGCCTTGTTTCTTACAACATGGCCATCTTCATCCATTTTGTTTCGGTAGACCCATCTGGTACCAATAGGTTCTTTCTTTAACCCTGGTGGACAAGGAACAAGCTCCCAAACATTGTTCCTTTCAAACTGGAGGAGCTCTTCTTGCATAGCTTTCCACCCAGCTTGGGTCTGCCATAGCCTCGTCAATCTTCTTTGGTTCAATTAGTGATAAGAAGGTGACGTTTAAGCATTGCTCACTGATCCTTTTTCTTTTCCATGGACAGGAGGGCAATCTGGGCCTTAAGCTTCTTGTATTTAGCTTTGTAGCTATCATCAGGCCGATTGAAATTAGGGACAGGGGGGCCAGTTTGGTTGTTCAACTGACTAAATCTGCATTCCTTCATAAAATGACCTTTCTTACCACACTTATAGCATGTAAGATTGGTCTTATCCAGAGAGCTGGAGCTGGAAGCATTGTTGGGGCCATTAAATCTTTTGGATTTATGCTTAAACCTATTAAAGGTTTTAGCAATCATGGCGACCAGATCATCATCGTCAGTTTCATTACAACCATCACTGTTTTCAGTGGTCAGTCCAGAGTTTAAGAAACTGTTCAACATCTCCTTCATCGAGTGTACCTGGACACTCTCAGCAGACATTAAAGCAGCACAAGGTCGCTCAGTTACACTAGCAACCTTGGGACTCTGGCATGGTTCATGGCATCTTGCTCAGCCACAAGTCTTGCAGCATTATTATCTTCAGTGAATCTGAAGGCTCCATAGAGCGATGCAAGAGTATGAGTGTGCAAGGTTTTACCTTGTCTTAAGACAAGAACCATGTTTTTCCATTTGGAAGGAAGAATATCACAAAACTTCTCAAGAAGAATATCCTTATCCTTCTCTACACCCAAACCTCTCAACTGATTGATGAGGCTAGAAAATCTGGTGTATGTACCAGTTAGACTTTCATTTGGCAAGGCAAAGAAGGATTCATACTTCTTGTTCAAAGCAACTTTTCTGGTGACAATAGTGTCATCACCTCCTTCAAACTGAATAACTAACTCGTCCCACATAGATTTTTGCACTGGGGAACAACACAAGTGTTGGAATTAGATCTTCAGGAACAGCCCCAAGGATCATGTTCTTGAGTCTGGTGTCCAGATCAACAAGTCTACGATCCTCATCAGACCAATGGTCTTCTGGCTTTTCCCTTGAACCTCTTCTTCTAGTTGGATCAAGAAGAGGACTAACCCCAAGGGACATGGGTATATATGGTCCATCCTTAAGGATTTTCAACATATACCTTTCAATCCCACCAAAATGCAAAAGCATTCTAGCCTTCCATGTACCGAATGTCTCACTGTTTCCATCAAATTTTGGAATAGGAGTGTTAGAGTAGTGTACATGGACATGGTTTGGGGCAGTAGGAGGAGGAGGGTTGGTGTTAACATTTTGAAAAGGTTGTGCATTAGTATTCGAGGGGTTTTCACCTGAACCAGAACCATCTCCACCTTCAGTAGTGTTCATCTTAGCAGATCTAGGCAAGTTTATTAGCCTTCTGCTCTGATACCACTTGTAAGTCCCAACTCGATAGATGGTACTACTGAAGACACCTCTATGTCGATGGTGGAGTTACTTTGCAATATATGCACTGAACTGGAGACGACCAGTTGCAGTGTGTATATACCAAGTTCTAGATAGATTACTTATATAAAAGACAATAAGTAAAGAACAATGCAATAATACAAATAACTTGTAAGATAACTTGATGAGACAATATGTATTTTTCAATGTGTAATTTATTTATTGATATTAAATAAATTACAAGGTTGATGCGGAACCAAGATAATACACGAATGTAAATATCCTAACAACCTATGAAATACAATTGATCTATACTCGGAATTTCTCAAGACAATCGAAACACTTAAAGTTGTGAAATGTTCCTTTTAGCGATTGAGAGAAGATTGCACAAGTTCACCAAGAATATTGCAGGTTTGCAAAGTGTGAAGTTTTTCGTCTTTGTGAAATAACTTATAATTCTTGGTTGTGCAATGACTTGTATTTATAGGCAAAGTTAACATTGGGATGTTAACTTTAGCCGTACAAATGTGGTTGAGAGCATTTAAGGAATAGCATTTAATTCCTTAAAAAGCAGTGTAAAGTCGCATGATAAAGCAACTTTACACAACCACCTTTATGTACCTTTTATTACTTAAATAATAAGACAAGGCTTATTATCTGGGTAAAGGTACATAAAGTATACAAGTCAATTCCTCGTAATCAGTGTAAAGCTTTGTAAGGGCTTTCCACTGATGGTCTCCAGTTTGTAACTGACTAGAATGTCAACTGGGCTTCGCTGCCATTACCATTCTCTATCTTCCATTTGTTGTCTTCGACTTCAACTGGAATGATTCTTCAACTTGGTCAGTTCTCAACTGGAGGAAGTCTTCAGTTGCGTTAACTGTACGGTGCAACTGGACTTTAATATATTTCTGGACAAATCTTCTTGGTCACCAGTTTTACTGGGTCACCAGATGCAACTGGTGACTGGTCAGTGTGAACTGGTGACTGGTCAGTGTGAACTGGTGACTGGCCAGTTCCAGGTGACCAGTTTAACTGGGTCACCAGATGCAACTGGAGACTGGTCAGTGTGAACTGGTGACTGGCAATTAAGGTGACTGGTCAGTGTGAACTGGTGACTGGCCAGTTCCAGGTGAACTGGTCCTAACATGCTTAAAAGTGCTTAAGATTGAAGTTGTTGAACGACTCTTTTCACATTTAGATTCTCGTTAGATTCACTAAACTATCTAGCTTGACTGCTTTTCGACTGGTCAGACCCTTCTATGAGTTCCTGTTAAGGTTGCTCACTGAGCTTTAAACTCTGAGTTTGTAACTATGACTGTAATCTTCTATGTAAGTCTAAATCCTTGTTAAATTCAAAAGACACTGATTACTCTAGTCATCCGAATCCGGTTTCCGTTCGCCAGATCAACTAAAATAACCTAATAAAACACATACTCGTTTGAATCAATTATTAGTTTCCCATCAAATGTCTAGTTATAGATCAAATGATTACATTAATTAAAGACCGATCAACGTTTCACAAACAAATTAAATGACTCTAAGGCCGCCGGCCAGATCGACCCAAACAAATCAGTAAAATAAGTTTGTATATGAAAACCAACAACAAATCAGATTCAAATAAATATGGATCTGCGATTTAGCATGGAAACAGTTCAACAATCAACCATAATCAATAATCAAGTCATGTTTACATCACGTCCAAATGAATGTCTAGTAACTTAGCTACTCATAGACTGAGTAGCCATGAACAATCTGATAAAATAAAATAACATAAAATCTAGAGAAACTGAAAAGAGAAAAATAATTGAAATCGAGTGATTATGAATCACGAGGTTGGATTCCTTGATGTTCTGATGATGTTAGATATGCTTTGGAGTGCTCAAGAAACCCTAATCTTCGACTCTTAGCCGTCACTTTTGACCTATGTGTCTCTGATATCTTTTTTAGGGTTTATAACCGGGTATTTATACGCAAAATACGAAAAAACCTAATTCTACCGACCTAGCCACCAGCGGCGCTGGAAGGGTCTCCAGCGGCGCTGGGGGTGTTGCCTGATGGTACCAGCGGCGCTGGAGGGATCTCCAGCAGCGCTGGGGTGTTTCTAGTATGTTCCAGTGGCGCTGGTCAACTGTCCAGCGGCGTTGGCAGCTTCGTGGTGTTCACGCCTTCTTGTTTCAGCTCCAAATCTTCACATTTAAGTCTTCCTAATTCCATCCTTGATCTTCTTTACTTAATTCTACTTCAACTAAAGGTAATCTCCAACATCGAACCTGTTCACAAGCCTAATGCCATTAAGTACCATAAAGTTCATACTAACGGTTCATTTTTACCTAAAATACGTGCCGAACGAATGGGGAAAAAGTCAAAAATAAATCACTCATCAGTGATGCATTTGATGTCTTATATGTTCCAGATTATTGTATGAATTTGTTTTCTGTGCATAAGGCTAGTAAAGATACTAAGCTTTTTATAGAATTTACTAAACACATGTGCTATATACAGGATTTGAGAACAATGAAAAGTTTGGGGACTGATAGAGTTCAAGGTAGATTATATTTGTTAAATGTAAGGAAATGGGCCTATAAAAGTAATAATGTTGTGCTAGCTAATAGTTATAATGTGTCTTCTGATCTTTGGCATACTAGAATGGGTCATCTGATGAGCGTTCATTTTGTGATAAAAACCCCTATCGAAAGGCCTCATTTCAATTTCTAAAATGAGTTAGTATTCCGGAACTATCGGTACTTAATGGATTCTATGTTTACGGAGGTTCACGGAAGATGCGAGTGAGGGTAAATGGCATCATGTAACTCAATATGAAGACCTATGAAGTTACAAGACACAAGGAGGTGATTCGGGAGTCGAACGAAGCGAATCGAAGAGCAGCAGGAGCTGCCAGCGCCGCTAGCAACTTGCCAGTGCCGCTGGCCCATCAGAAGCAAGCCCCAGCGCCGCTGGGCGGCCCAGTTCAGCAACCGACCTAAATCACTATTTAATCCGAATCAGCCCTCAAAACCCTAAGAGAGAGCCGATTCAGCAGCCCTAGCCGCCCGCATCAAAACCTAGGTCGACTTTGCATATTCCAATGAGGTTTTGGAGCTTCTAACACCTTCCGATCTTCATCTTCTACCTAGATCTACTCTTTTATTTTACTTTTAGTTGGTAAACAATGTCTTTCATCTTTTCAGACTTTGTTATTCCTTTAATAATGGTAGGCTAATAGGATGAATACTTGTTTGGATCGATGTGATCATGTAGACGTTTATCTATTTTACTTTATTTGTTAGATCTGTTGGAGTGTGTTTTACTGTTTTTCGTAGATCCATGTTTTACTAGTTCTTCATATTATTATCGGTTCTATATCCGAATATATTAGTTTAATTCTGATGGTTGTCTATGATCATACACTAAGACTAATATGCTAGGATGGAAAACACTAGTCGGTCTATAACTAGATGTAAAAGGTGATTCACTTATAACTGAGGGATCCAGAACCATAGTAATTAGGATAAATAGAACATGATGCTTAACAATGTCAGACGCGATCCAGTGACATGGAAACGTGCACTGTGGTCACCGGAGGGAATTATTATCTGGTCATGGCTTAAGAGACGGATAACTTAAAGATGAATTGATAACACAAACTTTAGGTCATTAATGCTTAAACAATGAATCTAACGAGAATTTGTTTAAAGAAGTAGTGTGAGTCTAAGGACAGCACTAGTTACTTAGGCAAAGTGAATCTAACGAGAATCTGAGCCGTGATTAAGTTTCCAACAGTCTAGCAAGTAGGTAGAATGATATCCGGTCGTATCATGAGATCTGAGATGCCAAAAAAGTATTTTAATTTAATTACTGTTATTTGCTTTTTCAAACTATTTTCAGATTAAGCCTCTCGCTGAATAAGCGGTTGCGGCTTCTATTTACTTTTCAGTTTTTAATTAGTTTAATAGGAAATCGTGACAACCCCCAACCGCTAGAATTACACATATTACTAGATTAGGTAAAGCAACGCGTCCCTGCGAACGATCCTGTACTTATCACATTACTATACTACATCTGATCGGGTCCCCTGTCCGTTAAGGTGTGTGTGTTTTGAGATAATTACTTGTACAAATTTTATAAATTTAAACACTAGAAAACGCAACCCATCATCATCCATCATAAAGTGTTAAAAGTCTTAAAAGATAAATTGGAAATAAAAGATATTAATGAAAACTTGCCTTATGACACTTGTCATAAAGCAAAACAAGTAAGATAACCTTTTTCAATAAGTGAACATAAAACTTCTAGTATTAGTGAGTTGATACACCTTGATGTATGGGGTCCATATAGAAAACCTAGCAAAGAACGATACAAGTATTTTTAACAGTTGTTGATGATTATTTAGGGTCTGGTAATGGTAACCAGAAAATGAATAATTTGTGTACTTCTCTTAGTGTTGTACACCAGATTACTCGTGCTTATACTCCTCGGCAAAATGGTATTGCTGAGAGAAAGCACATGCATCTTTTAAATGCTGCAAGAGCTCTTCTCTTTCAGGGAGGGCTACCTTTGTACATGTTGCCTGAGTGCATTTTAACTGCTGTGTATCTTATTAATAGAACACCTTCTTCTGTTCTTAAAGGAAAAACAGCTTATGAATATGTGTTTGGTTTTTGAACCTTCTTTGCTACATTTGAGAAATTTTGGTTGTCTTTGTGATGCAACTATTCTTAATAATGATGATAAGTTTTCTAAAAGAGCAGAAAAATGTGTTATGATTGGATATTCTAACTCAAAAAAGGGTATAAGTTGTATTGTCTTGAAAATAAAACTATTATCTATTCAAGGGATGTCAAGTTTCATGAACAAATCTTTCCTTTTAAAATGGGTTCTAATCTGCAGTTTGATGATTATGATCATACTTTATTTTTTGACAGGGCTAATAAGATTGTTGATACCATTTGTTCCAATGATAAAATTAATAAATTAATTTTTGAAGATGGCAGAGCAACCATTGAACCTGGTGGTGCATTTAGAGCTGCTAGTGATTATGGTAGTTCATTAAGAGCTGACAGAGAATTTGGTAGTACTTTTAGAGCCACCAGTGACAATGGAGGCACAACAACTTCTAATGAAAACACCAATGAGGTGTCAAATAACGAGGGTGAAGAAAATAATAATTCTGAGGAAGATTCCTTAAATAACCTTGTGGTTTCTAATGAGAATATACCGATGACAACAGACCTCTTAGAAGATCTAATAGAAATGTTAATATGCCTAGAAATCTTGATGATTATGTGTTAGATGGCAAGGTTAAATATGGGATAGAAAGAGTAGTTAATTTCTCAAACTTAAAACCTGATGTGTATAACTTTCTTGCTAGAATTAAGAGTTATATGTGTTTGATTATAGATAATCCATGATATAGTAGCAAAGAAAAAGAGGTTCAAAATCAAACATAATATAACTCTTAATTCTAAGACAACATCATCTCATTCTTTAACACCAAAAACCTTGTTGTCCTTCTCTATCTCCACTGACGACATCACCACCAGCCACTTTTCAATGCATTCTTTCTACTAATTCTCTTTATTATTTTTACAAGATTTTTAATTTTTAATATAACCCAACATAATATATTTGCAAGGTTTCTTCATAAATCCATCGTTCCATGTCATTTTGTTTTCTTATCCATATATTACGAGAACTAAGAAAATGTCAAAAACTGCGAGAACTAATCATATTCGTTGGATGAAATAGATCAATGGTTAGAATGATTCGATGACATTTGTGTAATTATTGTGAAATTTTTTAACTTACAAATAAATACAAATTGTTAAAAGGACATCATAGGAATATTCAAAATTTTAAATAAACAAAAACGTACGGAACATATGGATCTTGACTTTTGATGTTTTCAACTTTATTATTAGTATTTTTATTTTTATTAATTAATTAATAGTTAATTATTAATTGAACATGAATTTGATAACCATTATGATAATTAGGAGAATTTTTTTCTTTAAAAGTTCGTGTAAATTTTATTAATAATTTAAAAAGTTATATTTAACTTATGCAAATGTGAATTTCAAATATATAAAAATTTTGATTTTTTTTATGGCACACATGTGAATCACCATATTTCTAATGGTATAGTTATATTTTTCTTTAACAAAGTTCACAATTTCACACAAAAAGACATATATAAATTTCGTACTCATGTTCACATGTGTACGAAAACATGTGTACGACATTCATATATGATTGGTATACATGTGATCATGGTTGATACACATGTGGATGACCCTATTTTCACATGTATAAAAATATTATTTTAATGAAGTTCACTAATGCATATAAAAAAATTATATTAATTTTGTTCACATGTGAATAACTCAATTTACTATTATAAATAACAATAAACAAAATTCATAAGTCTATATTAAAACAATCATATATGAGTTCACATGTAAACACGGAACATTTTATCTCATGAACATGTTAATTACATAAATAAAAACATAAAATAACACACCATAATTCGTGTAATATAATATTTAACAAAAAAACAACAACTACAAAATATGGCTTTTATGGATTAATGATATAATAACACTATAGATGATAAGAATGGCGTATGACCTTTTTTTGGAACCACCAAAAATCGAAAAGCAAGCCTCATATCACAAAACAAATAATTAAGCAAAAGACAAAAAAAAGAAAAAAAAACAATTAAGTTTAATTGGAAATAATAATAATATTAATAAGAGTTAAATGCAAGAACAGTCCCTGTGGTTTGTCGCTTTTTGCAACGGCAGTTCCTCTCTTGATTTTTTAGCAACGGTGGTCCCTGAAGACATGTTTCAGTTGCAACGGCAGTCCCTATCTAACGGATCCGTTAATTAGTGCCGTTAAGTTTGTCACGTGAGTAGCACGTGAGGGGTATTAATGTCTTTTTACCAAGGTTGTGAAACTCGGGAATCGAGATCGGATCGGTGAGAGGGGGAGTCATGATTTTTTAAAAATCGAATCGGAATCGGATGTGAATAGTGTTTTTTTATATACAAAATAATAGTTTTTTGAAATTATATGTAAGTAAAAATTAAAAATGTATATAAAACTTCAAACTTAAACATAACATAATTTTTAAACTTAAACGTAATTATCTAGAAACAATCACATAATTCATAAAAAGCTTTAAAAAAAAGGAAAGAAAAAAGAAAAAAAAGTTTGACTTTGGTTGACCCGATCCGATACAACTGATTCTTGACCGATACAGCCGAGTCTTGACCAAGTTGACCCGAGTCTGGAACCCTGGCCGATTTTGAGACCGAGTATGGCAAACTCGTATCGTCAGTCGGCCGATACAAGATCCGACTCGGTGAAATCGGCTGTATCGTCCGAGTTTCACAACACTGCTTTTTACCTACACAAACATAGGGTGTTCAGAAGTATCCGTATCGACCCTGTAATCTAAAAATCCGATCTGATTTTATCTGAAAAGTTGCATATTCGAACTTCGGATATCCTAAATTTCTGATCCGGATAATGATTTTTGAAAATCTCGGGCATTCGAATATATCCACGAATATTCGAAAAGTTTGGATATTAAAATTCACTATGCGAAAGTTCGAATATCCAAAAATCGGATAGCTGAAACTTGGATATTCCCCCAAAATTTCGGATATTCGAAATTTCGGATAAAGGATTTCAATATTTGAACATATTCAAAATTTTGGATATTCGAAGTTTTGAGTATATGAAGTATCCGAATTTAAGTGTGAAATATAGGATATCCGACTTTTCGAAGAAAACCGGATCAGATTTTCAAATAAGAGGTTCGAATATAGATAGTTTTGAACATATTCAAAATTTTGGATATTCGAAGTTTTCAAGTATATGAAGTATCCGAATTTTAAAAAAAAATTATATATATCCTAGATATTTTCGTAAAGTTTAGAATATTTTCGGATATTGAAAATAGCCTTTTTTGATATTTTTTTGACATTTTCGGATATTTTCGGATTTAAAAAAAAAATATATATTGAGTTTCTTAAACTTTTTCAAAAGTCACTATCCGAATTTAAGTGTGAAATATAGGATATCCGACTTTTCGAAGAAAACCGGATCAGATTTTCAAATAAGAGGTTCGAATATAGATAGTTTTGAACATCCCTAGGTTTGTGTAGGTTGAAAGACATTAATACCCCTCACGTGCTACTCACATGGGAAACTTAACGACATTAATTAACGGATCCGTTAGAGAGGGACTGTTGTTGCAACTGAAACATGTCTTCAGGGACCATCGTTGCTAAAAATTCAAGAGAGGGACTGCCTTTGCAAATACTGACAAACCACAGGGACCATTCTTGCATTTAACTCTATTAATAATAATGTTGAAAAGTTATGATCAACCGCTTATGCAATCGTTTCTACCTCACGAGTATCGTCCATCACAATAAAGATTTAGAAATGGTCGTTATTAAAAGCAAACAAAATATGACATTTTGAATTCACATTGAAACTCCCCAATCTGATATGTCAGCCATTTTGCAAAGAATTCGATTTAACTATAACTGCTAAAGAATAAAATTAATTGAATGAGATATTTAAGGGCTATCATCATTTAAATTGTTAATTATTTAAATGGATATTATAAAATTACAATACTATCCCTACATATATTAATAGGATACAAGTTCTCACGGTTCTCGACAAATATTTGGTTCTCATTTTAACTTTTTAATATATATATACACGTACCGGAAAAGCTCCAATTTCGAAACCACCATCACGGTTGATGCTGCTATTGAGAATGGGTTACGGTTTAAAACCGCTCTTTTCTATTGCTACCACCACCGGTACTTAAGTAGACCCCCATAGCCGTCGCCACCACCAGACGACATATATATGGCACAAAAGTTTGGAGTTGGGGTGGAGCTGGAGCTTGGAAATGTGGCTAGGGGTTGGAGCTTCTATTTCAACTCTTCTTACACTAAGCTTTTATTTTAAAGACCTTTCAGGGCTTTTAGGAGCTTTTGGGGACTGAGGTTTTTGATTTTAAATAAACAACCAAACATGGCTATAACTTTAAAAATGGCTTATATTTAAAAGTTAGGGCTTTTAAGTTTCTAAAAGCCCCAAAAGCCCCTTTACAAACGGACACAAATATATATATATAAAGTGCACAATGATGTTTATTTATAGATTCAAAGGGTTATGTTGTAAATTGATTTAAAAACCCGTCTTTGCTGTATGTTTAGAAATAAAGGGGATTGATTTTACCATATATAAAACGGGCAAAAAAGAACACGACTGCGTTCAGTAGCCAGTTGAATCCCTAAACCCACCCAAATATGACTTCCGACATGCCCCCACCCCCTCCTCGCCACCTCACCGTCACCACCACCACCACCACCACCGCCGATCAACCTCCGTTAACAGAATCGCCCCCAATCGAAACCCCCATAAACAATACAAAAACTACACTTATGCCCCCTCCACCTCCCATCCTACAACAAGAAGTTAACTCAGATTCTCCCATCGCTCCGGCCGATGAAGATGCTAATAAGAAACCGTCAAGCAATGCAGTTCCGTACACTATTCCTTCATGGAGTGAACCACCCTGCCATAATTATTATCTTGAAGTACTTAAAGAGGGTTCCATCATTGATCAATTTCATGTGTATGTCCTATATCTATATCTATATCTATATGTCTCTTTAATTTTTTTTTATTTTATGTAATTTGTCTAGTGTCTGCTTTTCTTTGCCCTAGTTTTTTTTATTTTATTTTATTAATTAGCTTTATATAATAAACTGTTTATATTTATAATGTATGTATATAATGTAATAATAGGTATGAGAAGGGAGCTTACATGTTTGGAAGAGTAGATCTTTGCGATTTCGTTCTCGAACATCCAACCATTTCTCGCTTTCATGCTGGTAACTCACTTTTTGCTTTCGTATATTCCCTGTTAAGTATCGGTATTATACGTAATATATATATTTATATGATACCAACAAAGTCACTGACTTGAACTATACTGATTCTGTTTCTAGATATGATGCCAACATAGATAGATAATGTAACCGTCTAAACGACTGGTGTTGAATTTTACAGTCTAGTACTGTCATAGCCGATCGATAGACACCTAAACAACGTGCCTTATTAATTTTTATTTAAATTTCTGCATATTGAGCGTATTTCACTAGTTTAAATATTTTCCACACAACTGATTAGTGTCCGCTCAGTGTTTTACTTAATTGCTGATATGTAAAACTATCAAAATTAAAATAAAAAATAGGCTGTAGTGTGGCTTTATGTAGGAATAAGTATGTTTATGGCATATTGACTAATTGACATGAAATTATATACATCAGAGTGTATACTTTTGTCGTAGATTTATGTGTCCTGGTGTATGTCCATAGTATTCCTTTTGGTGTTTTTTCTTTGCAACCATTTACTAAGAGGGTGTTTGATTTTGTTAGGCCGCTCCTTATAAGGGCTTCTAGCCCACGTCCGACGCCGATCCAATCCCAGACGCCTCGTCTGCGTCCAAGTGGTTTATACCATTTCCAGACGTGTGTTCAACACTAATATGGGTCCTGATGTGCCGTTGTATAATTTATTTATTTATGGAAGAATCTCCTTTTTGAATGTCCCTGTATGTCCTGACTGTATGTATGCGTATAGTTTCTATATGTATAGCCACATATGTAGAAGACAACATATATTATATATATATTTATTATAAATGTTACATTTAAACCCCTGAAAAGTTTTGAATTAACCCCTGCACTTTTATAAAAGTTTTATGTTATTTGATATATTTTGATTAAAAGTTTGATTTTAAAGTACTTATTCATAAAAAATCTATTTGTTTTAATTAATATTAATGTAATGTGTTTATTATTAATAAAAAGTGTATATTTTATATTGTGTAAAAGAAAAAGAAAATAATAAAATATTGGAAGAATAGGGGATTTTAAGGAGTGAGGTGTTCTTGGGATGTTCTAGGAGAGAGAAAAGCTGACGTGGCTGAAAACATAGGGGAAGAATAGAGGAAGAATAAGGGGCTTATAAGGAGAGGCCTTAGTTGTAAGTGCTTTTTTTGCCAAAATAAGCTAAACCCTGTATTCAAGTGTTGACACTCAAACACTTAAAAGTGCCTTTTGGCTTTCACATATATGCAACTAAATCACATATATTCTCTGTTTATATGCACTCCCAAAGACCCCTCTAAGAAATTTCTCTGAGTTTGTTATTATTTTTGAAGTTGGGATTGCAACTAAATTACATATATTCTCTCTTTATGCCAGTTCTTCAGTACAACAAATCAGGTGATGCTTTCTTATATGATCTGAGTAGCACTCATGGGACTTTCAAAAATAAGAACCAGGTATTGTCATTTTAACTTTTTACATCAATACAATTAACCATCTTATTATAGCCATTTTCACGTTTATACTGGTTTGCGCCTCTGTGCACATATGTGCTTCAGGTGTACATCTGTTTGTTGTAAATGTAGTGAGTTGGTGTAAAATAGCATCTCTATATTAATTGTCTAATATCAACATTCAGGTGAAGCAAAAGGTGTATGTGGAGCTGCATGTTGGTGATGTCCTGCAATTTGGCCAGTAAGTTGTCGTGTTTATACGTTATTATTTTAAGTTATTGGTGATTTGTACCGCTGTTTTTCAGTCTTGTCTTTTGGTTCATCTTTAATTTGTACCAGATTTTGATTCAACTTCTTGCTTTGGCTTTCTTTATGTGCAGTTCATCTCGGTTATACATATTTCAGGGACCGTCTGAGTTAATGCCTCCAGTAAGTCCCTTGAGTATACACATATATAAATTATAATTGTTTTTTATGTGATTATTATGACAAAAGCTCACTGGTCATCCATTATCATTGCATCATTAGTTTAGTTATGACTGAGAAAAGATTGTCAAGATTCTCTTTAGGTACGCTTATATATCTATAATTACTTGCCTAAATATCCATATCTTTGCTTGTTGTATTAGGAAAAAGACTTGAAGAGTATCAGGAGTGTTAAAATGCGAGAAGAGAGACGTGACATGGAAGCTTCACTTCGGCGAGCGAAAAGGGAAGCAGCACTTGCTGATGGTATCTCATGGGGAATGGATGAGGATGCTTTTGAAGAAAATGAGGTTTGCATAATCACTTGCTACTAATAGTGAAATTTGTCTTTAAATAGAAAATGAGATATGTTGTTCTGTTTTGTTGTGTTTGGGATATTGTGTTGGAGGTTTAGTAACTTTGTTGGAACTATATGTTAGGATGACCTTGACGAAATAACATGGCAAACTTTCAAAGGACAGCTTACAGAGAAGCAGGAGAAGACCCGTGAGAAGGTTTTGAAGAGGCTTGAAAAGGTGAATGTGGTTTATCTCAAGCAATTTAGAAAAGCTTTAATAATACCACAAACATAATTTTCTTAGTTCATCATCCATCTATTCTGTATTTAACGTATGTATATTCTGTACTGGACTTTGATCAACGGACTACAGATTGCTAACATGAAGAAAGAGATAGATGCTATTCGTGCGAAGGACATTTCTCAAGGTGGTTTAACACAAGGCCAACAGACTCAGATTGCTCGTAATGAACAGAGAATGGCTCAGGTGTGTTTTTCATATGCTAATATTCTTTTATTCATGTTGCAGATATCTACATCTTGATTTTCATGTACATTTACTGAAAGTTTCTGAATGAATTTGATTAGGTTTTAGAAGAGCTTGAAAACTTGGAGGAAACTCTAAATGAAAGTATCCGTGAAAGTTTGGGTGCACGCGGTGGCAGGGTGCATGGTAAGAAGAAAGGAGCAATTGAGGATGATGAAGATGAATATATGAGGTATTTTTCTAAGAAATACTAAATGCATAGCTTATTTCCATACCGCTTGTTACACCTTGAGCTATTTAATTGGTTGATTATACTTAACAATATGACAGTGATGAAGATGACTTCTATGATCGAACAAGAAAAAAGTCATCTAAACAGAAGGGTGCAGATAGCCGGTCAGTTGAGACAGCTGATTCTCTTCTAGACAAGAAAGATATTATCAGTAGACAAATTGAAGAAAAAAAGAAATTGCTCGATGATGAGAAGAACAGAGCGATTCCTGAAAAAGATGACGTGGCTGAAGCTGGAGATGAACTGGATGCATTCATGACTGGACTCTCTTCTCAGCTAGGTTTGTAATATATCTCTTCATATTGTAGTAGTTGTCATGGGGGTATGTGTTTAATGTTTCTCTATTGCAGTGCATGACAAAGCAAACTCAATCCAGAAGGAATTGGACGAGCTGCAGTCTGCGCTAGAACGAGTACAATACTTGTTAAAAATAGCCGATCCTGCCGGAGAAGCTTCTAGAAAGAGGGAATCTATAGCAAGTGAAGGAAAACCAAACATTTCCATACCACCTGTTGTGAAAAAGCCATTCTTGGAGAAGCAGAAAAACACCCAAAAACAAATTAATCTTGATATCACTATAAAAGCAAGCAAGAACGACGAATCGTCTGATGTTGTAACAACTGCTACGCCACCTAAAGCCCCTGTGTATACGGTAACTAAGCCTAAATGGCTCGGAGCTGTGGAGACGAAAGAAGAAAAGAAGCCACAAGAAGTACCCTTGGTAGAACCGGAATCAGATCAGTTTGTAGACTATAAAGACAGGAAAGAGGTTTTGGTGAAAAATGAGAGTGCTCAGGTGAATGTGGACTTGGGACTTGCAGATATAGCACCGGGTCTGCATATAAGAAAGAGAAAACAAGTGGAGGAACCGGAAAAGATTCACAATGGAAATTCTGATTCGGCTGAGGCATCTGGAGGAGTTGATAGTGCATCAGAAGCTGTAGCATTGTTGCTGAAACACACTAAAGGGATCCAAGCAACAGATGATGAAGAGATGATACACACCGAAGTTATTGCCGCAGATAGTAAAGGAAAGAAAGGTAAGAAAATGGCGAAAAAGGTTTTGGGACCCGAGAAACCTTCTTTTTTGGATAGTGAAGCTGCTTACGAGTCTTGGGTGCCTCCAGAAGGTAAAACTTATCCCCACCTGTTCATATTAAATGATAGTTGCATATTACTTGATTTTAATCTGTGATATCTCTGTGCATCAGGTCAATCAGGTGATGGGCGGACCTCACTCAATGATCGTTTCGGATACTAACTGCAGATGCTAATTCATAATTTTGATACAGAGATCCTTTATGCATCATTCCAGCTAAAAGAACTGACAAAACCGCTCATAATCAGCACCATTTGTGTATACTAATGATCAAAACCAAAGCCATCCACACACCACATCAACCAAAACCTTGACGATACAGATCTGGGAAGAGAATTTGCAGCAACTTTATGTATCATGTTTGGTGAAGAGGTGGTTTCCGTGACCTAAACCTACCGCAAGTTATGTAAAAGGTAGACAGAAGAACCAGTTGCGGTTTTGCATGTAGTATTTCAACACATGTACAAGATAGATTCATTATTTTATAAGTAACAAATTACATAGTTAAGATTAGTTTGTTTGATGTTATGTATGGGATTATGGTACTCATGAAAATGATTCATGATACCCGCGCTATAAACTATCATCTTCCCACCCTGACACAATTTATTAAACATTACACTAATCGTCGCAGACTCGCAGGTAACATGAAATGAGATACCGAAACTAGTCACATTTAAAAGACAAATGTTGACATGTTCAAATAAGCGTAGCAGGGAAATATTATGTACTCACACGAATAACTAAAACTCGACAGCGGACTAATGTTGTCAATATTCTGCATCACAAGACAACCTTGTATAATTAGTTTTTATTTTGTTTAGAGAACCTATACATATAACCAACCTTGTATATATCAAACTAATACACAAATTACCAAACATCCATCCATGACCACCAGTTTTATTAAAAAAACATTCTCCCATATATACGAACAATGTTCACTTGGGAAGACACTGAATCACGGAAAACAAGCACATGCCAACATGATTATATCTGGGTTTGTACCCACTGTATATGTTACTAATTGTTTGATCAAAATGTATATCAAATGTTCAAACATGGACTATGCACACAAAGTGTTTGATAAAATGCCTCAACGAGACACGGTTTCCTGGAACACTATGCTTTCCGGGTATGCTGGGAATGGAGATATGGGTATGGCTCAAATGATGTTTGATTTGATTCCTGATAAAGATGTCGTGTCGTGGAACTCGTTGGTATCTGGCTACTCGCAGAATGGTAGTTTTTGGGAGTCGGTTGAGGTTTTTATGCGCATACGACGAGAAGGTGTGGGATTGGACGCGGCTACATTTGCTGCTGTTTTGAAGGCGTGTTCGGTTTTGGAGGATTGTGGTTTAGGTGTTCAAATTCATGGTCTTGTTGTTCGTATGGGGTTTCTTTATGATGTGGTTGTAGGGAGTGCGACTGCAAATATGTATGCGAAAAGCAAGATGTTGATGGAGTCGTTAAGGTTTTTTGATGAAATGCCGTTTCAAAATTGGGTTTCGTGGAGTGCTTTGATTGCTGGTTGTGTTCAAAATGATGAGTTTTTAGATGCGTTGAAACTGTTTAAGGATATGCAAAAAGAAGGGTTAGGAGTTAGTCAATCGACGTATGCTAGTCTTTTTAGATCATGTGCAGGCTTGTCCGCTTTAAGTTTTGGTTCTCAGCTGCATGCTCATTCCTTAAAGATGAATTTCGGTTCTGATATTATAGTAGGAACTGCAACTTTGGATATGTATGCAAAATCTGGTATGTTATGTGATGCCAAAAAGCTCTTTCACAAGTTGTTGATTCGTAATCTACAATCATACAATGCCATTATCATAGGTTGTGCTCGTGTTGGTGAAGAATCCGAAGCATTGCAGCTATTTCATAATCTGATGAAAACTGATCTTGGTTTTGATGATATAAGTTTATCAGGTGCATTTAGCGCATGTGCTGTTACCAAATCATATATAACCGGAGTGCAATTACATGGGTTAACCATCAAGACCATGTTGCAGTCCAACATTTGTGTTGAAAACGCCATACTTGATATGTATGGAAAATGTGGAGCTCTGGCTGAAGCGCAGCGTGTGTTTGATGAAATGCAAGTTAGAGATGCTGTCTCTTGGAATGCAATCATTGCTGCATATGAGCAAAACGGGAAGGTAGATGAAACTCTTCAACTGCTTGTTTGGATGCTAAGTTCAGGTTTGGAACCCGATGAGTTCACTTTTGGCAGTATCTTGAAAGCTTGTGCTGCTTTGCAATCTTTGAATCGTGGAATGGAAGTTCATGGTAGAGTAATTAAATCAGGAATGGGTTTGGAATCGTTTGTTGGAAGTGCTCTTGTAGATATGTACTGCAAATGTGCAAAAGTCGAGGATGCAGAGAAGCTCCATGAAAGGATGGAGAAACAAACAATGGTATCATGGAATGCAATTATTTCAGGGTTTTCGTCACAAGAACAAAGTGAAGAAGCTCAAAAATTCTTTTCTCAAATGTTACAAATGGGAATTAAGCCCGATAACTTCACGTTTGCAACGGTGCTCGACACGTGCGCGAATCTTGCAACCATAAGTTTAGGAAGACAAATACATGGCCAAATCATTAAACAAGAAATGCAATCTGATGTGTTCATTTGCAGCACACTTGTTGACATGTACTCAAAATGTGGCAACATGCAAGATTCAAGATTAATGTTTGAAAAATCCCCAAATAAAGATCTTGTCATATGGAATGCCATGATCTGTGGATATGCTAACCATGGACGTGGAAAGGATGCTATAAGTGTATTCGAATCCATGAACCTGAACAATGTAAAGCCAAACCATGCCACTTTTGTGTCTGTCCTTCGAGCATGTGCACATGTGGGGCGTGTAGAAGAAGGATCGCAATACTTTAACTCAATGCTTATTGACTATGGTTTAAATCCTCAATTAGAACATTACTCTTGTATGGTAGATATATTAGGTCGATCGGGTCAAGTTAACAAAGCCTTAGATCTTATTAATGATATGCCTATGAAGGCTGATGATGTTATCTGGAGAACATTACTTGGTATTTGCATGTTGCAGAAGAATGTAGAGGTGGCTGAAAAGGCAGCAAGTTCGCTTCTTCAATTGGACCCACTAGACTCGAGTGCATATATAGTTCTAGCCAATATATATTCTGATGCTGGTATGTGGGAAGAGACAAAAATGATTAGGAAAATTATGAGGCGCATTGGGTGTAAAAAAGAGCCAGGTTGTAGTTGGACGGAAGTCAAATCTGAGTTGCATATGTTTACTGCTGCGGATAAAGCTCATCCTATATGCAATGAGATTTATGAGAAGTTGGATGAGCTAATTTGTGAGATGACATGGTCAGGGTATGTGGATGATCCCATTTTTATATTCAACGGTGACAAGGTACCAGAAGAACAACAAAAAGTCCATCCCGTCTATGCAGTCAGATAATTCTTTGCATCTGAGGTTTGTCCAACTTGTACATTATACACGTACAAAACAATTTTTTGCTTTTCTTGAGAATTTGAGATGTTTTTTATTAGGTTTTGTCATTAGCGATTTACTAGCTTGTATGACTTAAACACCTCATGTATCTTAATGAGGTGAGCCTATTGATAGGATTCTGTATGATGCTTATAAAGTTATGACATTGACGATATCTATGAGTAACACTCTTTCTCGCCACCTCCTTCCTGATAGAGAACGCATTTTTAGTTCTGATGCTTCAAAATCAATTTGCAAACTCATTAACTCTCATTTTAAAAAAAGATTGTATTTAAAGTATTTATTTGCTAAAACTCTCTTCTTTTTTCTTCAGAAAAGAAAGTATATATTGGCATACTTTTACTTCTTTAATGCATCAACAGAAGTTCTATATCTTTTCCTCTTGTTTTAATTGAAAGTTCATACAGTTTTCATACTTATCAAAACACAAGATCATTTGTTAACGGTTATATATAAGTAGCATATTTAAACATAAGATTATTTTATGACACAGATTTTGTGTGTGACTCTGAAATTACTAATAGGGGTTGGCTTTTACCCATGAATATCTTTTTGCGACCCACACAACTTGAATCGATGTCTTATTTATCTCCTTGTCTCTGATGCATTTATATAAACAGATCAGATTCTGGAATTAGAAGTAGGATCTTGGTTCCATGTTTTTGGTACTGAATTTCGATATGGGTTTTCTGGGCATATGTGCTTATATCGATTTGAAAGTTCTAAGGAGATATAGCATTTGATGTTGTAGTCATTGAAAATACAATAGTCACCTCTGATGGAAGTTATTGTCTTGGTTAAGTATTTGGAAATGTATTAAACTAGTCCAAAATCTATTGTATGTATCCAACATAAGTGAGTATATTGTATCTATCTACCCTTCTAATATTGTAATTGTATGTATTCGGATAGACGTGGTGTCGTGGCATTGGTATAAACTGCCACGTTCTGTGCCACATCATCAGTTTACAAGTATCTAATATGTCGGGGATACATAAAATAACAATATTCAAAAGATGGATACACACAATAGACTTATTTAAAGTTGGATACATACTATAGATTCCGTGCTATAGTCGGATGCATTCACAAACACTTATACCTAATTGTTTGGCTACTTCTCATTGTCTAAAGATGTTATACAGTAGTATAGAAGAAATCTTACTCTCACCTGTCAATATTATTTAAGTTATGTCCTATTATTTGACCCCTAAAGATATGATAATCACGAAGGTTAAGAACTCATTATATTGAAGTAGCAGATAGTGTGACTTCTAAAATGCAAATCTAAACACCCCTTACTTGTGTGGGCTTATAAACAGATGGTGCTTTAATTGTTATGAATTCTGTGTAGAAAATATTCATAGAAATCTGTTTACAGGAGGATGACGAGTGGAAACGGAAAACATGCTAATGAGAGTAGATTAAGAAAGAGCAATTAAGTGGTTGTTAATGATTAAGTACAATTCTTACCCACCAAGATAGTGGAGCTTCCTTTACTGGGGCAGTGTTTGAATTATCAACTACATGTGTGTGTATTAGGACAGTGACATTGCCTACAAGTATGTGAGCTAGCTAGTCAACAGATGTTCATGTACTTATTTGTGTGATTCTAGTTTTGAGTCTGATTTTGTTTTTAAATTTGCAATACACTTTCATAATAGTGTGATAATAGTGATACCATACAAATGCAATTTTAGAATGATTAAAACCAACCAACCTTAATGGTTATATGTTTCGAATCTTGATTTGTAATGTACTTCTTCATATTTTAATGGTTATTATGGGGATATATAAGTAATTTTCTCTATTGCAGTGCATGACAAGGCTAACTCAAAACGGGAGGAATTAATGTTATTGCCACTATAAAAGCAAGCAAGAGCGGGGAGTCGTCTGAAGTTGTGGAGACCAAAGAAGCCTCAAGAGGCACCTTTGGTTGAACCGGAAGCAGGTGAGTCTGTAGGCTAAAAAGACAGAAAAATGTGGATCTAGGACTCGCAGATGCAGCATCAGGTCTGGCATATAAGAAACAGAAAACAAGTTGAGGAGCCAGAAAAAGATAATATTAGAAATTGTGATTCGGCTGAGACGTCTGTAGGAGTTGATATTACAGCAGAAACTGTAGCATTGTTGCCGAAACACACGAGAAATTCAAGCAATCGGTGATGAAGAAATGATTCAAGTTGTGATTGTCGCTGGTGAATGGTGATAATAAAGCCAAGGAAGGAAAGAAAAAGGTGAAAAGGTTATAACTCATTTCAAGGCCCAAGCAATAGGCAGTGAAGGAATTATTTATGGTGAGATTGTCGCTGGTGCCTGGTGGTAATAAAGGAAACGAAGGAAAGAAAAAGGTTCCCGAACCCCAGAAACTTTGGTTTTCGGATCATGGATGGGTGCCTCCAGAAGGTAAAACTCATTCCCATTAAACTATTGAACCGTAATTTGCATAATTGCATATTTTTTCTAATATGTGATATTTGGTTGCATCAGGTCAATCAGGTAAAGGCATGAATTCGTTAGATGGTAATTGATGATCTCGATTTAGAGATCAATTGCCAAGCATTCCAACTAAAAGAACAGCCTACAACTGTGAAAACCGCTCTTACCAGAAACATTTGTGTATTTTAATGATCAACACCAAAACCATCCTCACCACGTTAACCAAAACATATACATTCCAGGCCTGGGATGAGACTATGCAGTAGCCTTATGCATTCTGTTGGTGCAGAGGTGGTCTCATGACTCAGATTTATGGCAAGTTATGTGAAAGGTAGACAGGGAACCTGTTGGAGTTTTGCATGTAGTATTTCGAAACATTTATAACGAATATACACATGTTTATAACTAATTACAGAGTTAAGAATAATTTGTTCCATGTTATGTATGTGATTATAATGCTCATAAGTTGATCCATGACATAAAAAAGCTGGAAGTATAAATAAATATTTCGTTTGATCAAATTAATAAGATACAAACATCTACCTACATCAATCAATAATTTCTGATAGTACAAGGCACCTAAATAATTTCTTCAATCCTTTCTCTTGTATGGCTGGAAATTTATCATTCCGATGCCGTTCAACTTGCTTTCTCATGATACAGTCATCTACAAACTATGATCTTCCCACCCCAGTTGCTCCATTAGGCCTAAAACAATCGATATTGCACAAGACCGCTGATCGTACCATACCTCCAAACCTGCCACCATTCGTTACATCAAACAACACAACATAGAATTACAGCATTCAGAAGTGACGAGAATGAAATAACAAAATGTAACCCTACCGGTCAATGCTGTTTCTTGCTTTCTCGGGTTGGTCAATGGCATTGGTTGACTTCCTGGCATTTTCCGCATACTTTTTTGCCTTTTCTCTCCGGTCAACACTGGATCTTGACTTATCTCTACAGTCCGTGCTAGGCCTTGAGTACTCTAGTTGATCTGTGCTAGGCCTTGGTTTATCTCTACAATCTGTACTACTACGATGTTTATCGCCATGATCCGAAAGAGATCCAGAAAAGTTTTTCAAGCGGGCCGACTTCTCAACAGCTGATATAAACTTCTTAAGATGTCTTATGTACTCTGGGTAGAGCTCCAAATCACAATGATTCCCACCTTTAACCCATAATGGTTCATACTTCTCTACACAAAGCTCCCAAAGCTGCTTACCATGGGAACAATCTACAACATCATCCGCAGTTCCCTGCATCATATCAATATTCGATGCCGTTGGCAGCTATTAATTTGTGTGGGTGTGTAATAATTGTTCTTAGCATGAAGTTTTCAACACGACAAATGTTGCAACATATGACATATATTTAGTAAAACGAAGGAGGGGAATATTTACTTACATGAATAACCAAAACCGGACATCGGACTAATGGTATCTTGTCAATATTCTGCATCAGAAGATACAACCCATCAATATAAGAAATTGTCTCCGCAAATGCAAGTGCCATAATGAATGGGCTGGTTGAGTAACAGTAAATAGGTAATCACTAAGTGAGTTAAAGTGGATCACCTCTGGTTGGACCAACCCACCTACACTTTTTAGTCATTTTCTTAATATATATATAAATGACTAATGCAGCATGGAACTATAAAACTACACATTAAATTCTTTTTATAATAACAATCAAGGGAATTTAATCTGCAAAACCCATTCAATTTTGACCTTTAATGCAAAAAACTTCAATTTTTAAATTGTTAGACCCCTTGTCAATCAAATACAAATACAAACAAAAGAGACCCATAAATGGAATTGCTCTCAAGTACGACTAAACAACTGAGAAATAACTATATATAAGAGAACCAACCTTGTATATATCAAACCAATATGTTCGTTTCACAGGATACATAACTCTAAGTCCTGACATGATTGGGCTATGAAGGACAACAGCCCTTAATCTTGATAAACGGGATGCCAACTCTAGAGTAGGTCCACTACCAACAGATTGCCCATATAATATAACATCTTCTTCTTTCACGCCGTATCTCTCTACCAGACATCTATATGCAGCTTCTATGTCAGCATAAGTGTTGTGCTCAGTTGGCTACAAAGATAATCAAACACAGCATGGTTTAATGAATTCATCCAAGGATATCTAAAAATTCTTGACCTATGTTTTAGATTACTTTACCTTGCCAGAGGATCGTCCATACCCAGTGTAGTCATACCTGGCCACAAGCAAAAATGCACATCTTTAAGTCATTAGATGGCAGAAACTCAGCTGTAAATCCACATAAAAAGAAGCAGTTCTATGTAAAACCATTTGGATTCTTTCACACTCAATGAGCAAGTCCTTGGTAATCTAACAAGTGGCCTATAACCTATATGTACCACATTTCACACAAAAACTAATCTTTCTAACACCTTATAGAAAATGCACTTCATTCAAGAATTTGTTCAAACTCTATCACACTTCGTAAAGTTCTTGAAACACATTTCTAACAATATCTAACAAAAGTATCTCGAATTTCTAACAACTTACAGACTTGCACCTTGAATTGCCACTGAAGGATCATAAACTAAGAAACATACATCATCTTGTAACCCAGCAGACAGCCAAGAAAAACATATTTAAAACAGTAAATCACTGCCTTTTTCTCCAGATATTCTATATTTTATAGCATCTTGAATGAAATAACACTCGAACAACTCATATGCATCCCTTTCGCCACTTAATGATTCGCAAGCCGGGATGTTCAAAGGTTCTTAAGGCACCCAATTCAAATCTCATAGATTGGTAAAGAAGTACGTGTTTGGAGATGATTGTCTACATTTTCCCCATGCCTTGTATGCCTGTAAGATTTGGTTACAGTAGTTGTTTGGAAATGTATCCAACTGTTTATATTGTGTTTTCCAGCTTTTAACGTTGCTATTGCGTCTACTGTCTACCCAACTTTCAGATATTGCTATTGTATGTATCTGATTGTATCACTTTCCGTTGACGTGACAATTAATATGGATGTCATGTAGCGACATTGACAACATATACCAATATCCACCAAAACTACCACCAAATACATACAAAAGCAATAGAAACAACCAAAAGCAATACAAGCATTCTAAGTTGGATACATACAATAGACTTTGGGCTAACATCGAAAATATCTCCCACCCTCCTTTGGTATATCACCAAATATACAACCTATAGTTTCACCTTTTATGCTTCCATCTAATAACAATCCACAATAATAAGGTTATTATTACTCTAACCCTTGACACCTAAAGCACTAAACTAAACCTTCAAATCAACTTAGATTTGAAATGATCACAAACAAAACTATCATCAACTCATACCAAAAACAAACAAACAAATAAAAACTCACAAAACCCCCCCTAATGGATGATGAACACAAGATTCAAGATGCAAACTTTAATGAAAAAAAATGTAAAAAATATTTTAAAAGAAAAACTGACCCCAATAAGTTGACTCTGAGATGAAGACTAAGTTCACAAAACAACTCATACATCTGACCAACATCAGCAGCATTCCCATGTGAATACAACACAGTTAAACTTGCACCTGGATTCTTTACATACACTCCAATAATCTCAGTTCCTTTCTTTGTTTTAAGCTTCAAAACGTCGACGTTTCCTCTCTCTGCTACATCTGTCATCTTGAGCTTATTTCCATTAGATTCATCCACAACCACCCTGTATGACGGCGGAGACGGCGGAAAAAAGGCAAACTTGGCCGCCATGGATGATGTTACACCACCCATCTATGAAATCAAGGTCAAAATTCCAAGATTTTGATATGGGTATGCAAGATTTTGAAATTATTGATGTGGGTATGTGTTGGATTTAGATTTGGGTGTATAAAAATGATTAATTTATTTATTTGTTTATTTTTTGGGGGAAATGGGGATGCACCCAGTGAAGGTGTTGTGTGTGTGTGAGAGAGAGAGTGAGGGAATTCCGGCGAGGAAGATGAAAGGGGGGGAGAGGCACGTGTGAATTACTAATAAAGTTTAGAAGAGATTTCAAGTAAAGAATGCAATGACTGAATGAGAAAGATTGATAACATGAGATGAGATGAGTTTAAAAAAGTTAAATCTTGGTGTTTATGTGTTTTTGCCACCTGTCTAACTAAATAGGTGAAATGATTTAACTTTTGGACCCCAGACTACCAATGATGTTTTTGTCTTTTAGTGGTTTATGTTAGCATTTCATGCTTTTAATATAACGACACGTTATTCACATAATGTTTTTAAAAGGAATAGAATCTATTAAAGGAATTGGAATTGGAATTTGAAGGAATGGAATTTGACGGAATGTTTTTGATTTTTTGGAAATTTAAGTGACTTAAAGAATGAAATTCCTTCTCCCATCCTCAAGGAATGGGGATTCCATCAAATGATGGAATGTATCCATTCCAACGGAATTAGATTCCTCAATCTTTTAACAACCAAACACACTAAGGAATGAAATTCAATTCCAATTCCATCAGATTCCATCAAATTCTGTGAATCAAACGCGACCTAAATTAATCACAAATGTAATGTATGTAATGTAGATCACTAGATCAGGGGGGAGGGAGTGGCCTTAAACTTTACCACCAATAAAAACCTTCCACCTCAATTTTCCCCAATCTTCCCCCATTTTTCTCAAATCACTCGCGTCACTTTTCTCAAACTTCCCTCAATCTCCACCTTATCAATTCCTTTTTCATTTATTTTTAATACTAAAAATAATAAAAGCCACTATCTCCATCATCCAATCAAAAGTAAGAAAAATAATAATAAAAAAAGTTTTTTTTTTAATAAATTCCGAATGGTCATAGGACCATTAGTGGGACCCACCACTCTTCTCTACCATCCAATCAAAACAACCCTCTCTCCTCCCTCTCTCCTCTCTCTTCTTTTCCCCCGCTGCGGTGACCTTCACCGATTATTCCTTTCTCTCTCCCTCGGCAAACTGCAAGCGACGGTGTACCCGCACGGGCCGCTACCGGCAAACCTCTTCCCTGATTCCACTCCCTCCCCCCTTAGTAAAAGGTGAAAGAATATTTCGCTTTGTGCTCATTGCATGGATGTGTATGTAATGTAGATTATTTATACTATATTATAAAATGTGAGTCCCAAACTCTCTTGATGGTTTAACCCATAAATGTAAAATACAACAAGTATAATAAGCACTAGATTGGACTAGTATTACTTAAATATAAATGCAAGTATATAAACAAAGTAATACACGACTTAAAGTAAAGGCGGAACACAATGTAATTTTTCAAGTGTATTTTATTTATGATGTTAAATAAAATACAAGGTTGTGCGGAATCAAGATAATACAAAAAAGTAAGTATCCTAACAACCTATGAATTACAAATGATCTATATTTGCCAAATAAACTCTTTTGATCGAGATACTTAAAGTTGTGAAGTATCCCTGTTATGATCGAGAGTATTTAAACAAATTCACCTTTAATATCTAAAAGTTATTTTAACAAAGAAATGACTTTGTATTTATAGGCAAACAAATTCACAAGTGAATTTGTGCCGTACAAATATGGTTGCATGTATTTAATGAACCGACAAGGTCATTAAATGCATTGGTTAAGTACAAGGATAAAGTCACATCAATATGACTTTATTCTTTAAACCAACCACCTTTACACACGTATGTACTTTAGTAAAGAACAAGTGGAATGTTCTTTGGAAAGTGTGTAAAGGCAAAAAGTCAATTCCTCGTAATCAGTGTTCAGACTTGTAAGGTCTAGAACACTGACAAACCTCCAGTCGTAGATCTGGTAAGACTTCCAGTGGACTCCGCCATTTGTCAGTCTTCTTTATTCTAACTTCAGTCTTTGACTTCAGTGAGAATGTCTTCAGTAGAATAGATCTGGACTGGGGTGAAGTCCAGTGAGCTAATCTGGAGGATGTTTCCAGATTTTCCTATACAAGTATTTTGATCACTGGTCTTCCATTATTTCTGGACAAATCTTCAGGGTCGCTCCAGTATTCAAGTCTGGTAATTATTATTCTGGACAAGTCTTCAGAGACTTTACAGTATTCAAGTCTGGAGCGAGTCCAGTAAATCTGGACCTAACATAAAACAAATCTCATTTTCAACTTTCAACTTTTTAACATTTAATATTCAACGATTCATCAAAAACTAAATTACATCAATAACCTAAATTATCCGCCGCCACCACCAATCGCCGCCACCACGTGCCACCACCACCACACGTCACCACCACCGCCGTCTCCATTACATCGTCACCACGTCGCCACCTTCATCACCGCCACTACCGCCGCACGCCACCACCACCACCCACCCGCCGCCACCACCGCGCATCGCGCGGGTACCGTTCTCGTTTTACTATAGATCTTGGCTTCGGCTCTCTTGAGTGATAAGTATGTGGTTTTTTCCCCTAGATCACGTATAACGGTTTATAGTTTACATTTTATAGTTTTTATTATGTGCAGAGTTTCACCATTGTATGATGAAATGTCTTCTGATTTCGAATACCGACTGGATGTTAAAATGAAGATTACATATTACTTTAAAATCTGAGAAACACTTTTTGTGTAGAAATGATAATTTTAATGTTAATGCTTTTTTGGTTAATAATTTTTTTTGTGACAGAAATGTTAATAATAATGTCAAATTTACTTTTTTGAGTTAAATCCAACTAGTAAAACACTTGGATCTCCTAGATGCATTTTGAGTGTATTATATGTTAAAAAATAATATAACAAATATTAATATATTTTTCTTATTTACCAAACCTTTGTATTTGGTGGCAGTGTGGCACGATGATAAGTTCATTTCTATTAAAAAGTTATGAATGATATGTAAATCTTGTTTAGAAGAGTTGTTACTTTAGAAGAGTTGTTAAAATTATGACGTTATCATAAGGTATAATCTTATTAACTTTTCTAGCTCAAGTTGGCCCAAACCTATAAATGATTAAAACCGACTAAAAAACCGAAAAACAGAACCAAAATAGCCCCAAACCGAAAAAACCGAAACAAAAAAAAACCGAAATTCAATGGTTTTAGTTTTCAAAAACCGAATTATAACGGTTCGGTTTTGTTTTAGTCAAAAACCGACCCAAACCGAACCGTACTCACCCCTAATATACTCCATGCGTCGTCAACGGCGGAGCTGTGTGGGGGGTAGGGGTGGCCAAGGCCCACCCCCCAAAGCTTAATGTGGGTATGTGTATTACTAGTATGTATGTGGAAGTTTTTTTTTGGAATAGCTAACTGATCCATTGGAGTATCATCGTGTCACCAGTGGTAGTAGCCCCCATTCACCATTTAGGAGGAAAACCTCTAACCAAGCAGCCCAAAGGCACTACACTTAAATTAGAGTAAACTTTTGCCTTCTCCATACCTCGAACCTGGGTCTCCCCAAATTGAGGCCTTCATTGAAGGACTTCCATAGCACTGAGGTTATACCCTACTAATATGTATGTGGTAGTTGACTGATGTAGAAAAAAAAATATGGAAACAAAACACAGTTTACAGTGATTTCATAAAAGAGGCTTGATCAGTAGGTATACACTATACACCATTATTATATGGGGACCATAAGAAAACATTAAAATATTAAATCTACCAAGGTATGAGTGTATGACAAATAATTTAGACACGTACATCGATCATTACGTTCCCATTTATTTGAATAACAACTAAATAAACTCAAATACGTAATATTTATATAACACTAACCCATTTCGTTTTTTATTTTTATAAAAACTGACCCATAAACGACCCACTAGTCAAGATTAAACCAACATACTGTGCTATATTTATATTGTACGTATTTCCTTTAAATATGAGGATGTGTGAAATAGTTAGAATTTAGAAGAATAAGCAGGTTCATAAGATAACTACTACCGATAGGAAGTGCCTAGCTAGTGGTCTACAGTAGTAACTGTTTACCGTTACTAATTTTGGCCACCCCTAAACTATATTCCTGGCTCCGCCACTGTAAAAAAGAAATAAACTGCTCTGTGCCACCTTCCGTGGAGAGGGTAAGATGTAGGCAGACCTTTTCTCTACCTAAGTAGAGAGGTTGCTTCCATTTTCCACCTAAATGGGTAGAAAAGACCCTCCAACCTTTGCATGTAATGAGGATCGAACCCATGACCTCTGTCTCCAAAAACCAAGATGTTTACCACTGATTTAGCCATGCTGCTTAATTCTCGTTTTATATTAGGCTAAATCAACTTATCTACCTAAATAAAGTGATGAAATGATAGGTACATATATAGTCTTGTTCTGATTTGGTTGGTTTGCATTTCAAAATATTGAATGGCTTATGACTATATATATTGTTGATAGCTTAAAAGATTAGTGTTATCAATTTATCATTTTCTATGTTTTATGCGCACAGTTAAAAAGCTACAATCTTCTTACTTTAATAAATTAAGTTATATTTTACTAATGACATGCTTAAAAGGATCACCGATGATATTTCATTATATTTTAACAGATACGTTACACAATAATGTAAACATAACATTCAGATGCAATTGGAAGTTTTAATTATTCTTGATTGCTACAACATATTAAATATCACATTTGATGACTCAAGCCAAATCTCCACAAAATTTGACTTTCTTACATGAACTATAAACTACATTTTAGTGATTATTAATAGGGTTAACTTATGATAAAAAAAAAAAGAGCGTTAGTTGTTGATTTTAGTTAAATAATGTTAAGTTCTATTGTTGTTTATGATGGATATATGTAAGCAATAGTATTAGAGGATTTTCAATGGAGCTCATCATTCATCAATATTCTCATCAGTAACCTCATTAGTTAGAATCATGCCAACATATTTGTATTGACCATTGCCAATGAATTTCATCACTTAATTGTTTTTATTAATCTACGCACATATACCCACAACACACCCGCACACATTTATAACAAAATAGATTATTTTCCCGCGTAATACGCGAGATAACTATATGAAGTTTTCATAATAACATAATCATTAATAGTTATATTTAATATAATACATGTTGAAATATAATGATATTATTATTAAAAAGTATTTTGTATCGAAAATAGTTAGTAAAATATGTATGTCATATTGTTGTATAATAACGGTGTAAATTTAAATATAAATACTATTTGCTGAAAATGATGATATTCTGAAAATGATTTTTTTGTATATGTTTTTAACATGTGTGTTATAGCATTGTATAATGACGATGTAAAATTAAATATAGATAAAAGTATAAAACATGTTTGTTTACAATAATAATAATAAAATTTTAAAAGAAAGATATCTATAATTCTATACTTTTATATAAAAATCATAGACCCATGTTGAAAAGTTACATTTTATGATATATAAAATGACCGATATGCCCCTCTTATCTATTTACATCATGTATCCCTTAAATCCTAAAATACATATACTACTCCCATTATATCAATTACTTTACATCAATAACCTAAACTAATCAATGTCGACGCTGCCACTACCAGTCGTCGCCACCGCCACACCGTCACCGTAGCATTACGCTTATCTTGGGATAGATAGGGTAATGTATTTCATAACTTTTAAATATAATTATTATTTTAAAAATCTATATACATATAAAGTTGATGACATGAAGTTTTTTGGCACTTCAATTATGAGGTTATTTATGATTTTATTAATGAGGTTAATTAGTTTTGTTTATTATAATACATATAATATATATATAATTTGTTGGTTTTGTTTAATTATATATGCATCTTTACCTTACATTATAAATAGCCCAATTAATAATATAAATTATATCATTTTTATAACTACCCTTCGATTTTTTGGCAATTTTTGGCAACTTGATCGATTCACAAATTAAGCGTCGTAAAAACTTTAGACCCTCAACTTTATACGACATCAAACAAAGAAACTTACCCATACGTATATTCGAAGTCTACTTTACCTAGCCGTGCAACGCACGGGCATGAACTCTAGTTTACTTATAAAATTAAATAAACTTCTTAAGATATAACCAATACTTATTGAACAACGGCTTTAAATTTGCTACTTTGTGCAGGTATTATTATGTTAGTATTATTCAATTGATATTTGAGCATAAACTTATATGAATTTAGTACAATTAATTTGTTCATTAATTTAAAATTCATAAACGATTATAATGGTCCAATTTATGCTTTTAAATGATCCAATTACAATTTATAAGTAATGAAAAGATTAAAATCAATGAAGAATTTAACCTATTTTGTAACATAACTAAATTAAATAAACTTCTTAAGATATAACGAATACTTATTGAACAACGGCTTTAAATTTGCTACTTTGTGCAGGTATTATTATGTTAGTATTATTCAATTGATATTTGTGCATAAACTTATATGAATTTAGTACAATTAATTTGTTCATTAATTTAAAATTCATAAACGATTATAATGGTCCAATTTATGCTTTTAAATGATCCAATTACAATTTATAAGTAATGAAAAGATTAAAATCAATGAAGAATTTAACCTATTTTGTAACATAACTAATATCATGAAAATTTTGAAAACAATTTGTGTATTAATATAAGTATATGTAACTATAAATATAGTTGATATTTATTCAGTTTTTAAATAATTATATATTTTTGTAATAGATTATGATTTTATAAATTACTTTTTACGATCTTTTGAGTTTTGAATAGTACAAAACAATTTTAGTGGTCCGTATATCCACGCAATACACAAAGTATTACAAGTTCAACATGCAAACAAAATTAAGGTAACAATGTTTGGGTCCTCCGACAACCGGTGACCAATATCGAAAGTCTTAAAAAAATTAAAATTTGATTAATTAGAAGTGTCTTGTTTTGAATTTTCAAAGTCTAACTTTTTTAACTTTGATTATAAATAACTTTGATTAAAAAAATAATAAAAAAAATAATTTTGTTTGTGTTAGATAATACTTGATGAAAGTTATACGAAATGATTGTGTTTTAGAGGGGCCACCATTCTGTAACACCCCAAGCCAAGGCTCAGAATATCACGGAACACACATAGCACCAGGTGGAATTACAATAGAACAAACTAAATGCAATTAAAGATTCGGTGAATCCAAAACATAACGAAGCAAGTAACAAAATACAACAGGAGCAAATAACCATCAAAGTTAACATGATAACATCCAAAGATGGCAAACGATCCTAAGTATAATGCAAGAGGCAGGCCAATGAATCCTTGATCCATGAGGTCCATAGTCCGGGTTAAACCGCAAGCGAAGCAACTAAACTCCACGCCCTGGGAGAACCTGATTACCTAAAAAGTGTACTAAGCATAGTCAACACAAGGTTGGTGAGTTCGTAGTAATGGCCCACAAGGAGCCATAGACATAATCATAAAGCACGAAAGGAGGCTAAACCTGACATACAGTGAGCCTCTACGAAACACAATAATGTCCAACAACAAGATTACACAAGCGCAACGCGTGAAATGAGAAATGCATAAATGATATGAGTATCAATGCAAATGCCGGAATGCATGAATAAGCCAATATGCCTATCCTATGCGTGAGCTCAAGTCACCAATGCAACGATACCCTTCTGTCATCGCAATGAACAAGGCTGTATCTCAAAATCATCGAGATATATATGTCTATATACTCGGAGTCAGGTCTACATCCAAAATGGGTGCATACATCTATGCACCAGGATGTCGGCAATCCCCTGCCGAGGGTCATCAACAATGTATGCAATGCTTACAATCGAATGTAAATGCATAAATCATGAACCAACAATCAATATACGATGCACCTGTGCCATCAATCAATATACGATGAACCTGTGCCAACAATCAATATCCATCCAACATAAGCCAACTATCAACATTCCTCAAACATAAGCCTACTATCAACATTCATCAATCATAAACCACTATTCACAATTTAAACCAACTATACGTACATATACTTCAGAGGATTTTACTTTCTTCAAGTCCTAGATGCTTATATATAGGGTCACCCGCAGCCTTCCCACCACATCTAAAACCCAATGAAGGCATAACCGACTTCCATGTATGTACGTCTATCCTAATATATATATATGTAATAATTAACGGAGACATAACCCAAATCAATCAAACGAAACGAACTGTCACATCAATCCAATAATCAAGTCAACCAATCAATAAATCGATCAACAAGTAAGTAAACACACCAGTTTTACACTTTTCAGCCCGAATCTCAAGCGAGTAGGGAGATACGAAACTCACCTTGTCCGGCAAAGAAGCTAGAATAAGATTACAAACGAGTAATAGGATCCACACGTCCACAACCTATAATTATACATCATAATACCGTAATGTCAACTCTACAATCATAAACAAGTTGGTTTAGCACAATTAAGTCAAGTCCCAAACCCTAAACACCTTTACAACGTTAACGAGTAGGAACAAGACGCATTCGACTCGACCTTTATAGAAATGAGAAAGGATTCATACAAAAAGAGTGTTACTACTAGAAACTAGACTGTCTCACGATTCCAACGATAGGTCATACGACTTATTTGGACTTACGGATCAAAAGTTACGACCTTTCAAACTAAAACAGGTTTTGCTGCCCTGGAGGAAAGGTGCGGCGCACCATTGAGGGAGTGCGGCGCACAAATCAACCAGGGAACCCAGTCCAAGCTTTGGTGCGGCGCACCAAAGAGGAGGTGCGGCGCACCTGCGCCCAGATCAGATCCAGAACACTTCAAACACGAACCAAACACAACCCAAACTCCAATTTTGATCACCAAATCGACTAGTGATGTTTCAAGACTCATTTTGAAGCTTATACAAACATATTTCAACATAAATAAACATAACCCCTATCTTAGTTTCGATTCAAAACATCAAAATCACATCCAAATCCTTCCAACCCTAATTAACCCTAGTTTGACCCAAATCAAGATTTAAGCCGATTTAGGACTTGCAAACTTTCAAGATGACTAGAATTGCATAAACAAACATAAGTAGGTACAAATGAGATGAATTAGACTTACCGAAACTCTTCCTTGAGCTAGAACCCGAAATTTGACCTAATTGGGTAAAAATGCTAGAACTTGGCTTTGATTCTTTGATAAGGCGAAAGTGAGATGAAAGTGACTATGATTTCTATGTTATAATCGATCCAACACTAATTTGATGCAAGAAATGGTGAAGAAATGAATTGAGATGGTTCCTTGCCTTTGCTTTTGAGAGAAAGAGAGAAAAGATAGATAGATAGAAATGAGAGGGGGAAAGAGATAAGGGGGGGAGAAATGGGTCATGGGTGGCTGGTGGGTCTTGGACTACCCACGGGCCGACCCGTTTCTCCCACAAGCCATAAAACAATCGGTTGCACAACTAAATGCCAACAAACTAAATAACGACTCGACTAACACACATTGTCATTTAATTCACCAAACGACCCACTTATTTCATTAAACAAGATTGTTAGTCAAATTACACATAAAGTCAATGGGTCAAAATTCACGGATGTTACATTTTTACTTCATAAACTAAAATAAATATAAAATAAGATAAATACCAATTTTATATGCATTATATATAAGCGTGAATTCTTTCAATATTAAATTATGACATTGAAAATAAATAAAGAAAGAAATTGGATTGTAAGGATATTTTATATTCGGTTTTTGACCTCATACCATAATTAGCATTACCTAAATAATATATATTAATTTTAAAATAAAATAATCAAAAGATTCATTAACGGTCCTAATGTTGATAAACTCATTATCAAGAATTGGATTCCATGTTTTTAGGTGTACATGTATTTATTGTTCTTACTATATACGGTTGGGAATTTTTAGGGCCAGTTACAGTACCGGCTTATTTTGTCTTTTTCTGGATTTTTTTTTTTTAAACGATAGTATACTTTTAGAGTTTCTTATTTTTACAACTTAACATTTACGTTTTATCACTTTAGTCTAACTTTTTGTATACAAACTTAATTATGTTTAACTTTAATCATCAAATCTTTTTTTTTTTTTACGATAGTATACTTTTAGAGTTTCTTATTTTTACCAATTAACTTTGGATTTTAACTTTAATCATCAAATCTTTTTTTTTTATACTTTCTTTCTTTTTTAACGCTTCAAACTTATTTTTACCACTTAACTTTTGTATTTTTTTAACTTTATTCCAACTTTTTGTATACAAATATTATATATTATATATAACAATTAAGGTTTGGCTTAGGAATAGTAAGCCAAGCCATGAACAGTAACCGGCTTATTTTGTCTTTTTCCTATTTTGTCTTTTTCCTTTTTTTTTTTCCTATTTGTCTTTTTCCTATTTTGTCTTTTTCTGGTTTTTTTTTTTTAAACGATAGTATACTTTTAGAGTTTCTTATTTTTACCACTTAACATTTACGTTTTATCACTTTAATCTAACTTTTTGTATACAAGTATAATTTACTTTTCAATTAACTTTGGATTTTAACTTTAATCATCAAATCTTTTTTTTTTTTTTACTTTCTTTCTCTTTTAACGCTTCAAACTTATTTTTACCACTTAACTTTTGTATTTTTTAACTTTATTTCAACTTTTTGTATACAAACTTAATTATAGTTCTAACTTTAATCATCAATTTTATTTATTTTTTACTTTCTATCTCTTATTTTAAAGCTTCTGTTATTTTTACCACTTAATTTTTTAATTTTTTTTTAATTTTTAAAACGATAGTATACTTTTAGAGTTTCTTATTTTTACCACTTAACTTTTACGTTTTATCACTTTGGTCTAACTTTTTGTATACAAGTATAATTTACTTTTCAATTAACTTTGGGTTTTAACTTTAATCATCAAATTTTTATTTTCTTTTTACTTTCTTTCTCTTATTTTAACGCTTCAAACTTATTTTTACCACTTAACTTTTTAATTTTTTAACTTTAGTCCAACTTTTTGTATACAAACTTAATTATAGTTCTAACTTTAATCATCAATTCTTTTTATTTTTTACTTTCTATCTCTTATTTTAAGGCTTCTAACTTTTACCATCAAACTTTTACCATCGACTCGTTCAAGAATCTTGAAAGGACCAATATACCTTGGTGCAAGTTTTCCCCGCTTCACAAAACGTACAACACCCTTCCAAGGCGATACTTTCAAAAGTACATAATCACCAACTTCAAACTCCAACGGTCTTCGCCTCACATCGGCATACTTCTTTTGACGTTCACGGGCCAATTGCAACTTCTCCTTAATTTGAGATATTACCTTAGTTGTTTCAATCACAATTTCCGGCCCGATAAGTTGACTTTCTCCAATTTCCCCCCAAGCTAGAGGAGAACGACATACTCTACCATACAATGCTTTAAAGGGTGCCATTTGAATGGTAGCATGGTAGCTATTGTTGTATGAAAACTCTACTAGCGGCAAATGGTCTTCCCAACTTCCACCAAAATCGATTGCACACGCCCTTAACATGTCTTCAAGTGTTTGAATGGTTCTCTCGGTTTGTCTATCCGTTTGGGGGTGAAACGCCGTACTCATGTCAAGTCGAGTACCCATGGCTTTTTGAAAGGCTTCCCAAAATTTTGATTTGAAACGGGCATCTCTATCAGAAATGATAGAAATTGGCACTCCATGTTTAGATATTACTTCCTTGATGTATAAACGAGCCAAAGTGTCAAATTTATCGGTTTCGCGAATGGCTAAAAAGTGAGCCGACTTCGTTAACCGATCTACTATCACCCAAATCGTGTCACGACCGCTTCTCGTCTTCGGTAGCTTAGTAATGAAGTCCATTGAGATATGCTCCCACTTCCATTCGGGCATCACCGGTTGCACCAACAATCCAGGTGGCTTCTTGTGATCGGCTTTGACTTGTAAGCAAGTAAGACACTCACTCACATACATTGCCACATCACGCTTCATGCCCGGCCACCAATACAATTCCTTCAAGTCAAAGTACATCTTATCCGACCCGGGATAGACCGAATAAGGCGATAGGTGAGCTTCATTCATGATAAGTGTTCTTAAGTCGCCGAAAATAGGAACCCAAAGTCTTTCAACCATGTATAGTCCATTATCATTTTTCCGGTCGAATTGTTGTTCCATGCCATCTAGGTTCTCGTTTCCAAAGTTTTCCGGTAGGGTGGCTTGAATTTGGGCTTCAATAATCCGATCACGAATATTTGGCCCTACCGTGAGGCTCATAGCTCTAGCCCGTCTTGGTTTCACTCTCTTCTTTCGGCTCAAGGCATCGGCTACTACATTTGCCTTGCCCGGGTGATAACGGATGTCACAATCATAATCACTAAATAGTTCTAACCAACGCCTTTGCCTCATGTTCAATTCATTTTGGTTGAAGATGTGTTGGAGACTTTTGTGATCGGTATAAATCACACATTTGGTGCCATAGAGATAATGCCTCCAACACTTCAAAGCAAACACAACCGCTCCCAATTCCAAATCATGAGTCGGGTAGTTCTTCTCATGCACCTTCAATTGACGAGAGGCATAAGCAATGACTTTACCCATTTGCATAAGAACACAACCCAACCCTTGCCCCGAAGCATCACAATAAACAACAAAATCTTCGATTCCATCCGGTAGCGTCAAGATAGGAGCGTCACATAACATATCTTTAAGAGTTTGGAAGGCGTTTTCTTGTTTTTCGCCCCATTCAAAGTTTCTATCTTTTTGAGTCAAGAGGGTGAGTGGTTGTGCAATACGGGAGAAGTTTTCAATAAATCTTCTATAATAACCCGCCAATCCAAGAAATTGGCGGATCTCGGATGGCGTTTCGGGTCTTCTCCAATTCTTGACCGCTTCAATCTTGCTTGGGTCCACATGAATACCATCCTTGCTCACTACGTGACCAAGGAAGTGGACCTCTTCCAACCAAAACTCACACTTGGAGAACTTAGCATACAATTTCTCTTTCCTTAATAGTTCAAGCACTTCACGCAAGCGCTCAACATGCTCCTCCTTCGTCTTCGAGTATACAAGTATGTCATCAATGAACACAATGACAGACTTGTCTAAGTATGGTTGACACACCCGGTTCATCAAGTCCATGAACACCGCCGGTGCATTAGTCAACCCAAAAGGCATTACGGTGAATTCAAAATGACCATACCTTGTGCGAAAAGCCGTTTTGGGGATGTCATCTTCATGTACCCGGAGTTGATGATAACCCGAGCGAAGATCGATTTTTAAAAAGTGCTTAGCACCTTGAAGTTGATCAAATAGGTCATCGATTCTAGGGAGAGGATATCGGTTCTTCACAGTGAGCTTGTTTAATTCCCGGTAATCAATACACATTCTAAAAGATCCATCTTTCTTTTTGACGAATAGAACAGGAGCACCCCAAGGAGATTGACTAGGGCGAATGAAACCCTTTTCTTGGAGTTCCTTGAGTTGAGTTTGTAGCTCTTGCATTTCGGTTAGAGCTAGTCTATAAGGAGCTTTTGCTACGGGCGCGGCTTCGGGAATAAGATTAATACGAAAATCAAGTTCACAGGTTGGAGGTAATCCCGGTAAGTCATCCGGAAAAACATCGGGAAAATCACAAACGATAGGAACGGTCTTCAATTCTACCTTTGAGAAGGTAGCACTAAAGATTTTAGAATTAGAGGAATCAGAGATTTCGCCTTGAACCCTAAGAATTTTACCGTTAGCCAAAGGTATTTTAACAACTCTCTCGCCACAATCAATGGTTTCATTTACCGCCGTCAACCAATCCATACCCACTATAATATCAAAACTACCAATGTCAAGGGGCATAAGGTCAATGAAGAAGTCGACATCTTCTAAAGTCAAGACACATTCCCGAAGTATTTGACTAATTCTAGTTAGTGACCCATTTACCATTTCAATGTGAAGCACATAGTTTAGAGCACATGGATGCACATCAATCAAAGGAACAAAGTTAGAAGACACGAGGCTATAATCGGCCCCGGAATCAAATAGGACGGTTGCATAGAGACCATTAAGGAGAAAAGTACCTGCTACTACGTTGGGGTCATTGCGAGCTTCATTTACATTGGCCGCAAAGGCTCGGCCGCGTGGTTGCACTTGGTGGCCTTGTTGTCCCCGGTTTTGATTAGGCCCGACCATTTGTAGTTGATTGGGATGAACGGCTACTTGAACTTGTTGTCCCACCCATCGAGGACAATTATTTCGGTAGTGGTCACGGCTACCACATTCAAAACATTCGCCTCTTCTTTGGTTACCTTGAGGAGGAACGGCCCGAACAGGAGCCACATTCATTGGGCCCGCTCTTGGAGCTCTACAATTCTTGGATGCGTGCCCAAGTTGGTTGCAATTATAGCATGCCCCACATGGAGTAGTGGCGGGATGGTGTCTGTTGCACCTCCCACAGAAAGGATGAGGCCCGGTATAAGGCCTCCTAGCCGGTTCTACCGCCGCCATTACCCTACCCCTATAAGCATTCTTGGGGTCAAACCTTCCCGCTTTCTTTACCCCACTTGACTCCCCTACTTCTTTCCTCTTGTTTGATGAGGACTTACTCAAAACACCACATCTCAATAAATCTTCAGTCACACTCCCGGCTTGGTTGACCGCATTAGCCAAAGAAGTAGGCATGTTGGAGTTTACATAAGATCGGACTTGAGGATTCAAGCCCAATACAAACTTCTGGATGGCCTGTGACTCGGTACCCACCAAGTGAGGAATGAGGGTGGACAACTCCTGAAATCATCTCACATAGCCCTTGTAATCGGCTCCCTCCATGTTGAGATTAGCAAACTCGATAGTCAAGTTTTGTAGTTCATAGGGAGGACAAAACTTTGCTTTTACTTTGTTTTTGAAGTCAATCCACTCCAAATTTTGAGTCCGTCCCAACGTTATTTCTTGGTTCCACCAACTCAAGGCGTCATGCCTAAACATGCCGGATGCATAGAAAATCCGGTCATCGTAGGTGCAATGACTCCTTTCTATTACCGCCTCTTATCGCCTCAAACCACCTTATACATTCCGTGGGCCCACCTTTCCCGTCAAACTCCGGTGCCCCACAACTTTTAAAATCTTTAAATATGCATCCTTGACGGTATCCACCGTATTGATTATTCATGGGCATCCCAATATTAACTCCCACAGGTCCCTCTTCTTCATCCTCAACGGCATGAGGTTGGGCATTTTCGTTATCCATATTTTCTGGGACTTCATTGTTTTGAGGCCCATTGTTTTGCCCAAGATTTGCCGTAACCTGAGCAATAATGGTTGGCATGATATTGGCGATCGTTTGAGCGATCACCTCAGCCATATTTGGCTCAGGGATTTCACCACGACCCCTACCACGGCCCCTACCACGACCTCTACCACGGCCCCTACCACGACCCCTACCTCCTTGTACTTCCGGTTGAGGTTCTTCCTCTTCAGCCCTATAGTTCGTTCCAGTTCTCCTGGGTCTCGCCATTTCTATAAAACAAGTGACACGTTGACCCGAGAGTTAGTCTCAAATGCTCACATGTTAGCCACACAAGTAGTCAATGCTCTCATATCGATACCACATACTCATTTCATAATGTTATGCTAAGGCAAGAGTGTTAGCATCATAAGGGATTTTTACATATCATAACATCAAGTAATCATGCTCATAATATCATGCAATTACACAACTAACACAAATGATTCAAAGTATAATTCGAATTCGATATGCTCTCTAGTTATTGACCGGGTATGTATACAAGGTGTACCTGTAACACCCGTTTCGTAAAAATATGGATTTCCAAAAATTTTCGCCTAACGGCGTCAATAAAGCGGAAACAGTTTATTAAAAACCTCAACCAATGAAAACAGTTGAGAAACATAAGTGGTGTTACTAATAGCATCAAATCAGTAATAAAAGAAATCCATAAGATTGCCCAACATAAAGCAACCATAACATAGTCATTACAATAGTTCCATAAAGGAAATCATTAACATTAAGTCTATGCGAAGTTATTGGGTAAACTAAAGCCATCTTGATCATCTACCCATCTCTCGCCAAAGCTTCACACGACATCTCACTGCTTAACCTGAGGGGTGTCAACACATAAGAAGAAACAAGTGTTAGCTATAAAGCTAAGTAAGATAACATCAGGTTTAAGCAAAACATTTCATCCATTGCACGTCACTTTAAAACATTTCGTCATTTGATTTAGGCATATATATATCACCACATAACGTATCCATATCACATATAAGCATAGAGTCCATGACCCTAAGTGTGCCTAATCAATTTCGTCATTTCATCTCATCTCATTAGGTTGTGACTAGGTCACCGTTAAGTTGTAACCGAAGTTACCGTTAAGGAAAGACAATGTCGATCCATGAGTAGCACGTTATGTTCATAACATTTGGTGGGTCATCAGGCCACCCGAACTACTCGCCACATATGACTGGTTGCAAGGAGCCACCCGAGCAACCATTTTAACGTACCCTCCCACATACGAGCACGGTTTATACGTACCTATTGCCACCGTCAGGCACGGGTTATGCATAACTCTTAACGTCTATTTAGCTCGAGCATTTACCACGTTTAGTTTAGGTTTCCACATTAATCCTAAACTAACCCACATCTATCATCTTTTCACGTTAGGGCCCTTAAAACGTGCACGTGTCATGGCAACCTAAAAAGGTCTAGTGTTCTAGATGAACAAGCCACATATACATGCACATATCATCATTACATCATATCATTAACCACCATTCATCATAACATATCACGGACTTAGAATTTGACCTAACGACGTTAGTCAACATATACGATTAAGTTTTGGGATGTTACAATTACCTCCCCCTTAAGAGGATTCCGTCCCCGGAATCACTTCAGCATCAAAAAGGTGGGGATAGGTCTCCCGCATTACGGACTCGGTCTCCCAAGTCATACTTTCGCCGTGATTGTGTTTCCATTTAATGAGAACTAGATCGATAGTCTTTCGTCGTAACTTCTTTTGTTTCCTTCCCATTATAGCAACAGGTTCATCAACAATCTGCTTGTTTGGATCAATACTTACGTCCTCGAGTGGAATGACATCCGCTTCATTTGCATAGCATTTACGTAGATAACACACATGAAATGTGTTGTGAATTCCGTGAAGTTCTGGAGGTAATTCTAGTTGAAATGCCTGTTCATTAACCTTCTTAATGATCTTAAAAGGTCCAATGAATCTAGGGCTTAGCTTTCCTCGTTTGCCAAATCGTAATACACCTTTCCAAGGCGACACCTTGAGTAAAACCATTTCACCTTCTTTAAAAATCAGATTTGATCCTTTATAAAACATCATTAGATCTGAAAATATCGACAACAAATCATTGATTACCTGAACAAACAGTGGCTGATCCGATTCAATACAAAACACACAATTTGATTGACCAAAACTTGGAGATTTTCTTAAGAAATCAAGAAAGAATTGAAGGAACTTTTGTATTAGTTTTAATTATGATTAATGGCTGCAAAATTAACCTAGATTAGGCTAATCCCATGCCAAACCCGTTTTTAACTTTTCAACTTTGGCAAAATTGGTCCCTGGACTTCATATTGACTTTATTTCGCTTAAAAACACCTATTGGGGATACATATAACACACTAAAGCACTTTCGCACACTACATAGGCCTTTTACACATCATTTAGTCCACTTTATTGTCACTCATTAAAGATAATTAAATCTCACATATAGGGCACATAAACATATAAACACACATTTTACCACATACATATCACGGACTTAGAATTTGACCTAACGACGTTAGTCAACATATACGATTAAGTTTTGGGATGTTACAATTACCTCCCCCTTAAGAGGATTCCGTCCCCGGAATCACTTCAGCATCAAAAAGGTGGGGATAGGTCTCCCGCATTACGGACTCGGTCTCCCAAGTCATACTTTCGCCGTGATTGTGTTTCCATTTAATGAGAACTAGATCGATAGTCTTTCGTCGTAACTTCTTTTGTTTCCTTCCCATTATAGCAACAGGTTCATCAACAATCTGCTTGTTTGGATCAATACTTACGTCCTCGAGTGGAATGACATCCGCTTCATTTGCATAGCATTTACGTAGATAACACACATGAAATGTGTTGTGAATTCCGTGAAGTTCTGGAGGTAATTCTAGTTGAAATGCCTGTTCATTAACCTTCTTAATGATCTTAAAAGGTCCAATGAATCTAGGGCTTAGCTTTCCTCGTTTGTCAAACGAATTTAGCATTCCAGAAACGAATTTCACACTTAAAACGAATTTAACTCTATTTTCGTCCAGAATTCATAAAACGGCTTTAATCTTCATTTTTCTTTTTTTTTTTTTTTTTTTTTTTTTTTTTTTTTTTTTTTTTTTTTTTTTTTTTTTTTTTTTTTTTTTTTTTTTTTTTTTTTTTTTTTTTTTTTTTTTTTTTTTTTTTTTTTTTTTTTTTTTTTTTTTTTTTTTTTTTTTTTTTTTTTTTTTTTTTTTTTTTTTTTTTTTTTTTTTTTTTTTTTTTTTTTTTTTTTTTTTTTTTTTTTTTTTTTTTTTTTTTTTTTTTTTTTTTTTTTTTTTTTTTTTTTTTTTTTTTTTTTTTTTTTTTTTTTTTTTTTTTTTTTTTTTTTTTTTTTTTTTTTTTTTTTTTTTTTTTTTTTTTTTTTTTTTTTTTTTTTTTTTTTTTTTTTTTTTTTTTTTTTTTTTTTTTTTTTTTTTTTTTTTTTTTTTTTTTTTTTTTTTTTTTTTTTTTTTTTTTTTTTTTTTTTTTTTTTTTTTTTTTTTTTTTTTTTTTTTTTTTTTTTTTTTTTTTTTTTTTTTTTTTTTTTTTTTTTTTTTTTTTTTTTTTTTTTTTTTTTTTTTTTTTTTTTTTTTTTTTTTTTTTTTTTTTTTTTTTTTTTTTTTTTTTTTTTTTTTTTTTTTTTTTTTTTTTTTTTTTTTTTTTTTTTTTTTTTTTTTTTTTTTTTTTTTTTTTTTTTTTTTTTTTTTTTTTTTTTTTTTTTTTTTTTTTTTTTTTTTTTTTTTTTTTTTTTTTTTTTTTTTTTTTTTTTTTTTTTTTTTTTTTTTTTTTTTTTTTTTTTTTTTTTTTTTTTTTTTTTTTTTTTTTTTTTTTTTTTTTTTTTTTTTTTTTTTTTTTTTTTTTTTTTTTTTTTTTTTTTTTTTTTTTTTTTTTTTTTTTTTTTTTTTTTTTTTTTTTTTTTTTTTTTTTTTTTTTTTTTTTTTTTTTTTTTTTTTTTTTTTTTTTTTTTTTTTTTTTTTTTTTTTTTTTTTTTTTTTTTTTTTTTTTTTTTTTTTTTTTTTTTTTTTTTTTTTTTTTTTTTTTTTTTTTTTTTTTTTTTTTTTTTTTTTTTTTTTTTTTTTTTTTTTTTTTTTTTTTTTTTTTTTTTTTTTTTTTTTTTTTTTTTTTTTTTTTTTTTTTTTTTTTTTTTTTTTTTTTTTTTTTTTTTTTTTTTTTTTTTTTTTTTTTTTTTTTTTTTTTTTTTTTTTTTTTTTTTTTTTTTTTTTTTTTTTTTTTTTTTTTTTTTTTTTTTTTTTTTTTTTTTTTTTTTTTTTTTTTTTTTTTTTTTTTTTTTTTTTTTTTTTTTTTTTTTTTTTTTTTTTTTTTTTTTTTTTTTTTTTTTTTTTTTTTTTTTTTTTTTTTTTTTTTTTTTTTTTTTTTTTTTTTTTTTTTTTTTTTTTTTTTTTTTTTTTTTTTTTTTTTTTTTTTTTTTTTTTTTTTTTTTTTTTTTTTTTTTTTTTTTTTTTTTTTTTTTTTTTTTTTTTTTTTTTTTTTTTTTTTTTTTTTTTTTTTTTTTTTTTTTTTTTTTTTTTTTTTTTTTTTTTTTTTTTTTTTTTTTTTTTTTTTTTTTTTTTTTTTTTTTTTTTTTTTTTTTTTTTTTTTTTTTTTTTTTTTTTTTTTTTTTTTTTTTTTTTTTTTTTTTTTTTTTTTTTTTTTTTTTTTTTTTTTTTTTTTTTTTTTTTTTTTTTTTTTTTTTTTTTTTTTTTTTTTTTTTTTTTTTTTTTTTTTTTTTTTTTTTTTTTTTTTTTTTTTTTTTTTTTTTTTTTTTTTTTTTTTTTTTTTTTTTTTTTTTTTTTTTTTTTTTTTTTTTTTTTTTTTTTTTTTTTTTTTTTTTTTTTTTTTTTTTTTTTTTTTTTTTTTTTTTTTTTTTTTTTTTTTTTTTTTTTTTTTTTTTTTTTTTTTTTTTTTTTTTTTTTTTTTTTTTTTTTTTTTTTTTTTTTTTTTTTTTTTTTCCGCATTACGGACTCGGTCTCCCAAGTCATACTTTCGCCGTGATTGTGTTTCCATTTAATGAGAACTAGATCGATAGTCTTTCGTCGTAACTTCTTTTGTTTCCTTCCCATTATAGCAACAGGTTCATCAACAATCTGCTTGTTTGGATCAATACTTATGTCCTCGAGTGGAATGACATCCGCTTCATTTGCATAGCATTTACGTAGATAACACACATGAAATGTGTTGTGAATTCCGTGAAGTTCTGGAGGTAATTCCAGTTGAAATGCCTGTTCATTAACCTTCTTAATGATCTTAAAAGGTCCAATGAATCTAGGGCTTAGCTTTCCTCGTTTGCCAAATCGTAATACACCTTTCCAAGGCGACACCTTGAGTAAAACCATTTCACCTTCTTAAAATCAAACGGCCTCCTTTTCTTATCAGCATATGACTTTTGCCTTTCGCGAGCAACACGCAGGGCTTTCTTTGCAACATTAACTTTATCGGCCGTAATTTGTACTACTTCGGGTCCAGCAAATTGCTTTTCCCCGGGCTCCAACCAACAACTAGGAGTCCGACACTTTCTTCCATATAACATCTCATAAGGTGGCATTCCTATACTTGCATGATAACTATTGTTATACGCAAACTCGACAAGAGGTAGGTGTTTATCCCACGAACCACCATAATCCATTACACATGCTCTGAGCATATCTTCAAGCGTTTGAATAGTCCTTTCACTTTGCCCATCAGTCTGCGGGTGATAGGCTGTGCTCAGACGAACTTGAGTACCAACTTCCCGTTGAAAACTCTTCCAAAAGTTGGAAACGAATCGAGCATCACGATCGGACACAATCGATATCGGAACACCATGTTTAGTAACCACTTCTTTAATATACAATGTAGCGAAATTTTCCATAGGAGCATTCTCACGAACTGGGAGGAAATGGGCACTCTTCGTTAATTGATCGACAATAACCCATATCATATCGTGACCACGAGGCGTCCTCGGAAGTTTGGTTACAAAATCCATTGTAATGCGATCCCATTTCCATTCAGGGATCTCGAGTTGCTGAAACTTCCCGTAAGGCTTTTGATGTTCAGCTTTCACCTTCGCACACGTCAAACATTTCTGTACGTACATCATCACATCGTTTTTAATACTGGGCCACCAATAAATCGGCTTCAAGTCCGCATGCATCTTTGTGGCACCAGGGTGTACAGAATACTTAGTCTTGTGAGCTTCGTCCATCACTAACTCACGATTGCCTCCATATAGAGGAACCCATATTCTACCTTTGTAAGTTCGAAGACCGCGACTATTTTCTTCCATTTCAAGTCTATTTTTCTTCTTTTTCCCAATAGACTCCTCTTTCACATTCTCCTCCTTCAACGCTTCAATTTGAGCTAATCGAATAGGTTCCATTAAGTTCGACTCAACCTTCGTAATCATTGCACATAACCTACTCTTCGCATATCCTTTGCGGCTCAAGCATCAGCAACCACATTAGCTTTGCCTGGGTGATATTTAATCTCACAATCATAATCCTTTAATAACTCCATCCACCGTCGTTGTCTAACATTCATATCCTTCTGAGTAAACACGTACTGTAAGCTCTTATGATCCGTGTATAGGGTACACTTCGTACCATACAGATAATGTCGCCACAATTTCAGAGCAAAAACAACAGCAGCCAGCTCAAGGTCATGAGTAGGATAGTTCCGCTCATGAGGCTTCAGCTGTCGAGAGGCGTAAGCGATAACTTTGTCTCGTTGCATTAATACACACCCTAACCCCGTGATGGATGCGTCACTATAGACCACTAAATCATCGGTTCCTTCGGGTAAAGCTAGAACCGGAGCTTCACACAACTTCTTTTTCAACGTCGTGAAGGCTTTCTCTTGAGCATCGGTCCACACAAACTTCACACCTTTCTTCGTTAATTCAGTCATTGGCTTGGCAATGCGCGAGAAATCTTGAATAAAATGTCGATAATAGCCAGCCAAACCGAGAAAACTCTTAATTTCAGTAGGAGACTTAGGCTGCTCCCACTTCGACACCGCTTCTATCTTCGAAGGATCTACTTTTATACCATCAGAGGAGACGACATGGCCGAGGAAATGAACTTCCTTTAGCCAGAACTCGCACTTGGAGAACTTAGCATATAGCTTTTTCTCTCTGAGGACTTGAAGGACAGCTCTCAAATGCTCTCTATGTTCCTCTTCCGTCTTTGAATACACAAGAATGTCGTCGATAAAAACAATAACGAAATGATCCAAAAATGGTCGACAGACACGGTTCATCAAATCCATAAACTTCGCTGGAGCATTTGTCAAACCGAATGGCATGACAAGGAACTCGTAATGACCATAACGAGTTCGGAACGCTGTTTTGGCTACACTTTCTTCTTCAACCTTTAATTGATGATAGCCAGACCGTAAGTCAATCTTTGAAAAACAGGAAGCACCTTGAAGTTGATCAAACAAATCATCAATGCGAGGGAGTGGATACTTATTCTTCACTGTTCTTTTATTCAGCTCGCGATAATCGATACACATACGCATGGATCCGTCTTTCTTCTTTACAAAAAGGATAGGAGCACCCCAAGGAGAGGAACTCGGACGAATGAAACCTTTATCTAAAAGTTCCTGAATTTGCGTCATTAACTCCTTCATCTCCGTCGGAGCTAATCGATAGGGAGCTTTGGCTACAGGAGTAGCACCAGGAATGAGATCAATAGAAAATTCAACCTCACGATCAGGAGGAAGACCTGGAAGATCTTCAGGGAAAACATCAGGAAACTCGGAAACAACCTCGACATCAGAGACTGTAGGCTTCGCGATACGAGAATCGATGACATAAGCTAGAAAATGTGACTTAGTTTGCCGTATACAACGAAGGGCTTTCATCATCGAGATCACCTTAACATTTCCCGGCTTTTTGTCACCATAAACACAGACACCTTTACCATCAGGGGTAGCGATACGAACTATTTTCCTTGCACATAAGACGACAGCATCGTTTTTAGACATCCAGTCCATACCGAGTATAACATCAAAACTAGGAATAGTTGCTGGTAACAAGTTAGCAGTAAACGACCGACCCTCTATCTCTAATGGACAATCGGAGTAACCTTCCCGTATAATAGACGTTGTGCCGTTAGCCACCTCTACTTCAATAGGACACCTTAAGGGACTCGTAATCATGTCTAATTTAGGAGCAAACAGAGTAGACACAAAAGATTTGTTCGCACCAGAATCAAATAACACATTAGCAAGTTTGGAGTTAACAATAAGGGTAGCAGTAACTACCTGGTCATCATCTTTGGCCTCTTCAGCCGTCATCTGATAAGCACGGGCTTTGGCTTTGGAAGCTTCCGCTTTCTTTCCCTCATCTTTCTTCATTTGGGGACAATCGGCAATACGGTGCTTTGTATCTCCACATTTATAACATCTTGCTTTATCAGTGCATTCATAAAAAGTATGACCCTGTGCTCCACACCTATTGCACCTGCGGGTCTTAGCAGAACACTGACCAGAATGAAAAGCCTTGCAGCTAGAACACCATTTTCCGTCCTTGTCTGTCTTTCCCTTGTCGGAGGACGAAGATCCCTTGAATTTCTTACCAAAACGGTTAGATCCACCGAATCTCCTCTTATTACCAGACTTCTTCTCATCATCTTTCCTTTCCACTTTCTTATCCGTAGCAAAATCATCATCAAGCTTTTTAGACTCTTTGATAGCTTCAGTTAGAGTCTTGTGCTGCCTACAAATACCTCGATAACTCGGAGGCAAACCATCAACATAGCAAGCAACCTGATCTGCATCAGTACGGAACAGATGGCCCATGAACTTCATCTTCTCCATAAAGGAACGAGCATAATCATTGATTTTACCTACTTCAGCCGTCAAGGCACGAAACTCTTTTTCCATTTTGCGCTGCTCATGAACTCCAATATACTCTTCAATAAATTTCTGTCTGAAGTTAGCCCACGTAATAGCAGATACCATAGCTGGAGTCATTGAAATGGTAATGCTCTTCCACCAGTCCCGAGCACCTTCTTTCAACATCATACTAGCACACAACACTTTCTTATCCTCGGGACAATCACAAGCTTCAAAAACCATCTCAGTATCATCAAGCCATTCCATGCAACCTACTGCATTAAGTGTTCCATAGAATTTCTGAGCTCCATACTTCTGGAAACTTTCAAACTTGAATCGAGGGGCGTGAACATCATTAGGAGGAACCACATTAACATTAGCATGGGGAATAACCACATCATCGACCGGTGGCTCAGTGTGGTGAGAAGGCACAGAGTGACTGTTACCAGTCCCTTCTGCGTTAGCTGCCAACGCCTGATTCAACTGTTCTTGCGTTTGGGCCAACTGGGCCTGTAGAGTTAGCACAAGTTTATACATCTCCGCCTGATTGGGAATCTGATCCACCACTACATCGTTAACTCTCGGAGGATTGCCAGGTGGTGGAGGCATCGGACCCAATGAGCCTGGTTGATTAACACGGCGGGGGTTCACACGATTTACATTATCATTAGCAGCAGCATTAGCAGCATTAGAAGCACCTGCACCCGGATGGACAGGTGGAGTAACGCTAGCAGTAGCTCCATCGCGTTGGATGTTGCGGTTGCGAGTGTTAACCATTTTCCTTCAATAAAATGGTGTAGCCGATAAGCGCCAAATAAAACAAAAAAATTCGTTGAGATAAGGCTAAAACATATCATCGTAACGTAAACATCTCGTAAGCCCTATCACACTCGCACTCATCCCAACCCATCCTACATCACATGTCATCACTAGCTAAGGCATCCTACGAGTACCTAGCATGCACATCTTAAGTTTAAGTCCAAACCCTATGGTCAATAGGCCTTGGTTCACTTAAACTACTTCTCTGATACCAACTTGTAACACCCGTTTCGTAAAAATATGGATTTCCAAAAATTTTCGCCTAACGGCGTCAATAAAGCGGAAACAGTTTATTAAAAACCTCAACCAATGAAAACAGTTGAGAAACATAAGTGGTGTTACTAATAGCATCAAATCAGTAATAAAAGAAATCCATAAGATTGCCCAACATAAAGCAACCATAACATAGTCATTACAATAGTTCCATAAAGGAAATCATTAACATTAAGTCTATGCGAAGTTATTGGGTAAACTAAAGCCATCTTGATCATCTACCCATCTCTCGCCAAGCTTCACACGACATCTCACTGCTTAACCTGAGGGGTGTCAACACATAAGAAGAAACAAGTGTTAGCTATAAAGCTAAGTAAGATAACATCAGGTTTAAGCAAAACATTTCATCCATTGCACGTCACTTTAAAACATTTCGTCATTTGATTTAGGCATATATATATCACCACATAACGTATCCATATCACATATAAGCATAGAGTCCATGACCCTAAGTGTGCCTAATCAATTTCGTCATTTCATCTCATCTCATTAGGTTGTGACTAGGTCACCGTTAAGTTGTAACCGAAGTTACCGTTAAGGAAAGACAATGTCGATCCATGAGTAGCACGTTATGTTCATAACATTTGGTGGGTCATCAGGCCACCCGAACTACTCGCCACATATGACTGGTTGCAAGGAGCCACCCGAGCAACCATTTTAACGTACCCTCCCACATACGGGTACTACGTACTCTCCCACATACGAGCACGACGTACTCTCCCACATACGAGCACGGTTTATACGTACCTATTGCCACCGTCAGGCACGGGTTATGCATAACTCTTAACGTCTATTTAGCTCGAGCATTTACCACGTTTAGTTTAGGTTTCCACATTAATCCTAAACTAACCCACATCTATCATCTTTTCACGTTAGGGCCCTTAAAACGTGCACGTGTCATGGCAACCTAAAAAGGTCTAGTGTTCTAGATGAACAAGCCACATATACATGCACATATCATCATTACATCATATCATTAACCACCATTCATCATAACATATCATATCGTTAAACATATCATCACATATCATATCATAAACGTATTTACGGGGAAGCATATCAAGCATAGGCATCGTCATCTTTAATCCCCGAACACCTCCCATATCAACCCAACCACAATATAGGTTATACATTACCGTTATGGAGGTTATAGTTTATGAAACCATTTTTTTTGTTGCACCCTCAGCGTGACAAAAGTAGTGTATCTTACCTGGTAGTAGTAAACAACAACTAGCAGTGCTTAATAGTAATCCCCGACACCTATCGTACATTAATATATGAAATATAAGTCATTTGGGACCTTAAATGGACTTGCAAACGAATTTTGTTTTGAATCGAACGAATTTAGCTTCAAACGAACTTAGACTTCACTCAAACGAATTTATACTTCAAACGAACTTAATCTTCGTTTCCAAAACGAATTTAGCCAACGGATTTAACAAACGAAATTAGTCTTCTTTTAAACGAAAATAGCTTGAACGAAGTTAAACTTCGTTTTTCAAACGAATTTAGCATTCCAGAAACGAATTTAGCCAACGGATTTAACAAACGAAATTAGTCTTCTTTTAAACGAAAATAGCTTGAACGAAGTTAAACTTCGTTTTTCAAACGAATTTAACTCTATTTTCGTCCAGAATTCATAAAACGGCTTTAATCTTCATTTTTCCAGAAATCAATCGACTTGGGCTTCACCCAAAACACGTTTTTGACATTGTTAAACATATTTTGATCATAATGATCGATTACAAACTCGTTTGATTCCGTTTTGATCATTAATTGGCTTAAACACATAATAAACCCTAACTTATCAAAGACCCTTTATAAAATCAGATTTGATCCTTTATAAAACATCATTAGATCTGAAAATATCGACAACAAATCATTGATTACCTGAACAAACAGTGGCTGATCCGATTCAATACAAAACACACAATTTGATTGACCAAAACTTGGAGATTTTCTTAAGAAATCAAGAAAGAATTGAAGGAACTTTTGTATTAGTTTTAATTATGATTAATGGCTGCAAAATTAACCTAGATTAGGCTAATCCCATGCCAAACCCGTTTTTAACTTTTCAACTTTGGCAAAATTGGTCCCTGGACTTCATATTGACTTTATTTCGCTTAAAACACCTATTGGGGATACATATAACACACTAAAGCACTTTCGCACACTACATAGGCCTTTTACACATCATTTAGTCCACTTTATTGTCACTCATTAAAGATAATTAAATCTCACATATAGGGCACATAAACATATAAACACACATTTTACCACATACATATCACGGACTTAGAATTTGACCTAACGACGTTAGTCAACATATACGATTAAGTTTTGGGATGTTACAATTACCTCCCCCTTAAGAGGATTCCGTCCCGGAATCACTTCAGCATCAAAAAGGTGGGGATAGGTCTCCCGCATTACGGACTCGGTCTCCCAAGTCATACTTTCGCCGTGATTGTGTTTCCATTTAATGAGAACTAGATCGATAGTCTTTCGTCGTAACTTCTTTTGTTTCCTTCCCATTATAGCAACAGGTTCATCAACAATCTGCTTGTTTGGATCAATACTTATGTCCTCGAGTGGAATGACATCCGCTTCATTTGCATAGCATTTACGTAGATAACACACATGAAATGTGTTGTGAATTCCGTGAAGTTCTGGAGGTAATTCTAGTTGAAATGCCTGTTCATTAACCTTCTTAATGATCTTAAAAGGTCCAATGAATCTAGGGCTTAGCTTTCCTCGTTTGCCAAATCGTAATACACCTTTCCAAGGCGACACCTTGAGTAAAACCATTTCACCTTCTTTAAAATCAAACGGCCTCCTTTTCTTATCAGCATATGACTTTTGCCTTTCGCGAGCAACACGCAGGGCTTTCTTTGCAACATTAACTTTATCGGCCGTAATTTGTACTACTTCGGGTCCAGCAAATTGCTTTTCCCCGGGCTCCAACCAACAACTAGGAGTCCGACACTTTCTTCCATATAACATCTCATAAGGTGGCATTCCTATACTTGCATGATAACTATTGTTATACGCAAACTCGACAAGAGGTAGGTGTTTATCCCACGAACCACCATAATCCATTACACATGCTCTGAGCATATCTTCAAGCGTTTGAATAGTCCTTTCACTTTGCCCATCAGTCTGCGGGTGATAGGCTGTGCTCAGACGAACTTGAGTACCAACTTCCCGTTGAAAACTCTTCCAAAAGTTGGAAACGAATCGAGCATCACGATCGGACACAATCGATATCGGAACACCATGTTTAGTAACCACTTCTTTAATATACAATGTAGCGAAATTTTCCATAGGAGCATTCTCACGAACTGGGAGGAAATGGGCACTCTTCGTTAATTGATCGACAATAACCCATATCATATCGTGACCACGAGGCGTCCTCGGAAGTTTGGTTACAAAATCCATTGTAATGCGATCCCATTTCCATTCAGGGATCTCGGGTTGCTGAAACTTCCCGTAAGGCTTTTGATGTTCAGCTTTCACCTTCGCACACGTCAAACATTTCTGTACGTACATCATCACATCGTTTTTAATACTGGGCCACCAATAAATCGGCTTCAAGTCCGCATGCATCTTTGTGGCAACCAGGGTGTACAGAATACTTAGTCTTGTGAGCTTCGTCCATCACTAACTCACGATTGCCTCCATATAGAGGAACCCATATTCTACCTTTGTAAGTTCGAAGACCGCGACTATTTTCTTCCATATCACGGAACACACATAGCACCAGGTGGAATTACAATAGAACAAACTAAATGCAATTAAAGATTCGGTGAATCCAAAACATAACGAAGCAAGTAACAAAATACAACAGGAGCAAATAACCATCAAAGTTAACATGATAACATCCAAAGATGGCAAACGATCCTAAGTATAATGCAAGAGGCAGGCCAATGAATCCTTGATCCATGAGGTCCATAGTCCGGGTTAAACCGCAAGCGAAGCAACTAAACTCCACGCCCTGGGAGAACCTGATTACCTAAAAAGTGTACTAAGCATAGTCAACACAAGGTTGGTGAGTTCGTAGTAATGGCCCACAAGGAGCCATAGACATAATCATAAAGCACGAAAGGAGGCTAAACCTGACATACAGTGAGCCTCTACGAAACACAATAATGTCCAACAACAAGATTACACAAGCGCAACGCGTGAAATGAGAAATGCATAAATGATATGAGTATCAATGCAAATGCCGGAATGCATGAATAAGCCAATATGCCTATCCTATGCGTGAGCTCAAGTCACCAATGCAACGATACCCTTCTGTCATCGCAATGAACAAGGCTGTATCTCAAAATCATCGAGATATATATGTCTATATACTCGGAGTCAGGTCTACATCCAAAATGGGTGCATACATCTATGCACCAGGATGTCGGCAATCCCCTGCCGAGGGTCATCAACAATGTATGCAATGCTTACAATCGAATGTAAATGCATAAATCATGAACCAACAATCAATATACGATGCACCTGTGCCATCAATCAATATACGATGAACCTGTGCCAACAATCAATATCCATCCAACATAAGCCAACTATCAACATTCCTCAAACATAAGCCTACTATCAACATTCATCAATCATAAACCACTATTCACAATTTAAACCAACTATACGTACATATACTTCAGAGGATTTTACTTTCTTCAAGTCCTAGATGCTTATATATAGGGTCACCCGCAGCCTTCCCACCACATCTAAAACCCAATGAAGGCATAACCGACTTCCATGTATGTACGTCTATCCTAATATATATATATGTAATAATTAACGGAGACATAACCCAAATCAATCAAACGAAACGAACTGTCACATCAATCCAATAATCAAGTCAACCAATCAATAAATCGATCAACAAGTAAGTAAACACACCAGTTTTACACTTTTCAGCCCGAATCTCAAGCGAGTAGGGAGATACGAAACTCACCTTGTCCGGCAAAGAAGCTAGAATAAGATTACAAACGAGTAATAGGATCCACACGTCCACAACCTATAATTATACATCATAATACCGTAATGTCAACTCTACAATCATAAACAAGTTGGTTTAGCACAATTAAGTCAAGTCCCAAACCCTAAACACCTTTACAACGTTAACGAGTAGGAACAAGACGCATTCGACTCGACCTTTATAGAAATGAGAAAGGATTCATACAAAAAGAGTGTTACTACTAGAAACTAGACTGTCTCACGATTCCAACGATAGGTCATACGACTTATTTGGACTTACGGATCAAAAGTTACGACCTTTCAAACTAAAACAGGTTTTGCTGCCCTGGAGGAAAGGTGCGGCGCACCATTGAGGGAGTGCGGCGCACAAATCAACCAGGGAACCCAGTCCAAGCTTTGGTGCGGCGCACCAAAGAGGAGGTGCGGCGCACCTGCGCCCAGATCAGATCCAGAACACTTCAAACACGAACCAAACACAACCCAAACTCCAATTTTGATCACCAAATCGACTAGTGATGTTTCAAGACTCATTTTGAAGCTTATACAAACATATTTCAACATAAATAAACATAACCCCTATCTTAGTTTCGATTCAAAACATCAAAATCACATCCAAATCCTTCCAACCCTAATTAACCCTAGTTTGACCCAAATCAAGATTTAAGCCGATTTAGGACTTGCAAACTTTCAAGATGACTAGAATTGCATAAACAAACATAAGTAGGTACAAATGAGATGAATTAGACTTACCGAAACTCTTCCTTGAGCTAGAACCCGAAATTTGACCTAATTGGGTAAAAATGCTAGAACTTGGCTTTGATTCTTTGATAAGGCGAAAGTGAGATGAAAGTGACTATGATTTCTATGTTATAATCGATCCAACACTAATTTGATGCAAGAAATGGTGAAGAAATGAATTGAGATGGTTCCTTGCCTTTGCTTTTGAGAGAAAGAGAGAAAAGATAGATAGATAGAAATGAGAGGGGGAAAGAGATAAGGGGGGGAGAAATGGGTCATGGGTGGCTGGTGGGTCTTGGACTACCCACGGGCCGACCCGTTTCTCCCACAAGCCATAAAACAATCGGTTGCACAACTAAATGCCAACAAACTAAATAACGACTCGACTAACACACATTGTCATTTAATTCACCAAACGACCCACTTATTTCATTAAACAAGATTGTTAGTCAAATTACACATAAAGTCAATGGGTCAAAATTCACGGATGTTACATTTTTACTTCATAAACTAAAATAAATATAAAATAAGATAAATACCAATTTTATATGCATTATATATAAGCGTGAATTCTTTCAATATTAAATTATGACATTGAAAATAAATAAAGAAAGAAATTGGATTGTAAGGATATTTTATATTCGGTTTTTGACCTCATACCATAATTAGCATTACCTAAATAATATATATTAATTTTAAAATAAAATAATCAAAAGATTCATTAACGGTCCTAATGTTGATAAACTCATTATCAAGAATTGGATTCCATGTTTTTAGGTGTACATGTATTTATTGTTCTTACTATTATACGGTTGGGAATTTTTAGGGCTTATTTTGTCTTTTTCTGGTTTTTTTTTTTTAAACGATAGTATACTTTTAGAGTTTCTTATTTTTACAACTTAACATTTACGTTTTATCACTTTAATCTAACTTTTTGTATACAAGTATAATTTACTTTTCAATTAACTTTGGATTTTAACTTTAATCATCAAATCTTTTTTTTTTATACTTTCTTTCTTTTTTAACGCTTCAAACTTATTTTTACCACTTAACTTTTGTATTTTTTTAACTTTATTCCAACTTTTTGTATACAAATATTATATATTATATATAACAATTAAGGTTTGGCTTAGGAATAGTAAGCCAAGCCATGAACAGTAACCGGCTCGAGCCATGAACAGTACCGGCTTATTTTGTCTTTTTCCTATTTTGTCTTTTTCTGGTTTTTTTTTTTTAAACGATAGTATACTTTTAGAGTTTCTTATTTTTACAACTTAACATTTACGTTTTATCACTTTAGTCTAACTTTTTGTATACAAGTATAATTTACTTTTCAATTAACTTTGGGTTTTAACTTTAATCATCAAATCTTTTTTTTTTTTTACTTTCTTTCTCTTTTAACGCTTCAAACTTATTTTTACCACTTAACTTTTGTATTTTTTAACTTTATTTCAACTTTTTGTATACAAACTTAATTATAGTTCTAACTTTAATCATCAATTTTATTTATTTTTTACTTTCTATCTCTTATTTTAAAGCTTCTGTTATTATTAATTTTTTTATTTTTTTTTAATTTTTAAAACGATAGTATACTTTTAGAGTTTCTTATTTTTACCACTTAACTTTTACGTTTTATCACTTTGGTCTAACTTTTTGTATACAAGTATAATTTACTTTTCAATTAACTTTGGGTTTTAACTTTAATCATCAAATTTTTATTTTCTTTTTACTTTCTTTCTCTTATTTTAACGCTTCAAACTTACTTTTACCACTTAACTTTTTAATTTTTTAACTATAGTATACTTTTAGAGTTTCTTATTTTTACCACTTAACTTTTACGTTTTATCACTTTAGTCTAACTTTTTGTATACAAACTTAATTATAGTTCTAACTTTAATCATCAATTCTTTTTATTTTTTACTTTCTATCTCTTATTTTAAGGCTTCTAACTTTTACCATCAAACTCTTGGTTTTGACCACCATAGTAAACTTTAAGTGTCCAAAATATCTTTGCATGACGCAACGTCGATCCCGGGCAACGCCTTCCCGGGGCAACGCCCGGGGTCAAAAAACTTGTTATTACTATTTAAGGTTCATGATTTAAAGGGGTATTTTTTGTCTAATCATATAAAGTATAAGTATTAATATTGTCATTTAATAAAGATGAAATAATTAAATATGATCTAATGGTTCTAAATCAAAGATGAATCCATCCAAGGGTTCCTATTTGTTTAGAATGAATTTAGGACTTTGTTATATATATATATTATATATATATATTATAATATATAAGAAATAGTATATATATATATATTATATATATCTATATATATATATATATATATATATATGGAAAAGTGAATATGGGGTTGTTCCCCATCTAAGCTTAGATGGGGAACACCTCACATTCAAATATTTTAATATTTTTTTGTATTTTAAATAAAACCATGGCCCCCATGAATTTTATGATTAAAAAAACCAAATGTGAGGTGTTCCCCATCTAAGCTTAGATGGGGGACAACCCCATATTCACTTCCCCTATATATATATATATCATACACAACACATCAAATTCATCACTAACTTATTGGTGCATTGTCCTTGAGTTTTAGCTTAATGGTTGAAAGACCATCTCCCTTACATGAGGTCTTGTGTTCAAGCCTTGGGGAGGACCTAGGAATTAAGTCCCTTTATGAGGGCTTGACTTGGGTATACACAGGTTCAAGTCTGAGAGGGCAGGGTTTACCCCTATTAATCGTCGTGCCTTCGGGCGGATTAGTAGGGGGTTTTCCCCCCATCGGGTATTTGAAATAGGCATTTCTACTTCGAGGGAGCTCTCTAGCGCGGACCTGGTTAAAACAACGTATGCTAGACCTCCCGCCGTCGAATCGCGACATAAAGTTTCCAGCGAAATTCACCTTTAAAAAAAAAAACTCATTGGTATACCATACTAGACTGCAACCGATGAAGGGCATACTAGTGGCGTTGGTTAAAAACACAACCGATGATACTATTGATGAGGGAACCGAAGTTCCCATTGAAAGCCCCCTTAGGGTGGGGGGAGTACTGGTCGGGTAGGCGTCGGTTTCGCCGAACCCGATCGGCTACACCGCCGCCGGGTATCGGGTAACGTTCGGCTAGCGAAAATCTGGTAGGCAATCGGCTACATAAACCGATCCTTGGCTTCAATATTGGAACGTTGGGGATGGTGGGTCCCCCCCCCAAACGGCTACATTCAGGTTTTTTTTTAAAAAAAACATTTTTTAAACCCATTTTTCTACCTTTTCACCCATAAAAACCCCATTATTCTTCCATTTTTTACACCACAACTTTCATTTTAACCAAAATCACTTTCATTTTCACCCAATTTCCATTTACTCCATAACTTCCTTTCAACCAAAATCACTACAATGAATCTTCGTTATTGTAAAATGGCTATCCAAACCCACCTAAATTACGACTCCAAACACCTCTCAGATGTGAATAACGTCATTCAGGGCGTTTCTGAGAACAAAGCGGCTTACGAAGCCGTAATCAGCCGACTTACTGCCCCGGGTTATGCACGTAACACCGCAGAGAGTGAGCATCTTGTATATCTTCGACAGAAGATCGACTGGCTGAATCAACTTATTTTTCAGCTAAACTCCGCTTCTTCAACATTGACTGCGACGCTAAATCACGGGGTATTCTCGCAAGCCAATGTGGGTGGTGGTCAGGATGTACCTTACTACTCTGACCCGGGGGAGGAGTACGTTTCTCCTCAACCAGGCGCGGCCGCCGGGTCTCCTGAGCCCTACCGCTACATTCACCGTAATGACGGTGACACCACTGTTGACTCGGATTATTCCGAGAGTTAGTTTAAGTTTTAATTATGTAGTTTTATGTATTGTGGTTTTTAGCCGTATGTTTTATGTTTATATGGTTTTAAATATATGTATTAAAATTAAATGAAAAAGAAAATGAAATTGGGTAAGAATTGGGTATGTATTGCCAGTGATTTGGGTAAGAATTGAGTAGAATTGGGTAGTTGTGAGTTGGAGAGTTTTGATTGGAGGATGAATTGGGTAGAATTGGGTAAGGTTTTTGTACTCCCTCCACCCTTAGTGTTCATTAATTAGACAAAATTAGAATTAAAATAATTTTGAACAAAGTATTTCTAAAAAGATATATACATTGCTCATGTATTTTTTCTAGCTCCTTGCTGGAGTTCTGTCTTAATAAATTTTCAAGTTCGGAAAAAAGAGAAAGATATATACCACATACATTCTAAAGTGATTAAAGTAATAAAAATAAGAGTTGATTGCAAAGACGGTACATTTTGCAAATGTAATCTTTTCTCACTTAGAAAGACGATTTTACCTCTCACTTGAGGGGTACATGGGCTATCTGATGGATGGATTCGTTAAAATGGAGTAAGCGTGCAACGAAACTAGAGGCGGAGGGAACATGAATGCTAAAATGGTTGAGAATTATATTAAATCACAAGTACGATTTTTGCAATTAATTAACCATCAGCTCTTTTTGGATTGAATAGCCTCCTTTCAAAAGACAATAATGGTACATTTATGACAATTGATAAGGGCGCCATGTAGTCCGACCTAAAAAAGGGTAACCGGACCGGACTTTCCCCGGCGACCTCGCCGCTAATGAGGGGGGGCCCGATAAAATTCTGTCAGATTAGCCATTAATGACATGGGGGCCCGCACTTTCCGCGGCGATATCGCCGCGGAAACTTTTGTCTTTTCCGACTTTCCGCGGCGACATCGCCGCGGAAAGTTTCTGGTCCGGTTACCCTTTATTCCATGGTCGGGGTACGCGTGGCGATTGATAAGTGTTTAAGCAAAATTTTAGGCATGGATCTCTTATCATGTGTAGAGTAGGGGCCATCAGTATAGATGATACCTTAGGATTTTTATTTTTTGAACGACCACTAAAAAATAATGTTGCATTTGTTCACACTTTTAGTTAGTGTGAACAAGTTAAAAAGTTTGTCACGCTTTTATGTGTGCAAAAATATGTAGAACTAAAAGTGTGTAGAAATTTATCCACACTAAAAAGTGTGTAGAAATAAAAGTTCACACTTTTTAGTGTAATTATTTCTACACACTTTTAGTTCTACATATTTTTACACACATAAAAGCGTGACAAAATTTTTAATTTGTTCACACTAGTCACACACTTAAAAAGTGTGTAGAAATAAAAGTACACACTTTTTAGTGTGGATTATTTCTACACACTTTTAGTTCTACATATTTTTACACACATAAAAGCGTGACAAAATTTTTAATTTGTTCACACTAACTAAAAGTGTAGACAAATGCAATATTATTTGTAGTGGACACTACATTTTTATTATTAAAAACTAGCAAGAAGATAAAAGAGCACAATTAAAAACCTGAAAAATTGCAATGAGAATGAGCACTAACATTTCCAATCTAAATCACAGTGTTTAATTTGATCTTGCGGTTAGCCATAAAAAATCTCGGGTTGATTTGTTTGTTGGAGAATATTGTGTCGTTTCGACCCTTCCAAACATGCCAATAGGATAAGTCAAATAGATACTTTTATTGGGTAGTTGTTGGATTCATATTATGCACACATCAATTGTCTACTTGGTGGTTACTTTTGCAAGACTTCGATGTAGCAGATTATAGGTTGTTGAACGGCGTAAATTTGGCTAAGACTAATTATTATGGGTTTGTAGGGGCTGCATTTTTTACATTATTTGTATCATGTTTTACTTTCGATGGATTTATTTGAAAGAAACAAACATAAATACAAAGACAAAATGAGAAAATAAGTGTCGTAATATTTGTGTAATATAGTGCCGAAGAAAAAATACATAATAATAGATGGAAAAAAATAGTGAGGGGGTGATCGAGTGTAAAGGCCAGATAAATGTGTGTGTGTTGACGGACTGTCTTTTGACTGGAATGGACGTGGGTGTGTCTGAAAGGTATCTCGACAAATCCATCCATGTTTCATTTTGTTTTGGTCATGATGATTTTTGAAAGAAACAAACATAAATACAAAGACAAAATGAGAAAATAAGTGTCGTAATATTTGTGTAATATAGTGCCGAAGAAAAAATACATAATAATAGATGGAAAAAAATAGTGAGGGGGTGATCGAGTGTAAAGGCCAGATAAATGTGTGTGTGTTGACGGACTGTCTTTTGACTGGAATGGACGTGGGTGTGTCTGAAAGGTATCTCGACAAATCCATCCATGTTTCATTTTGTTTTGGTCATGATGATTTTTGAATTCGTGGTTAGTGACAGTAGTGAGGAGTGAGGACCAACACATGCACCAAACCAATCATAAATTAATGATTTTATAGATACAAATAATTATATTTCGGTATGTTTTTATTATCTTCATCTTTATATATATATATATGTACTTAAAAAAAAAAAATTAAACTATTGACCAATCATTAATTCTCGATTTTAACAAATTGAAAATTGTTGATATCATAATTATAATTAAAAATTAAAATTTATAATTTACAGATCTATATACAATTAATCGATGCATATTTAAATGAAACTTTAAAACATATGTATTCAATCTAAATAAATTACGTCTTTAAGCCCAGCTAACAGGGATAGACCCAACTATTGCACAAATTACTGAACTACGGATATGAAGTGAAATCTAACTAGATAAATATAAAGATAAAGATAAATATATGTATGATAAATACGTACATGTTATAGGTATTAAGGCTAGTATATAATGTATAACGAGCCTATTATAGAAAACACAATTTTAGCCAAAAAGCCTATTATCTATACTCCTTTATAAAATAAATTACCCCTCCTCCATTTTTAACTTTCTACCTTCAAAATACCTAAAATACCCTTAACTTTCAACAAGCCACACACCACATCTACCCAAAATATCCCTAAAATATTTTCCAACCTTATCAATTCAAACTTTATCTCTTCTTTTTTCCACCAATTTGAAAATTTACACCAAATATATTTAATTAATTATAATATTCTTAATGACATTATTTACAAAATACATCTTTTAACCCTTAAAATAACTACACCTATTTTTACATCAATTACTTTCACATTAATAACCACACCGTTACCGCCACCATCGCCATCACCGCCAGCACCTATCGCCGTGACCGCCGCTGCATTGCGCGGGTATCCTTCTCGTCATAGAAAAAGAAAACCATGACCTCTCCTACATGCACTCTAATTTGCCATTATTATTATTATTATTTTATTTTTTTTGAGGGATGATATGAATTTATGATGGAGAAAATTTGAAAGTTACCTTGAGTGTAAGTTAAAATCGGATTAAGATCCTCTGAAGTTGATCCAACTTCATAGGTGAAGTTGGATCAACTTTAACCATTGGATTAAATCCAATGGTCAAGATTTAAACATCAAAATTAGATCTTGACCATTGGATTTAATCCAATGGTTGAAGTTGATCCAACTTCATAGGTGAAGTTGGATCAACTTTAACCATTGGATTAAATCCAATGGTCAAGATTTAAACATCAAAATTAGATCTTGACCATTGGATTTAATCCAATGGTTGAAGTTGATCCAACTTCACCTATGAAGTTGGATCAACTTCAGAGGATTCTAATCCGTTAAAATCCAATCTTTGGGAATATACAACATTCATTATAGGTTATGGTTGAGCTGCAAATTTATCAGTGCCACTCTCCGGTGAAAAATAAATAAATATTGGTCAATATCTAGTCCGCTAGATTAAAAAAAAACACGAAACAGTAAGAATTCTTTGCTTTAAAAAAATTGTTAAGAATAATTAATGCAATATATTACAACATCAATTTCATAAGTTTCGTATAGCATACACAAGTTTAAAGACTTTCGATCGAGAACCTTATATATGAAATTTAAAGCTGCTATAAGATTTTGAATATATATTATAACAAACCAAAACTATCAAGTATCAACTCAACTTGTAGTAGCTTTTCAAAAAGACACCAGAGTTTATATAATGTTTGTACCCTAATTGAAGTATGTGTTATTTACGTACATGGTGGGTTTAAGTTTATCTTTTTTATATTATTTTACATTTATTATAAGCTCTCACTAGATCGATCATTGAGAAAATAATTACTATCTTATATTCAAAAACGTGTATTTTGGAAGGAACACGCTAGTCCTTGGTACTTTGTACCTAGCTTCCCCACCCTGTAAGGGGTCACTACCGGGTGAAACTCCTGTTCGTGATAACCCACTGGTTATTGGGAGCGAATGAGATTCGAACCCGCGACCATGTATTCAATAGGTCTCCCCAAGGGTCCCACGTGTGTGCGGAGACAGGTACCACTGGGCTACAAGCCCATTGGTTATATCTTATATTATATTATATTATATTATATCCTATATAAATTAAATTCACATGAATAGTAAAGCAGACTGGTTGGTAGCTGGCTCAGCAGCTTGCCAGCCCGCTTAGTTTTTCTATTTTCGTTTTTAAAGTTAGCGTGTTGTCTATATGTTAGCTTGACTTTTTGGGATTTTTATTTTTCATTTTCTTTAAGGTGGTAATATTTTAGTCCTTCACATTTTAACTAAGTTTTTTAAGACTTTTTATTTTTACCATTAAAGTTCTATGGTTGACGATTCATGGTGATATAAAGTTGGTCTTTTTTTTATTTTCAACATCAAAGTTTTTAGCTTCTTATTTTTATCTTCCAAAAACATTGCAAGTTTTAATTTCGTTATCATAGTTTTATGTTCCAAGATTAACGGTGTATTGTTTAACAATGTGTTTTTTCCTAATGGTAACAGTTGGCATGTTAGAACTAATTATCCGCATTCAAGTCTATGTTTGATTGTTATCCCCGGCCGACGGCCGGGTATAACACTAGTTTTAAACAAAAATAATTCCAGAAAATCAAAATTAGAACTCCAAAAGATCAAAAATATTTGTATTAAAAATATAAAACTGAAGATTTATGATTGGACAAACTTATTATTACAATTTTGATCAAACTATTACAATTAGAGAATAGTTACATTGATTATCAAAGTAATAATCAAATGAACCAAAAATAAGGAGAAAAATAGATGTATGTATCGAATATATATCATCGATGGTTAACCTCAATTTGGAGTAATAATGTATATGGGACACAATTAACCCATTTACACGCATATCGAAGACGCATGTGATGTGTTCAACATGTTATTACCTCAGCTCAAATGAGGAAATATATATACATGTGCTAACATACATCAGCTAGGGGTGTTCAAAACTATCCGTATCCGAATCCGTTATCCGAAATCGGATCCGAAATTTCGTATCCGAAATTTCGATATCCGAAAATCGGATACCCGAAATTTCGGATATCCGAACTTCGGATATCCGAAATTTCGGATTCGGATTCGGATAGTAATTTTTGAAAATTTCGGATATTTCGGATATCCGAAATATCCGAAAACCTTATTTTTTTAAATTTTTTCCAATATTTTACTTTTTATTATCCGAAACTATCCGAAATATCCGAAACTATCCGAAAATATCCGAATATATCCGAAAATATCCGAAAAATCTATATTCAATACCCGAAAATATCCGAAAATCTATATTATTTTCTTAAAGTTCGGATATTTCGGATATCCGATTTCGGATATCCGAAAATTTCGGATATCCGAACTTCGGATATCCGAAATTTCGGATATATGTTCGGATATTAAAAACCACTATCCGAAATTTCGGATATCCGAAATTCGGATATCCGAAACTTCGGATATCCGACTTTGAACACCCCTATATAAGAATGCTTTCAATTAAACTAGCCAATGAACCCGTGTGCAAACACGGGATGTCAATATGAATTTATAAAATTAGTTTTATTATATTTTTGGAGGATAAAAAAGATCAGTCAAAACTAAAACTTCATGAAAGACATAAAAAATTAAACCAAATACAACAAACCTGTGTTCCAAGGACTTCTTTGAAATAACAATTGATATATATTAAAACTAAAAAAGAAAACTACAAAAGTGCAGTTGCTTAAAAAGTAACAAAATAACACAGAAAATAACAGTTAAGATAACTAAATGGAACTTCATATATACTTGTACATCTATACAATGAACTGATGAAGCTAAAATAACTAAATATAACCTCTATAGTAATACTACAGCCTTCACTTTCTTCCCTTGCAATAATCTTCAATGCCATCCGCAATGAATCTGTACATTTGTTTGGTCACCAAAATTGTTCTTTAGCAAACATCCAGTCTTCACATCACCTGCAATCTTTTAGCAATTAAAGCAAAATAGACCATCTACAATATTACAATATTGCAGCAAGATAGACAATGTGGCTTAAACATTAATTCTACACAAATCCAATACACTAAGTATGTGAAAAAGTTCTGATTTCGCTCAAAAACTTTAGCCACATCAGTAACTAATCTCTTAAATTGTAGGCTTTTTGGTTTTCAACTTCCATGGCTGCAGCTGGATCCATTGCCCATGTCAAAAGTTGGAAGAGCATCAGTTCGCATCCACACAATAAGGGTTTTCTTGTTCGCTTAACTACTGATTCACACCAAAACTATTAACACATCAACCACGTAACTTATTAAAGTTTTTACTTTTATTCAAGAACACATACATTATCAGCATATAAGAATCTATTTTTAACATTACCAATTGGCTTGTATGATGCTTCTCAATCTTCTCTAATCCATGTACTCATTCAAAACTCGCAAAAGGTCAATAAAAGGATATGAAGATGAAAGCTTTGCAAAATGAATTGAAACTGGAGCATACTAAGTTTTTGAGCAGAAGTTATACCTTCTTTGGGTCAATTGTAAGCAAGTGAATATATAATATATATGTGTTTGTATAACGAAATATACGTTGTTGGCCTTATCTCAAGCCATTTGAAACCATGCATGCTCTCTAAGAGTGTAAGAAACTTCAAGCGACACTATCGTTTTGTATCAAAATACCATGAGGATAGAAATTCAAAAAGACAACCCCGTTCGAAAAATGTCACAAGCAACTAAAGTGGGAAGATGTCACAATTCTCTACGAAGGTATTCGGGAAGAGGGGGGGTATTATTTGTACGTTTACCATAAAATTCAGGGGGGGGGGTTGGGTATTGACGATATGTAATATGTATGTATCGTCTAATAAAATGTGATATTCATGCACGATAGACTCCTAATCCTAACAACTTAGGGTCAGTTCATTATCATTAGCATCTAGAATGAAAGCACACTACAAACTCCTAAATGGTATGATCATATGTAAATAAAAGAAGTCATTCTGTTTTCTAAGGTTACGAAGGCTCAGACATGCTCAAGCAAGAGTAAAGATTCATCATGGCTGCATGAAAGAGGGCTGTCATGTGACAGCAAGGTCACATTTACACCTCAAATGCCATGCCAAGGAACACATAAACTCAAGTTTCTTTGAATCTAAACACATCATCATAGCCAATCAAGAGGGACAACCATCGTATTAAGATATTACCTTTTCTCTAATTTGTCTAGACATAACAAAGAGTGTATAACCGGCAATTTTATGTTGTGGAAGAAAGGCATTAAATGCACATCCAATCCATCCACACACTGGATACATACACATAGCAGTTTCATCACCCATGAGATCAAAAATCCGATGTAGCACATCATTATTACCAATCAAATAAGAACAACCATCATAGTATTGGAATAAGTCCATTCAAGTTCATTGTCCATATCCTGAAATCTGAACATAAAACCATGAAAAAAAACCTTGGTGCTTCAATAACTCTAAATACAAACATATACTTAACTTGAATTAAATATATACAAAAGAAGAAATAAAAGAATTCAAAGATATGCATATATATACTTTAGATACAAATAAACCTGTGAATCAATACCAAAAATGAGTTTTGTTATACTTTATTTTACACCAAAACTGTTGCTACACCAAAACTAAGAAAACAGTATGAACAAACTCTTGCTTTACATTCCATTCTTCCCTAAACTCGTATAACAGATCAAATTATACAAAAAGTTCACTTAGACATTTACACAAACAGTTTGTGAGCATGACTTTAAACAGAAATCTAACCTTGATATTGAGTCAAATTGAAGTGACATAAGGATGAAATACGAATTTTATGATGCGTCTAACACAACCCACAACTTTATTAATGCAAAAATTAAGTTTCAATCAACTATTTTCAGGAGAAAAAATCAAGAAAAGAAATATAGATTGATTAAACATACCTTGATTTTCACTTCCATGAGATAGAACCCTAATTCCGAAGCACCAGCAACAACATATTGTTGTTGTTTTCCTTTCCATCTCGATCGATCAAATTAATAAAATCTTTGAAGTTTGGGTTTCACGTAGGACCGTAAGTGTATATATGTATATATATTAAACAAAGCTTCAAACATAAAACAAGATGAAAAAGCAGATCTGAAAACCAACAACAGATCGGTTTTGAGAGATAGTACATGAGATTTGAATTGATGGAAAGAGAATAAAATTCTTTTTTGTTTGAACAGACACAAAGCTTCTCAAAGAAGCCAGCAATAATAATATTAACAAGGCTTCTCAAATAAGCTTTCCCCCACACACTTAAAACACCTAAAAATACACACCAATTTCATCAGCCATGACATCACAAATCCGATGTGGCATAGCTCTCCTTGCGCCACGTCAGCTTTTCTGATGTATACCCAGATCTCCTATAGTAGGAGAGGGTGAAGGGTGATGGAGCATAGATGAAGGCGAATTTTAACACTGGTGATATAATGTTCTCATTGGTCAAAGTAATAATCAGCTAAACCAAGAATAAAGAAAAATATTATTATATATATATATATATATATATTATATATATATAATATATATATATATATATTAAAAACAAAGTATTGGGATTTGTGCAAAGAATAGTAACTTTTCTTTTATTTTTTTGTAGGCCCACATGTCCATTATTTTCTAATTATTACTTTTAACTTACATTTTTTATATGCTTAACTTTTTTTCCTCATTATACATTTATTATCTTTGTAAATTTTTTTATTTTATTTCTTTAAAATACATTTACACCAAAAACTTTGATCTCTTACATTTTGTACTAAGGATTCCATTTTAAATTGTAGGCACCCATTAAACCCTTTTTATTTCCACACAAACTTTTTAAGGAACATGTAATATTTTGGTTAGAAAATGGTAGAAAGAAATTAATATATCAACGTCATATTTTTTCTATTATTATTTGTATTATGATCGTAACACATTTTGTCATTCTTATAAGAGTGTCGTTTCTGTATCATATTTCGTCATTTCTCCTAATACAAATATCTTAATAAATTTAGATAATTTTCTTAAAAATAAGAGAAAATTTCATTACATACCCCTGTGGTTTGCCATATTATCAAGTTTCACCCCTATGGTTTTTTTTTATCATTAGATACCCATATGGTGGATTTTCGTATCATTACATACCCCTCCACGTAACGTCCGTTTGTTAGTCTCCGTTAACCCTCTCATGTGCAATGCACATGAGGGTATTTTCGTCTTTTTACCTCTAAAAATAATAAAGCCTGTATTATTAGACTATACTCCGTAATATTCTACAAGTAAAAACAAAAGTCAAAAAGTTAGTACTTTATCTTGACCACACACTAGTTAGGTAGTTTATCTTCACCAAATAAACAAATACTCTCAGATAGTCAGATCTATATTTTTTTATGTCTCTTCAAAAACTCACCACCATTCTTTTCACTGAAATCGCTCAGAATCTCAGATGGTTCATGTTATATCCTGATCACGGCAAACGTGTGTTGCATTTCTCTCTCAAACATAACATATTACATCAAAGGTGGGTTTAGAGAAAAAAATTGAGAAGGTTGATTGAATTTGTTGATGACTTTGTTAAATCCATTATAAACTTTCCTTTAGTAAATATATATGTATATCTATATATATATATAATATATATATTATATATATATATATATATCTGTATATATATATATATGTATATATATCGCCGGAGCTACTCACCACCGGAGCTACCTGTCATTCAGATCCACCGTGGTGTACATTCGACGGAAAAACACCATGAAGGCGGCGATGTGGTGGCTGGAAAAAGTACCTCTGGATCTCTTTCCCAGATGTTGTTTTATCAAATTCTAGATTTATTTTTGTGATTAGATTTAGGGTTGTGATTTTTGGTTTTTGGTATATGGAGATATAGATGGGTGTAGCTATAGATAGATATATGTATGATTGATTTCTGATGATTTCTTCTGGTTTTTTAGCTATACAGATGTGTATGTGTATGTATAGATTGAAAATAGCATATTGATTTAAGAGTGATACAATTTAGAAGATAATGGTTACTGCTATTCTTTAAGGATTATTCCGGCGTTGACTGTGCCTACTCCGACGACTTTTTTGTGTTTCAGATCTGCTTCTTCATCTTTCTTTATGTTTAATCAAGGTATGCGTTATATTTTGAGAGATGAAGATGAGATTAAGGTTAACTTTTTCCCAATCTATTTGTTTTGGCTACCAATCTTCTTTTTTTTTTGAACCGCAATAATATATATATATATATATATATATATATATATATATATGTTGTGTGTGTATATAGAATGGGTTTTCTGTTGCTTTGAGATTTTTTTCAAAGATGGATAATAGCAATTTCAATGGCAGGAGGTTATTGATTTGATCCTAAAGTTTTGAAAAGGCAGATTTTAGTTATGTACTCATGGAGATATATATAAGAGTGGTTGGATCTTGAAAAGAATAAGAAGAAAAGGAAAAAAGTGTTTTAGAGGTAAAAAGACGAAAATACCCTCATGTGCATTGCACATGAGAGGGTTAACGGAGACTAATAAACGGACATTACGTGGAGGGGTATGTAATGATACAAAAAGTCACCATATGGGTATGTAATGATAAAAAAAACCAGAGGGGTGAAACTTGATAATATGGTATACCACAGGGGCATGTAATGAAATTTTCCCTAAAAAGAAAGACATCTACAAACGTCATGTCTCCCGGGGCAACGCCCGGGTGACATATCTCGTTAATTATTAATTATCGAAAGTTCACCTTAATTAAATTTGGGTTATGTATGCTTGTATAGTAGTATAATAATACGAGTAATTAGTATTTGTAGGGTCCATCTTCAGTCCTTGAAGTCTTGCATTTGTCCAACTAAAGTCCCATCTTCGTTTATTCCTTCAACTCTACACTACTCTTTTAGTCCTTTGTTGTTAATAAGATAAGATATCAATAATCCAGCTCGTCCCATCTGAAACAGTTGACTATAGGGATGTTCACGGTCCAAGAACCGGACCGAACCGGTGGTTTAGAGGACCGGACCGAGAACCGAAAATGTCCAAAATGTAGAACCGAGGACCGGACCATGTAACTCGGTTCGGTCCATGTTCGGTTTGTTGTCGGTTTTCGGGTTTACATGGTTGGACCGAGACCGATAATTTATAGTAGAAATCGATTCAATTGTGGTGTCTAGATACTTATTGTGGCTGTGATAACAAACCAACCATATCATGTGCATGCACCTTATTATATGTTCTGCTATTTACTGTGATAACAAACCAACCATATCATGTGCATGCACCTTATTATATGTTCTGCTATTATATAATAATAATGTAACTGTAATATCTCTAATTCTATCGAAATACATACTCAAGTAGTTAAAAATTTAATCCAACTCTATTACTTTTTGGATAAGGATATTGAGATATAATTAAAGCTTAAGCTTACTATTGTTCCATATGATGATTGAAATTGGAGAATAATATGTAAATTACGTATATGAATTATGAAACTTCGAGAATAATATTATGACTTATGAGTCATTAATGACTACCTATAGCCCACTGATAGTGCATGGTTTGTAAGTCGTCTTGACATTTAGTCAAGCGCCTATTTTAATTGTGATTTATAAAATCGAACCAGGGACGACGGCCTTTACCGAAAAAATTATAGGAATGCATATCTCTTGTATGCTAAATAAAAAGAAACTAGAATCCACTCAAAGTGCAATTTGTATGCTTTTTTCGGTTCTTCGGTCCGAACATGTGTATTCACGGTTTATACCTGGACCTGATACCAATAAATTTATGACCACCGTTAGCGGAAATACAGGGTTAACAAAGAATTGCATACTAATCAGAAGGTTAATAGAGATTACATCCATTTATACCAATACAAGTCAATACAAGTACAATCGTTCAAAATGTGGACCCCAAAATACGGATACAAGTCATCCTCATTTGGAACTGGGCCCACAGAATACAAGTTCAAAGTCTGGACAGTCAAATACAATTAAAGCCAAAAGCATGAGAGTCCTCAATGTCTGATGCTAATTGTACGTCCAAAGTCAAAAGATTGGCCCTATAATGCCAAAGACGATTCCAAGACTTACTGATGGTCACCTGAAAAGCATGAATTTGAGAGGATCAACTATCGAAATAGTTGGTGAGTTTACAGTGTGTTTGACTAAAAGATCAATCGTCGTTTGATGTAGTTATTTAAGACAGGACTGCCGAGATCGATATCCGGCAATGAGACTAAACCACTTAGGCTTCTACTTCCAACATACTTTCAACGCTTATATATAGGGTGTACCATTGGCGTACCCACCACGCCTACGGTATGTTGTCAATAGTTTTGTCGCCATTGTGATAACACCATTACACGAAATTTTAAGACATGACTGTACAGACCGAAGTCCTGACAAAGATAATATATGACTGTACAGACCGAAGTCTGACAAAGATAATATATGACTGTACAGACCGAAGTCTGACAAAGATAATATATGACTGTACAGACCGAAGTCTGACAAAGATAATATATGACTGTACAGACCGAAGTCTGACAAAGATAATATGCCTCGAACAGGATTTCCCGTCTACAGTGGGGTACGGACCAGAACCAAGACTGTCAGGTACGAAAGCTGACAAGACTACCATTAAAATCTCATAATGGTAAAACTACATAAGGGGGATCATTTTAGTTCGTCAAACACAAAGAACAATTTAATCAGCCGCCAACATGGCAAGTCAAAGTCATTTAGTTCAATATTCCGTAAGACATGTATACACACTTTCAGACAGCCGTCAACATGGCAAGACATAAGACAAATGATTTAATTTACCAAATCTCATGGCATAGACAAAGACAAATCATTTATAAAGTAATCGTGTATACAGTACATGCTTTTCAGGCCCAAAGTAAAGGAAAAAGGGCGCCATAAACTCACCTTAGCAGTCTATGAGCTAAAGTATGAGTAGTCCGAGAATATGAGCAGTCTAGTCTCCACGTCTATCCAAAACCTAGGATAAGAGTACCAATGGTGAGGATCAAATCTCACGACGACAAGTATCCTACGTACAACTACTTAGCTATCAATCCTAGAATGCCCTAGCCGAGAATGTGATTTAAACGTCCGTTTCATTTGACTCAAAAAAATACCAACGTCAATGACATTGTCATTATAAAGTAGTCTAAAGTATCAATTCGTATAAACGAAGTTCAAGTTCATCAGTCATCAAAAATCTGAAAGGACAAACTGTACCAAAACTCGCGGCGCGACCTGGACTCCTCGCGGCGCGACCTGGAGGTCTCGCGGCGCGACCTGGGCAGCTCCTCGCGGCGCGACCTGGAGGTCTCGCGGCGCGAGTCAGTTCAAGTGAAGGTTCTGTTCGAAATTTAATACACCTCGCGGCGCGAGCAGGGTACCTCGCGGCGCGAGTTCTACCTGACTGAGTGAAAAAACCTGGTTTATGACCATTTTTAGCAAACCATATCGACTCCAAATCGCTACCTTTCATTTCTAACAAGTGTTAACATGTTCAAAAGACCTAGAACCATACCATTTCGCCAAATCATTTCGCCATTTTAATCATTTTGATTTCAAGACCAAATTTGTAAATCAAAACTTCATTTAGTCAACTAAAACCCTAATTTCATATAACATTCAAAGGCTTCTAATTCAAATTACAAACTGAAATAAACCCTTAAATGAATTTAAATCAAATCAAAGTTTGAGAAAGTTACTTACCAAATGGTGTTCTTGAGAAATAAGAAGAAATATGAAGATGATGATGATGATAATGCCCAAAACCTTAATTATTATTGAAAGATGATTAATTGCTTTGATTTCCCTTTGATTTCTCCTTGCCAAAATGATTTAGAGCATAAAGTGAATTTTGTGTGTGTGTGGTGTGTGTGTTGTGTCTACCGAACAAAAGAAAGAAGGAGGGAAAAAGAGGCAGGGGGGTTTGGTGTCTAATTTCCAGCCCCAAAACAAATAATCGGCCCATGTGGCTTAATTTAGACATTATTTTATACCCTTAATTCGGTAAAATGCTTACGATTAAATATCGTTTGACCTAAAAGTCAAAATGTAAAGTAAAGGTATTTTCCCTCGTCTCATTTTAGTTAAGACAAGTCAATAAAATTTAATTAAACTAAACTTTAGAAATATTAAGTTTAGACAGTCTATTTATTTTGTACAAGACATAACCTTTAAATATTTCATTTAAAGTTATTTTAAACAGAGAAAGCTAATAGTCTACGTCAAAAAAAAAAAAAAAAAAAAAAAAAAAAAAAAAAAAAAAAAAAAAAAAAAAAAAAAAAAAAAAAAAAAAAAAAAAAAAAAAAAAAAAAAAAAAAAAAAAAAAAAAAAAAAAAAAAAAAAAAAAAAAAAAAAAAAAAAAAAAAAAAAAAAAAAAAAAAAAAAAAAAAAAAAAAAAAAAAAAAAAAAAAAAAAAAAAAAAAAAAAAAAAAAAAAAAAAAAAAAAAAAAAAAAAAAAAAAAAAAAAAAAAAAAAAAAAAAAAAAAAAAAAAAAAAAAAAAAAAAAAAAAAAAAAAAAAAAAAAAAAAAAAAAAAAAAAAAAAAAAAAAAAAAAAAAAAAAAAAAAAAAAAAAAAAAAAAAAAAAAAAAAAAAAAAAAAAAAAAAAAAAAAAAAAAAAAAAAAAAAAAAAAAAAAAAAAAAAAAAAAAAAAAAAAAAAAAAAAAAAAAAAAAAAAAAAAAAAAAAAAAAAAAAAAAAAAAAAAAAAAAAAAAAAAAAAAAAAAAAAAAAAAAAAAAAAAAAAAAAAAAAAAAAAAAAAAAAAAAAAAAAAAAAAAAAAAAAAAAAAAAAAAAAAAAAAAAAAAAAAAAAAAAAAAAAAAAAAAAAAAAAAAAAAAAAAAAAAAAAAAAAAAAAAAAAAAAAAAAAAAAAAAAAAAAAAAAAAAAAAAAAAAAAAAAAAAAAAAAAAAAAAAAAAAAAAAAAAAAAAAAAAAAAAAAAAAAAAAAAAAAAAAAAAAAAAAAAAAAAAAAAAAAAAAAAAAAAAAAAAAAAAAAAAAAAAAAAAAAAAAAAAAAAAAAAAAAAAAAAAAAAAAAAAAAAAAAAAAAAAAAAAAAAAAAAAAAAAAAAAAAAAAAAAAAAAAAAAAAAAAAAAAAAAAAAAAAAAAAAAAAAAAAAAAAAAAAAAAAAAAAAAAAAAAAAAAAAAAAAAAAAAAAAAAAAAAAAAAAAAAAAAAAAAAAAAAAAAAAAAAAAAAAAAAAAAAAAAAAAAAAAAAAAAAAAAAAAAAAAAAAAAAAAAAAAAAAAAAAAAAAAAAAAAAAAAAAAAAAAAAAAAATTATAGGAATGCATATCTCTTGTATGCTAAATAAAAAGAAACTAGAATCCACTCAAAGTGCAATTTGTATGCTTTTTTTGGTTCTTCGGTCCGCACATGTGTATTCACGGTTTATACCTGGACCGGACCGAGAACCGAAATACAATCATATATAGTATTTGTAGGGTCCATCTTCAGTCCTTGAAGTCTTGCATTTGTCCAACTAAAGTCCCATCTTCGTTTATTCCTTCAACTCTACACTACTCTTTTAGTCCTTTGTTGTTAATAAGATAAGATATCAATAATCCAGCTCGTCCCATCTGAAACAGTTGACTATAGGGATGTTCACGGTCCAAGAACCGGACCGAACCGGTGGTTTAGAGGACCGGACCGAGAACCGAAAATGTCCAAAATGTAGAACCGAGGACCGGACCATGTAACTCGGTTCGGTCCATGTTCGGTTTGTTGTCGGTTTTCGGGTTTACATGGTTGGACCGAGACCGATAATTTATAGTAGAAATCGATTCAATTGTGGTGTCTAGATACTTATTGTGGCTGTGATAACAAACCAACCATATCATGTGCATGCACCTTATTATATGTTCTGCTATTATATAATAATAATGTAACTGTAATATCTCTAATTCTATCGAAATACATACTCAAGTAGTTAAAAATTTAATCCAACTCTATTACTTTTTGGATAAGGATATTGAGATATAATTAAAGCTTAAGCTTACTATTGTTCCATATGATGACGTACTGTAATTGCTAGTTCCATAAGTTGAAATTGGAGAATAATATGTAAATTACGTATATGAATTATATATGAAACTTCGAGAATAATATTATGACTTATGAGTCATTAATGACTACCTATAGCCCACTGATAGTGCATGGTTTGTAAGTCGTCTTGACATTTAGTCAAGCGCCTATTTTAATTGTGATTTATAAAATCGAACCAGGGACGACGGCCTTTACCGAAAAAATTATAGGAATGCATATCTCTTGTATGCTAAATAAAAAGAAACTAGAATCCACTCAAAGTGCAATTTGTATGCTTTTTTCGGTTCTTCGGTCCGAACATGTGTATTCACGGTTTATATCTGGACCGGACCGAGAACCGAAATACAATCATATATAGGACCAAGGACCGGACCGATATCTTCGGTTCCGTTCGGTTTTGGTCCAACCTCGGGTCGGTTTTTCGGTTTCTCGGTTTGGACCGCATTATGAACGCCCCTAGTTGACTAATACAATCGTAGTAAATTACATTGTTAAGTATAAAACATTAAAACTTATATTGTATGAAGCACATATTTTTTTTTGTAAAGTTATGAAGCACAGATTTGATACTAGATACAAAACAACATCTTCTCTAACTTATAATATGGGACGATAAATAAAGTAATTAAATACATAGCTTTAAGCCATTTTCTATGAATACAAAATACAATAATATGATACAAACTTCTTCATTTTAAAACTACTACACTTTTTTTTTTATTAGGGACAAAGATAGTATATGAAACTTTGTAATAGACGATGCATTTCCACAAACTTTGTAATTTTTTTCAATTTTTGTTGTAGATATTTTACTGTATTTATTATGAAACAAAGGGGTAATATTTATTTTTTTAAAACATTAAAATAAAGCTTTTATTCATAATAACTAGGAAAAGTACACTTGGAAGGGGCAGGGGTAATATGTTAACAACGGACGACTATATTACTCATCAAACAATATAAAGCACTGCATGCACATCCAAAATCAAACATGTTAATGTATAAATGTGTAATTACTTCATAATTTTTTATTTTCTTTTATCTTTCTTTTTTGTTCAGGAACACATATGTTCTTTTCCAACCAATTTTTTTTTTATTTGAACGACCAACATCGATTTTATAAAAGACTACCATCGGGATAGTCATCACCAAAATGTACAACAGTTAAATACATCACCTGATCACCGGATAATGCTTACTATTACAATACAAAAAGAATTAGATAGCACCTAATAATTAGTCAAAACATTCAAGCTCGAAATGCTTTTATTGGTAAGCACTTAAACCAACCACCCGTGACTTGCTGCGTATCCACAAAGAAAGACAGTTCCTTTGCTTCCTCGACTACGCTAGTTATCGTTGGTTGAATGTTGCTGATGCCTCATTTCTTGTTGATCGAATGAACCAGAGTACGTAATTACAACTACTTAAGTTGACTGATCGAATGGCAACAAATTCATTCAAAAATATAACAACGTACAGCTTCTCTAATTTGCAATGTGAGCCCCCGTGACTATAAATGTTCTAATCACGCAATAAAAAAAACTTATTTTATTGTACAAGTTTCATACACGTACTTGAATTTTAATTAGTCTATAAATCTATATTCAAACTTATTTTATTGTTCAAGTTTCACACATACTATTTGCATTTTTTTTTTAACATTCAAAAACTTTTATTGATTATAAAGCTAACGAGAAGCTAGAAGTATCGGGGTCACCAAAAGGAGTACAAATGCAAATTAGAAACATAATTAGAGAGTGAAATTGAAATTTTGCCATTTAGCCCAATCGATGTTGCATACTTGTGTGTTTTTAATGTTTCTCATTCATTGTGGTGTTTATATTTGTTTACACAATTTTTATTAAATAATAATAATAACCCGGGTAGTATCAAACTATATCCATAACATAAAAACAAAAAGAAAGTATCGGATATTCAAAGATAAGTAAACGTGTCGCACTTTTCTGGCTCATCCGGTTTTCCCGGTTAATATTTATTCATTTCGCTGCCTATATATAACGTCAAATCCTCCTCACTTGGTCATCATATCAGCAAAAGTCGCAAATAAACAAAACTGACCTTTTACTTTAGCTAACAAGTTTAAATTACCAGCCCCTCTCACCACCACCACCACCACCAGTCCAAGATCGATATATTACTCCAAGAGGTGCCCGTATCTCGGTTCTACCCCAATGAAGAAGATTGCAGAAACAAAATCCATCAGGAGGCATAATGCACCTCTTAATTGGAGTACTAATATTTTTCGTTGTGGTAGAACTGTTGAGAGGGGCACGATTAACTTGGATATATTATATATATATATATATATATATATATTATATATATATATATATATGTTTTCTCTCAACTCATTATATTAGTTAATGATCATCATCAACACATCACCAAGGTATATATATATAGAGGAGAGCCTTATTTTAAGAACCCTATTTTTGTAAGAACCATAATAACCATTTGTAACCATTAGATCTAATTAATCAAGGGTGTAT